>CM055854.1:16280000-16720000 GCA_029490765.1 Euthynnus affinis
CACTTTGCTTAAAAGTAGATATGTAACGAACGTCAATTAATCCATTAGTTGCCAACTTTAGAATTAATTGCTATTACTATTTTGATCATCAATTAATCGTTAGCCTTTTTTTAAAAAAAAAAAATCTCTGATTCAAGCTCCTGAAATGTTTTTAGTCTTTAGTCTTCTGTCAGTAAACTGAATATCTTGGGGTTGTGGACTGTCACATTTGAAGACGTCACCTTGAGCTTTGAGAAACAGTGATTGAGATTTTTTGAACAACTAACATGTCAACAAATTGTCCACAGATTAATTGATAATGAAAATAATTCTTAGTTGCAGCCCTATTGAAAAGTGACATCTGACGTTTGTGCTTGTGTTTGTCTTGTATGTAAATGTGTATACAGGCACAGAGCAACAAGGTTGAAAAGGTTTACAATGAGACTGTGCCGGTCAACACAGCATCAGAACTTCGTAAACGTCCTCCGTCTCTTTACGCCTCCTCCAAGGGGAACGTCATGCAGAAGGCGAAGGTAGCGTTTGTGTTTGTGGTTGTGTAACAAGGTCAGATGTATGTAAGTGCTTTCCTCACTTTGTGCCGTCTCTCATGGTTTTCAGGAGTGGGAGTCGAAGAAGGGGACCTAGACAAAAACGAATCGACAGATGGATTCATGAAGAGAAAAAATGAGCTGTTACAGGAGGATGTGTTAAAAACAAGGAAGAAAAAAGAAAAACTGGCACTGAAAAGAAGAAGATGAAGAGGAGAGGAGAAGGAGGACAGACTTTGGCACATTCGTCACTCCTCTTACCTAAAGAAAAAGTGGAATCTTTGCAAGTACAGGCAGCATGGTGCTGCCTCAACCACTGTAAATATTACAGACTTGACTGATGTTCCAGTACAGTATTAATGGGGATCGCTATGAAGATTAAATATATATGTTTGTGTGAGTTTGCATGTGTGTTTCCATTTGCAGAGGGCTGCAGAAAGAAAGTGAAAATGGGATCATTTCATAGCAAAGCAAAGGGAGAGTGTGGTTCATCAACACTGTATTCAGAGTTTGCTGAGCCACAGTTACAGGCAAGACTTCCTACACTCACTGATTTTGTTCCATTTTTTACATGATACTTGTCAATGTAAAACAAAAAAAAAGTAAATAAATTATTATTATTACCTTAAGTTATCTTTATTAGTGAGAGAAGTATTCCAAATCTTCAAATGTGTATTTAAACCATTTGGAAAACATATTGAGTATGACACTGTTCCTGGAACCAATGACTAGTGTTTATTATTGCAATGTGAAACTATTAGATTTTAACCATATGTGTATTTTTTCATATTTGACTTTTGCACTTTATCTTGTTGTATTTTGTGATTACACCAATGTCAATGTAAATTAGCTTTAGCATCCCTCTTAGCAGAATCATTCGAGGATAAATGCCCATGTCTCTCTTCCCTTTTCATCACAGAGAAATGAACACACACACACGCTGAAGTAAAGGATTACTTTATTTCATCATCTTTGTCTACTGGACTATTTTTGTCTTTGGTAAATGGTTTAGAAGTATTTTTGACTCAGCTTGGTACTTCGTCACAGGATAAACTTCTATATTAAATCAATTGCAACATCACAGTTCTGTACAACAAGCGCCATCTAGTGGCTAATTACATTACAGCAGCCATTTTATTAGTCTTGCTACAGTATGTCCCAATTTCATACTACATACTAATTAAATTGTACAACGTATGTACTTTACACTAATCTATGTAGTACACTGCAGCAAATGTGCAATAAATCACCATACTTAACCAGTTTGTAGGCTTCCAAGAGGAAAAGCAATTCATTTTAATTTTTTCCAGCTGTCAGCAGATTCCACATTTCTTTTGTGCATTGCATTGCAGGAGAATAATGCTCATGAATGACATAGTTAAAAACAAAGCATTTTTAGTGTGCGTTTAGTCTGACCTTTTTCAGTATACTTAGTCACTTTCCAATGTGAACGCGTTACATATTCAAAACATGCTTGAAACTTGCTTATGGGGGGATGTTGGGTCTCTGTAAATGAAAGAGTTCAGTCTAGACCTGCTCTATGTGAAAAGTGCCCTGAGATTACTTCTGTGATTTGTTGCTATATAAATAAAATTGATTTGACTAACTTGTCGTCTAACCGCACCGAAATTACTCAAGGAAGAAAATTTCTGCTGCACTCATCCGCATGGATTGAAATGTTAAAGGGTCAATTCACCCAAATGACAAAAAGAAAAAAAAAACATATTCAGAGTCAGTGTCCCTCTTACTCTGAATATGTATATTTTAAATATATTTCGTGACATTTTTTACAGGGACTATTTCTTCACCTTGAATGAAATTCCATCCACCTCCTGTGTAGTGAGGTGGCAGCAGAAATCACAGAAATGTATATCTCCAAACCTGGGTAAATAAAACCAAATCTCCCTGCATACCACTAGAAGCAAGTATGAAAATACATTTTTTTGTGATTGTAATGAACTGACAAACAGTTTCCTACTATTCTAATATTGTAAACTAGACTTGAAGCATTTTGAATCCAGGTCCATATGGAAAAATGACAAGCCAGTCACTTAACTTCTTTAGAAAGAGTTTATTTAGTGCATTTCTAGTTTGTCCACAGCAGGAACCAAAATATTAAGTTAATCTGTGCTCCCGTTGGTTCACCAAAGTTCTGGTCCAACACCATTGGTCCACTCATGTTCTGGTGCAATACTATTGGTCCAGTAGTGTTCTAACACCCTCACATTGGTTCACTAGTGTTATGGTATGACACTATTGGCTCACTAGTGTTCTCTTTTGGTCAGGAACACATACAACCAGAAAAAAAAGGACCTTCAGCATGCTGCTACTGAGCAGAGGTCCACAAGCTTCCATGCAACAGCAAACAAACAAACAAACAGCTAGGGACAACAACGACAAACGGAAAGATAAACAACAGCATTGCTTGTAAGAAGTAAGCATGGAAGCATATACAGTAAACCTTATTTTAACCTGCTAAAGCCCTCAGGAGGTTTGTCTGATATACAACAGATCTTAAAAAGGTAAAATCCCCCCCCAGACACATGCGTGCGCACACACTCGCTCTCACTTGTCCACACACACACACACACACACACACATACACACACACACGCACGCACACACACGACTCACCTACTGCAACCACAGCATGTATTCAACCACTCACACACACAAACACACAGGCACACCTGCATGCAAACAAATGATCAATCCTTATAAGTGTACAAGGAATACGTTCGTCATTTTTAAAAATATGACTTGACCCCATGAGCTCTGTGTAAACATAGCGTACGGTAGAATAGATAAAGACCTTCCTTCCTTCCTTTTTGTCGTTCTGTAACTTTCTTACCACTTGCCTTTTCATAGCAATAACTTAGTTAGTTAATACTTGGACTCTTTGGTTCTCTGTAACAGTCTGTTTATCTGACTGTGTGACTGACTGACTCTCACTATCCCTCGTTTCTCTCTCTCCCTCCCTTGTTCACTATGGGTATGATACAGCAGGAAGAGTAGTCAAGGGAAGAGATTCACAGGTCCTGTCCTTCTGCAGACCAGAGCGGCAGAGTCAGACGGATTGATTGTCCTTGGTTTATTTACATCACAGTCAGTCACAGTGGGCTCCGTGAAGTGGAAGAACACATTCCGGTCCTCCTTCATCTACTCCTCACCTCCTCCTACCCCTCACCAGCCTGATGCGTGGGCATGTCGGCCTGAGATCTGTGCGTGTGTGTATGTGTTTGTATGCCTGTGAAGGTGTGTGTGTGTGTGTTTGTGTGTGTGTGTGTGTGTGTGTGTGTGTGTGTGTGTGTGTGTGTGTGTGTGTGTGTGAGGTGTGAGGGGTGGGGGGGCTAGGATAAGTCATTGTTGCTGGGTGACTTCCCTCCGCCGTTAAGTAGGGCCGAAGCACTGCGACTCTTGGTCGGCGTACCACTGCCTGACCGTGAGAGTTCTGTCAGATCATGGAGGGAGGGCTCCCTGTACATGGCCACTAAACACGCACATACACACACACACACAAGACAAGAATCATTAATTAAATGAATGTTATTGCTCTGAATCACTCAGGTTTGGTATTTACAGCCTTGTTTGGGCAGTTTGGTACATTTACTTTGCACAGACTGTAGATAACCGAGAGGTTTGCATTACATCGACAGTCTAATCCTGGTTTTACAATAATATAAGAATTTTACTGTCAGTGGGAAATTCTTATGATGCAAAGTTTTAAGGTGTAATATAATGCCCCATAAAATGTGGGTGATGATCTCTATTCAGTGATCAGCATAAAATAAACAATGATAAACAATATTCTCACAGACAAGAATTAATTAGTGTCTCTTTCCGCTTTTTCATTTTCCCTCATTTACTTGGAGGCAGCAGAATCAAACACAACACTGACATATTATCACCTTTTCCGTTTACGTGGCAAGCCTGTTGCCTATTCACACATCCGGTAGATAAGGAGAAGCATTAGCATTCATTTGGAATCATGCTTGTGTCCTGCCTGATGAATGCAAATTCCAATAATCACTCTCCTTTTAGCTTTGTTTTGCTTTTCACCGGCTCCCGAGGGAAATATCTGGCTCTTTAGCTGCTAAATGATCCACTTTGTTCACCTGGTGGCTGCAAACTGTATGTGTCTGTCATTTGGTGCCGGACAGGGAGAGTGGAGCAAAACATGAAAGCTGCCTGTCAGACAACCAAAACATTGAGATGAAAGTGCTAAAAAGCTCTGCAGAGTTGAGTGGAACTACAGAGTCAGGTGATAATTCTCTGTGGGTTCACTACACAATCACAAGTAGTCATGCGGTCGATTGTTAATATAGAAGTATTGATTATAGCTGCTTTAAAGACGACATCCTGATTTACCCACATACACCACCTTTGTGTTTCTCTCTATATGTGCTCTTCTCATTTCTTTATTTCCATAAGTATTTTTTCAGTATTTATTTAGATTGTAATGTGTACTTTCTTGCATTTACACCATGTCTTTAGGATGTCTTTTTTATCTCAATCTGGTGCCATCTAAACCAGGTCTTCCTTGGATAATATCAAGTAAAATCTTTTTACACAGATCTATGAAGGGGTTTTACAAATAAGAAATTCAAGAAACAGAGTGTAGGTGAGTGGTGGGCTGTAAGTTCTTTCACTGTGCTGGATATTTTTCCTGAAGTTTTCAGAAAAACTTTTCAGTTCTTTGAATCAATATAAACCTATAAAGGAATGTGCTAATGAATTACCTTTTTTCACACGAGAGATTTCAGGATTTGTATTTGTCTGGTTGTCTGTGTGGTTTAAAGAGAATGCAGCTCAAACAGGTGACGCCACATATTTCCATGCACCAATCAGAGATCAGCAATGTAATAATCTGAGTCACAGCCTGAAGACAGTGATGGTTTGTTTGATTATGCCACCTGAGAGACCAAACTGTCAATCAAATCTTATCATCCCACACGCACAGAGAATTTTGAGTGCTGCACTTATTAAATGATAATTAAGGAGGTTTCGTAACATTGATTGTTGCTTATTTAGTCATGAATACATCCTCCATACATTTTAAGACATTATAATACAGTTTTTAATCATAATTTGTGTTGGGGGGGGTTCAACTACTCCTCCCTCATTGAAAAAACTTGAATCTATTTTAATCTAATTCTGTAAGCTGAATATTAAAGCAAGACTGGATGTTATAAAATTCTGCTCATACATACACAACTTTAACTCTAACTTTAGCACAGAGAAACATTCAGTAAATGGATGTGATAACAGCCTTTAAGAGTCAAACATACATTATTTTGAATAGAGAAGGTGAAACATTCAAGTGAAGTAACAATGAGCAAAATATTATTTTGAGTGGAGTGGGACTTAAATGTTATTAGAGAGATTATTTTGTTCTTTTAAACATGTATAAAGTTGTTAAAGTTTAGGAAAATGTATATCTCTGTAGAATAAAAGTCCACTTCTTTGCAACTGTAACTTTAGTCGCTGCCTGTGAGATATGTTACTGCTAAGTGCAATTCACTCATTTACTTGTCTCACCTTTGAGCGGTTTCGGTATGAAGTGTGCAGCGGCCTTGTTCTTCTTGACGTGGTTCCCCTTCATGATTCCGCCCTCCTTGTTGAGTCCCAGATACCAGGCCCGGCCGGAGGCCTGCTGCCGGTACAGCATGGAGGAGTAGGTGACGTAGTAGTTCTCAAACACTGACTCCTTGAACTTACACTCTGGGGTAAAATGTTCCTGAGAAAGAAATGTGACAAATAAAAAGAAAGATTATAAAAAGAAAGAAGAGAAGGTGATTAAATAGACAGGTGGGGGCGTTAGCTGCAGAGATGGAGGGGAGTTAAAGAGGATATGAGTTTGTAAATTCCATTAAAAGTGTTTGATCACTCTTCCATATCGCCGTCAGTCTATTCATCCATCAGTCGATCTGCTCTTTGAATCATTATCGCGGCCAGGCTGTAGTCTCAGAGAACAAACTGCACCAACTTAGGACAGCTGACATTTGCATTTCCTTATTCCTGCGTCTCCATAGCAACCGGCTACTCCCTTGAATACCAACCAGCCCACTGAGAGAAAGATGGTGCCCATGCAGGTTGCCGGGGGAAACGGAAAGATACAGAAAGAATGCTCTTTTTCTTTGTCAACCATTAATCCTGTATGAATGTTACAGATCATGTGTATGCATGATCTTCAAGTAGATTTACTAAGAAAAGACAGACAAATTTTCTTTGTGTGTATATATCTGTAAATATTCTGTGTGTTTGTGTTTATAATGTGTATTAATATCAGGTGGAAGATGAAACAAGTGATATCAGTCTTATGACTGGAGCCGCCACCCTCAGAATAACAACCCAAAGCACCCAGGACTGGATATGATTGTCCAGATACAGTGGTGGTAAAAGTGCCTGCACAGGCATAGCAGCATGGTTGTTATTACATTGAGGTGTAGTGTCATTTTTTCTATTTCCTCTGTGTTCGTTTTCATCTACTGGCCTCGCAGCCTTGTTTAGCTTGGAGGAAGTATATGTTATTTTTGTTGACTCTTTTTCATCATTACATCTAAACCACCCACCATCAGTGCTCAAGAGCTAAAGTGAGCCACTTAATACACTGCACTGCAGCCAACACTGCCTTCTGACCTGTCTCAGAAAATATATGCACAGTGTATGTGGTGTAAATGTAGTTGAGAAAGGCATAAAAGCAAATTGCAGGAGCCTTGTGTAAATGGGCACAAAGTAATCTTCCTATCAAAAGCTGACTGGAGGAAGATAAACAAAAGGAGGCCGGAGGATGATCTGAAATCAATCCTGGGAAGCCACAATATCAGTAGACAGATAAGGAAGCCTCAGGCACTGGATTATAACACCTGGTGGCAGCTGACTCACAAAGCAACACTGGTTAAAGTATTGATGTGATGATAGGATGATAATGATAGACTGGTCACACTGAAAGCTGTTGTTTCAATACTCAAGCCGACCCAAAAAAGAAATTTTAGGCTGTCATAGTCTGTAGTAATGATGATGATGAGGATGAGGATGAGGAGGATGGTGTGTGTGTGTGTGTGTGTGTGTCTGTGCATGTGACCTACAGAGGTGTAGAGAAAGCCTTCATTGTTCATTGCCAGGTAGAGTTTGGTCTGGACACCCTGGATGGCCACCACACGAAGCCCCACTGGGATCAGGTTGAACACAGCTACATAAACACACACACACACACACACACACACACACACACACACATACACAATGAATACACATGCACATGCAGCAAACAAACAAGCACTCACACAGCGAGCACAGAGGGAAACAGAGAGAAAAATCCTCATCAATATCAATGTAGCGTCTGGTTGGATGACACCTCCATTTTGCTACAAAGAACCTATTTTACAAGGTCAGTCAGGCGCTAAGGTTGCTGAATTACACTGTTGATTTAGCGGTTGGTGTTAAACGTGCGATAAAAAATGGTGCAAATGATCAAAAGGCACGTAAAAAAAACAGGGACTAGTAAACATTTAGTAGTGAAAGGACAAGTTTCAACAGAAAAAACGCAGAATCCATGTTTACAGCTATTTCTGTTATCGGCCGTCAACCATTCTTTTAGTAATCAATCATTTAGTCTATAAAATGTCAGAAAGTAATGAGAAATGTCCGTCACAGTTTCACAGACCCAAAGGTGGCATCTTTAAATGGCGAAAACCCAAAGATATTTAACTTGCAATGATATAAACCAGAGAAAAGCAGCAAATCCTCACATTTAAAAAGAGAATATTTGTCATTTTCTATAATGAGTGACTGAAATGATGATCAAAATGGTTCAACTAATCATGTCAGGACTCGTTCCTGCTCTACTTTTGAACACGTACAAGGACATTCCCAGTCTTACTGACACTGCAAGGTTCAAGGGCTGTTGTGTTTTTTGAAGCACGAATCATAAACATAAGCTACTTAAGCAATGTTGAGTTGTTTGGGCTCCACACTCTTAATACGTTACAGGAAATATGACATTAAAGCAAAAACTGTCAGATTTAATTCAAGGGGATTTCCAGGGATGTTGGATGAGCACATAAAGAATATAGAGTGTGTATATAAGTTTAGATTCGTCATAAACAAATTTTTAGTGCGCAGTAAAAAAAAAACATACATCACGAAACTGAAAATAGGTGTGATTTTTGTTTGTTGTTGTTGTTGTTTAGCCAGTGTTGTACACTCAGTGGGCACAAGCAAAGCTATTATATTGTTTCCAGAGTATACAGAGTGCTTTGTAGCAGAGATGCACTGTAATTATTTCAGGCAGTTTGATGAGCAAGGCCCTCGTTTAATTACACTCATTTAGCCAACCATGTTCTTTATATGGAGATGTGGATTACATGGATTATCCATTCAAACCTAGTCACAGGCAAATGATTTCTTGTGGGTGGGCGTTTACGTGATGTACACAGCATGTAATCATCTAATTAAAGGATACTTCCTCCACTCCTTGCGTCTTCCTCTTTGCACACAACAGTTGGTGGCCTGAGAAGTAGCAGAGATTAATGTGCGATGCTGGCAACACCAGCTGTGCACGAGGAGGAGAGTGATTGCCGTCTGAACCACAACAACAGAATTGAATTAGCCGTATCAATCACGTGTCAGAAGGCTGTGTGTGTGTGTGTGTGTGTGTGTGTGTGTGTGTGTGTGTGTGTGTGTGTGTGTGTGTGTGTGTGTGTGTGTGCGCGTGTGTGTCTGTGTTTGGGAAAAAAGAGAGTGACAGCAAGTGAAAGAAAATTTGTTCACTGGTTCAGTTCGACCTTGTATTTTTCAAGCTTTCGGGGATTTGAGAGTTGCACTGCAGGTCCTCCATATATTTAATCTATTGCTTCTTTAACCAGGAGACACTTAACACAGATAGACTACCATGTAGCCACCTGATATCTGTAGGAAAAGCATGCTCCAGTTTACTAAATCCATTAACACTTGACATGTTGCGGAGAGACTGAGCTCAAATTTCTTTCTCAGGCAGATTTCCTCAGGGTGAAACTTGTCTTAAAATTGGATTGAAACTGGTTTTGGCTGATAACTCCATTCTGAACTTAAACTAAATAAGCTCTTGTAAGATATTTAACCTTCAATATGTTGCGATACCTTTAAGTAATAGAGCTATATTATTAGTAAGAATTTAATAAGAAAATACAAAGATAGCTTGGTTTCAACCTCTACTGTACAGTAATGCGCGTTTATCTTGTTTTATATCTATACTTCATGGACACTTAAGAATTTATTTGCTTGATACTGAGACAGAAAAGCAGTTTACATGCTTTTAAAGACTGTATATATATTGTTTACTATCCTTGGAGTGATACATTTGTTTTTCCATAACTTTTGAGATAGAAAATCACTGGATATGGGAAAAAATGGATGTATCATTTTCTGTATCTCCAAAGGCCAGAGCTTGACTTACCAAAGGTGCTGTCTTCATCCTTGGTTCCATCAATGGTGCCATCAGGCTGCATCTGCAGCTGGAAGCCCTGGCGACTGGAAAGCCTGGTCACAATGCCCTTTAACTGGGGCTCTAAGAGGACAGGAGAGGGGAGGAGATACAAGAACTGCATTGATACCTTATTACTGTCATGTGATCACATGTATCATATCCAGCAGTCTTCAGGAAGCCGGAAGTATCAGAGGAGGAGAAGCTGTTTATATTTTCATTGGGCCTTGAGGGCCCAATATTGATCCATAAGCTGTTGTACATCATGGCTCAAATAAATCTCAAAGAATAATTGACAGATGTAACATGATGGTAAGAACAACTCCAGCTCTGTTTACTTTAGGATCCTGTTCTCTGAGATCTCCATCACTTATCAGATACATGCTGCTGCAACAATACAAAGTTATTTAGCCTACATGTGATGTTTGTGGTGTCATGCAACAGGATTAATTCCTGAACCAATACCAAGAAGGGGACTATCCACAAATGATGAAGTGATGAGAGAAAATGGTGTTGGTTGGTGATGATGGTAATGGTGGTGGTGGTGATGGTATACATGGTTGAGGTTGTGATGCAGCTCATGGCTTTCCCACTTCTCGCTCCCCCGCCCTCAGACCTGGTGGTCGCCTTCTCTTCCGTTTCTTCCTCGATCCAAACAATTTGACACGCGAGAACACGTTCAGCTTGCTCGGCTTCTCGTTTGTGCCTTTGCTGTTGCTCGGGCTGCCGCTGCCGCGGCAAGCATTCGCCTTCTCCCGCTCCCTTGCCTGCCGCTTCTGACGGATCAGGGAGCTGGCGATAGCCGCTGCCCGGGACATGTTCCCCCGGTGGAGTGAAACAAGGCTGTGCGTCCCGGTCGGAGGGGGGGCGGGGGTGCGCGGATAAGGGTGTGTGAGGTGCGGGGACTGGGGAGGGGGGTCTACACCACCCACGGCTCAGCTCGCATCACACACCGGCCGCTGCAGTCTCGCAGATATCCGTGATTTGAAAAAGCGTCCAGAATGCTCCATCAGTGCGTCCGGTCGCCTCATGGAAGTCGTTAAACAAATCCAGTTATCTGCCAGTGAGTGAGCGTTAACGACGCCGCCTCACATCACCCCCAAGGGGTCTGAGTGGCAAAAGCTGTCTGATTCCCCCCTTAGGTGATTCTTCTGGGTGTCCCGAGAGAGTGAAGAAGAGTGGGGGGGAGGTGGGGGCGTGATGATCCAGACTCGGTCCAAGTGGCGAATCAACAGCTTATAAATTGGTGCGAACGACACCGGTGGTTGTTGCTGATGACCACTGCAGCTGCTGCTTCCTCTTCTCCTGCTGCTGCCGCTGCTGCTGCTGCTGCTCTGCACCGCTCCCCCGGAGACACTCCGGTTCTCGACGCTGTCCGTGACAGAAATGCAGCAACCGGAATGTTTGTCAATGAAACAGCTCGGGGCTGGTTCAGTGGGAAAGGGATCATGATGCAGCCGTGCCGTTCATAAAACTGCTGCAGCCCTGCAGAACGAGGAGGGTGGGAGTGGGAGGGGGGTGGAGGAGAGTGTGTGTACGTGTGTTGTGTGTGTGTGTGTGTGTGTGTGTGTGTGCGTGCGTGCGTGCGTGTGTGTGTCTGTCTGAGGGGGTGATGGGGTTGGGGTGTGATGAGGGAGAGTTTGGGGCAGCTTTTTCTCATAGAGCACCTGTGGCCCTGTGAACCCCACGTGGCATGATATTTACGTGTTATACTGAATACTGATGTGTGATAGGCAGGCAAGGAGGGAGAGAGAGAGAGGGAGAGAGAGAGAGAGAGAGAGAGAGAGAGAGAGATGAGGGTGGTGGGTGTAATATAGAGGGAGGGGTGAAGGAAATAAACAGAGAAATAAGAGGGGCAGAGGAGACAGACAAGTGAATGAATGAGATGAGGAATAATGGGAAAGGGGGGCGGAGGAGAGAAAATGAGATATTGAGTGAGTCTATGTGAGTGAGAAAGAGAGAGAGTGAGAAGCCTGTGGAAAATACACAACCTACAAATGGATTATGAAAAGAGAATGATGAATGAATGACAGGAAAAAATAAGGACAGGAGGAAGAGTGAGAGATATATGTTGAGTGTGAGAAAGGGAGAAAGAGGAAATGAGAGAGAGAGAAGGAAAGGGACTATTATATATATGAGGACGTGGGGAAAATAAAGCTGTGAGGAATAAAGATAGAGAAAAGGTAAATGAAGTAAAGGGGAGGGTAACAGAAGAGAGAGAGACCTATGGAGTGTGTGAGAGTGAGAATGTGGAGGAAGAGAGGGAGGGAGAAAGGAGGGGCTCTCATCTTTTGGTGCAGAGGTTCACCACTGCTGAAAGGCTGCAGCGTGCGAGAAAGAGGTGACGGATACAGCACTCTTCTGTCTGGATGTCGTTTTCTAGATGTTCCTTTTGCATTCACACCAGAGCTCACACACACACACACACACACACATGCAGCACCAATCGGCCACTTCATGCACGCTGGCCGGCCACCGGCAGCCCCCGCAGGAAAACAGATGCACAGCTGTCAGCTCGAGATACAGCTGCAATGGCGCATGGCAACTGTAACTCTGAGTGGTATAGAGGAAGACGAAGCGGCAGACAAGGAGCCGTCTGACTCCAAGCAGATGTCGACTTGTGGCACCTGTCTCCAAACAGCAGGCAGAGCCAGTGCACGCTGATCTCCAGTGGGAAAGGTAGTGGAAATCGATGAGTGGAGAGCGAAAGGATGTGGTGAGCAGTAAATTACATGACTGGAGAGGAGGCAAACTCAGTAACCTACAGCCCACTATGAGCATCAGCCAATTGGAGGAGGAGCAGAAAGTGATGGACTGTGGACAGAAACTGAGGTCAAGACCCGGTCACTGAAGTGGAGCCTACAGCCTGTCCTTGAATGACGGAGTTGAAGTTACAGCCATGGCCTTCTGGTTAGGTAAGACCCTTGTAAATGTGCAAATAAGTATAGTTTATGTGTTAATGTACAGCTCAAGCCACATGCCGTGCATTCCATGAGAGAGAGCCATGAAAGATTTCATAACCAATCTGTGTCGTCTAAAAAACATACAGCCAGTGTAATCAAATGACTGAAAGCTACAGTAGGTCTAGTCCTTCATCTTTCTTTTATGAGACCCCAGCTTTTAAACCCACACCATGTGCCTGTAAGAGCAAAAGCCACACACGCTAACAAAAGCTTAAAAATGTAACAATACAAGTTGCAGGGTAAACAAACCAGATAGAAGGTGACTCTGAGGGACATGAAACAAACCTTGTCGATTCACACCTTTTGTCTTCAGTCGCCACAATAACAAATTCAAATGTTACAGAGAAATCAATCAATCAATAAATCAATAAAGGTCATCAAACAAATAAGCAGCCAAATAACACAGAGCGAAGAATTAGGATGAGATTTGTGTCCAGGATTTAAAAATATCTCAGTTGAATAATTAATCCTTGATTAATAACTGAATCAAAGTGCGCAAATAGAAACATAAACATGTGACAGGTTGTTGCTGTGAAAAAAAGATAAACTTGAGCTGTTGTATAGTCTATCCCAGAGGTTTTCAAAGTGGGAGATGGGCCTCCCCAGGGGTGCTCCAAACAGTTTCAAGGGAGGCTCAGTGAATGGATGCGGAAAAATGATTACATTAGTTATTACATTAGCCATCAAAAGGCAATTACGTAGAATTGCCTAAATGCATATGATTTGGTTAAAGAGATAGTTCAGACATACAGTAGTTTTGGGGAATTTTTTTCAGAGTCATAAACAAATAAATGCCTTCAGACAGACCTTTTTTTTTAATGTATTTGGTGTAGTTACGTCAAACAGCAATATCAGGCTATCTTGGCACAATTCTTGAGTGTCTGTGGAATCAAATCATAATCCCATAGGCATCCAGGAATTGAGCGAAACTAAGCAAGTAAACTAGAGGGGGGGTTGGGGTTGCTTTTTCAAAGCTTTGTCCCACAGTCTCAGACTTTGAAACCACCCGGTCTATTCTATTTGTAAGATTTGGTTGGAACTTGTTTGCACCCCTTACAGGCAGTTTACGATAGAAAGAGGTTGGAGAAGAGGGAGTTAATTATGACAGAGGAAAGGACAGTATATTTACAGCACATGCCCAGAGAGAGAAAGAGCTATGGAGTCTTTATGTGTTTGATTCTCAGTCTAACCAGGAATGCCTGTTAGATTCGAATCAACCCAGCAGCATTTACAACACAGTTAAACACTTTTCAACAAACCACTGAGGCATCTAGAAGGTAGAGCAGTGAACAGTGTGATAAACTTTCACTATGAATTTGCATTGGCTCAATATCTACGTACAGTAATTTTCAGTACGTTTTTCCTGAATATTTTTTGTGAATTTTAGTTAAGGTAAAATTTAAGGTAAGGTTGTTTTGATTAATGTTATTTTGCTATTGGACAGACAGCGTACTGTAAGAATCCGCCCGCAGGCCGACACAGATTTTAACAGGGATAAAGGGATAAGTCCAAGTTCAAAGCGCTGTTGTTGGTTTACATTAAGCCAATAAAAAATGTTTAACGCCTCCAAAATTTGACCAAAAGTTCTGTTTATTCTAGTATAATATTCAAAAAGTTGGGGGTTGTGTTGTTTGATATGGATTTATTCTCAAGGCTGCAGTGGATTCAGCAGAATAATTTAAACTACGAGGCCATTGACCATGAATGTATATATGAGTGTTTTTAAAAAGCATGTTCCAGCATTAATCGATAAAACTGTTTTCTGTTTTTTTTTTTTTTGGAGTCAGTAGATCAGTTCAGTTTAGAGGCGGTTCAGAGAAAGGGCGCGTCCGGAGCTGTTTTCAGCACCACGGACAGCACCCCAACTTTCTATTGAGTTAAAACACGTTTTCCTCAAATTATTTTAAAGAGATCAAATTATTTCAAACACAACTTAACAAAAGTGAAACGTTAAGCTTCTGAAACCAACTGTTCCCATAACATCAATAAAAACATTATGGCAGTATTTTTGCAATTTCCATTTAAATATCTCCCAACCGTCTGTACTGTACTTAATTATATAATTATCCCGTTTCTCCCATAACTGCCTATTCCCAAAGTACCGAGTTATGCTGATACTCGCACAGCTTCCTCTAAGAAGGCCGAGTCAAATCTCGCTATTTTTCGTTCCCTCTGGTCCTACCTGAGGTCGATCGGCGGAGAGGGAAACTCATGCTGCGCCCGTGGTGCTCAGGAGCCTTGTGATCATGGCTTTCCGCACTTCCTGTTGTGCGCTGCTCGACGAAAAGAGGAGGAATTACCGAAGTTCAAACCAGAGAATTCTCCACGGTATTGGATCCATTAAGGCCTCGCACATGGCGTTGACGGGAGATCATTATACAACATTAGAGGCCATTAAGCTGTTGGAACCGGTCATTAATGATTCATCTCGAGGCCCCGCTGATCTGGCACAATGAGAGAGGGAGGGAGCCAGGAGGCTGTTCAGTTCTCAAATACAAGGATCTATCAAGGAAGCAGTGTGTGTGTCTATTAGCTTGCTATTTGTGTGTGCCAGTAAGAGAAACTTGACTTACTGTCAACTTTCCGGGGACATTAATGGGGCACATTCACAAACACACAAGCACACATTTATATTAAGTTGTTTGTGAGGACTCTGTGTTGGCCTCCTACAAAACCCTGACCTTTATCCAAAAACCTGAACATAATAGCCATACACAAGACTTTAGTTCTCCTTGTCAGATTAAATATCTTTACTACTTGTCATTTATGTTGTCTTGAAAACTATTTAAATTAACTTATTTACATTATAAGTTCATTTGCTTATTATTTTCTCAATTAATTGATACACCACGTAGTCTTTAATATGTCAAAATATAGTGAAAAATGCCCATCACAATTTCTTAAAGCACCTAAAGGTGATTGCCTGTTTTCAAAACAGACTCTCCAAAACCTAAATGGGTATTGTTTGTGATTTTTACTTGAAAAATTACTTAATCAGTTCAGCAAATTATTTTTCTGTTGTTGACCTTACTAATTGTTTCAGCTCTAACTGAGTTATACAAGCAGATAGATGGTCAGTAAAACTGAAACATGATGTGAATTGCAGTACATTTGATATGACTCTTGAATGCAGTTGCCTCTGTGACTGTGACTCAATTGGATCATCATGCACAGAAACAAAGGGGAAAAAAGTAAAACACAGGAAAACTACTTAACAAAGAAGTACAAGTAAATCTCCAGCAACACTGAGTGAAATAAATCTGGTTACTTGTCTAAAAAAAATAACAAAATGCCTCAAAAATGATTCAGTGTTTGTCACAATTCATACCCACAACACAGCAATTCTTAACTGTTGTCCTCACCCTCAAACTACCTCTAAAATGTACTTTTTTCTCTTTTTGTTTCCTATTCTGATTAAACCCTCATTGCAGACTCGTCCTGTGCAGCCAAACATCATTCAAACCTACATCACATTATTTTAGATTCTATTGGGCACCCCCCCAAAAAAAGTATATAAAATGTTGCCATTGAAACCAAAATACATGGAGTCTTGTGGTTCAATATTTCAATATTTGTAAAGATCTAGCTTCTATGAAGAGCTGGAACAAGATGGTACTGATTAACCTAACAGACAGAAGAATACGCTGATTTGGAAAAGTGTTAAGACTCTCGTCATAAATAAATTAACACTCTTATCTAAAACCATGGCAACGAAAAATATAGACCAACAGAATGTCCTTGTTTTGCAGGATTTTAGAGACAAACTCACACAGTACACACACATATACATACACGCCTACATGAATTGCTTTGCACTGTCTCTCTCAGTGGGTCTGTGGGCTATCCTCAATGAACGCCATCATAGCACATTACATAGTAACCACTCTCTGAGCAAATCCAATGCCTGTCCAGAAATACACACAGACTCTACATGGCAACCCATAATTCTGTATTATCAGCCCATTATGTTATTGTGCTATTACAGTGCTTCCTGTGTGCAGCCTGTTAAAACACAAGAGCGTCCATATTACTGGGTTGATAAAGACAGTATTACAGATCGCTGCAGATACTGCAGTACAGAAGCCAATAAAAGCAGTTGAAGACAGCAAAGCAGGATGCTGCTGGAGAACATGCACTCTCAGCATATTGAAAAGTAAAGCTGGTAGAAGAAGAAACATGAAAGTCATCTGAGGAAAAACTTATTTGAAATGAATGTGCTTCTCATTCTGTTTTTCCAAATCTCTTAGGCAACAAAAGCAATGTCAATGTTGTTTTCACCCATCTAATTGTATCATTAGACTGTGTGATCAGGAAATACTGTGACTCTATTAGATCAAGCAGATGGATTGACTGAGTCACTGTGTGTTCTTTCTTTCTTTCTTTCTTTCTTTCTTTCTTTCTTTCTTTCTTCCTTTCTCTGAAAATACCAGGAAATACCACTTTAGCTTTGAATAAACACATAATGCCTCCCAAAATAGCTTTGCAACCTTGGTCAGATGGCAGCAGGTATGTTTTGGCAAAGGTTTCCAGGCCAACTGTCTGGGCAGGCAGCCAGTGTTCAATCACTGTTTTTGATTATTTTTTTTTTAAATCTCTGGTGTGTTTCCCTTCAGATTTTGGAGAGTTATCAGCTGTCATTCTTGCCTGATATTGAACTGAATTCTCATCTTGTTACACTCTGGGGTTAGGGTTAGGGTTAGAACCAGTTAACTTGGTTTGGACTCAAGCAATGATCATTCACTACTAGTGATTTAAATTATAAGTCACTAGATGGCGCCATATAGTCAGGCAACAGAGCAAAGGGAGGAGGTGGAAAACAAGGCTGTATCATATACTGTAGGTTATATTATGTATGTGTTCAAATTAGTGTCTGTGTCTGTAGAGATAAAAAATAATCATAAATATTTTAAAATGTTTATCTGACTTTATGGCTAATGACCAGCTGACTTCATAAAGAGATCAAGCTTTGTTGCGGTGAGAACTCCATCACATCTCTGTGACATTTCTATTTCTATTTAGACTCTAAAACTGCCAGAAGAACCAGTTTATGACTTCATCTACTGTTGTATATGGCAGGAGGAGGAGCCATAAGACATTTGCCATGATATTTCCCAATGTTTTTCATGACATCAAACAGTCAATCAAAAATTCCAGATCATAGAGCTGTTGTCAAGATAAAGCCAATTTGTTCTCCTAGTGAGTATTAAACCAATTAAACTGCTTTCAGAGTAATAACATTAATCTTTAGAAGGGATTAATATAAATTGGCGGGTGCAAATATTCCTGAAATTCTTCTCTGTTACTTACATGTCATAAAATTTGGTACTTACAGTAATGGAAAATATCATCCTGGCCTTCTCATAGTCTAAATAGAAATTTAAAACAAAACTGTTCACTTGTTTTTTTTATCCGCCATCCAAGTTTTTTTTTTTTCATTTTACCAAAAAATGATCTCATAACTCAAATTATGACTTACTATTCTATACATACTGTATGTCTTAGAATCTCATTATTATGACTTAGTATATCATGATTGTGAAAACCTCTCTGATGAGTCATATATATGACATAGTAAGTCATAAGTATGAAATGTCACCTAATAATTTTAAGAAATATTATCATATTTATGAGAAAATAAGTCACAATTACGAGGAGAAAATACTTAATAATGAAAATGGTGGAAATGCAATTACATAATTTTACAAAGTTTTGAACAAATGTAGAAATAAATCAGATACATAAGTTTATTACTCATTCTTGCAGTGTTGCTGGACTTGCTGACATCACTACATCAGTGAAAAGTCAGATGTGGTTCAGTGATATATCGAATGGACTAATTGCTGTGCAATGCTGACCTCTGCTGCCATCTTGCTGTGCCACAATCACGGTTAATTAACAACTGTGTCTCAATGGTCAGTCCTCTTCTGCTGCTTATTTGTGACACACACACACACACACACACACACACACACACAGAGAGAGAGGCACTAGTAGTTATAATCCGCATTTAGAAGCCTAACGTCTATAGGAACAAGATGTTAATGAGTTCATGTTCTACCCAAACCTAATCCTTAAAACCACTTTTATACAAAGAAGTTCATAACCCTGCATGTCTGTCCACCTGAGAGAGAGACTGAGTCATTACTGAAGATATTTAATCAAAAAGTCCGTTAGACTTAACATTTTTTAGAAATCGTAAGAGCAAACATCGCTGGGCTCTTGTGTCTGTGTTACTTTATGTTGAAGACTAAATTAATCCATCTAATGTAAGACAGAGCACTTAACATTAGTTCATGTAAATGCTCAGTAACAGTTTTTGTTGACTCTATAGTCTATCAGTTTTTTTCAGTATTTATTTTGACAAGTGCTACATGTGGTTTGTACTTAGATTCAAAGTGAGGATCTATTCCTGTGGATGATATTGTAAACATACACTGAAAACTGACAACTATAGCCTCATATAAGAGTTTAATACACACTTCTGCCTTCAGTGTCAACAGCAAAGGACCAATTATGCGTTAGAAGGGCATCATTTATTACAGGACTGCTGGGTTCCTTTACAATCCACAGAGGTTATTATTGTTCTGGTCCCTCAGTGCATTTATCATCTAAATCATCACTTCTTGTTTATTGGATTGGCTTTATTGCTTTTTTCTATTTATTGATTTGTTTACTTTATGAGTAAAGGATATCGATATAAAAGAAACTCCTACTGTGGTCATAATAAGAGGTGTAAACTGAAACCTCCACTCTAGATAGAAGAAGAAAACAACCAATGTATAAAAAAAAAGTCAATTACAATTTTAGAACTTTAGGAGTAAAAATACTATAATTCATATATAATATAATGTGTATTGTTTATGGTATAAGAAAGAAGCTTTTACTTGAATACTAAATACCTCTAAATTCTCATATTGATGGTATATCACACTGTAGAATAGATCATTAAGATTTTCCTGCGTTCCTTCAGGTTGCATCTCTTTTTTTGTGAATGAATATGGATCTGAAATCATGCATAGCTCTCAGCTTGCGGGCAACTCCCTTTTTGTCTCCATGGCAATGATAGTATCCCAGTTTACATTGCGGTATATTGCTTGTCGATTTTATTGCTGTCCAGAGGAGAGAAAATTAATTTGTGTGTGTACGCATACCGCTGAAATTAAATTTGAGAGCCAAAATGCTTCAGCGGAGAAAATACTAAGCCAATGTCAGTGATTTTACAACTCGCACATCCAATAGACTATATTGAATGTTTAATCTTGAGCAGAGTGTAATATTGCCTTCACCATGCACGGTTTAGAGGTCTCCTCCTATTTTTGTGATAAAGCTGTAAGAGACAGCTATGGAGACAAAGATAAAATCAACACAATGAGAAGCATCATCATTTATGAATAGGTCTACAGTTAAGTATCCAACCTATGCTGCCTGTATAGTGCCCTGTGTGGACAATGGGAAGGGGTCAGCGTGCTGATCTCAGCATCATTACAAAGGCTTTACTATATCCTCTTTCTTGTGCTCACAATAAAGTCTTGGTTAAAAAGCAAGTAAGGTTACACTTTCCCTTGTATCTGACTCGGGTTCATTATCGCTCACCTTTGGCGGCATGGTCTTTATCCTCTTTGGCTTTTGTTTTTCCGCTCATGGAGCACTGCCTCCGCCGGCGCCGCCGCTGCTGTTGAAAATCAAAGTTCAAGTGAGAGTTGCAGGATCACGGTTTTTACTTTTTCATCCTCCTCTGGTTTTTTCCCACCCAACACACACACGGCCGTAGCAGTCTTAGGTCTCGCCCTCTTTCTGTCCCGTCCCTTCCTCCCTCTGTCCCTCTCTGCCTCTCTCTACACAGCCTGACTCGCGTTGAGAAGCCGCTGCTCTTCTAGCTGTCACCATACACAGCAGGAGCGCTCCCAAACGTGCGCGCGCAAAATCCACACGCGCACGCGCACAGAGAGACAAAGAAAGATGATGAAAGGCGAGATGAATATGTGCTAATGCAAGGCCATTAAGCCAACTGTTTTAGTTTAATTACACATCCTACATTGCTTGTTTCAGTGATTAAAGGTAGTTTCTAATAAGGCATCTTTTAACTCGTCATACATGTAAGTTATAACTAATGATTTTTATTAATGGTTAATAAATAATTTACTAATGCTGTAGCTACAGATCTGTTATTTAAGTTCCTATAAGTACTGAAGTAAACTTATAAAGTGATTTTCCTGGGGGCTACAGTAATGGGAACCACATTTCACTTAAAGAAGGTCAGCATATTCACAAGGTTGCCTTTAATCCGATAAATGCAGAGCCACCTGCAAACTCAGCAGTCTAACAATATGCAAATAAGTCAGTTTATTGATCATTTAATCAATTTGTGCTAGAAAATGGCTTTTTTACTCATGTAGAAGTAGGATACACTTTAACACATGGCAGTGTTTCCAAATATGTTGCTTCCCCAGTGTGTCAGTTTGTTGAAGTTTATCCAAATTCTATTTGAAAGTTGAATGTAAGTCAATGCTTGTTTTAGTGTATTGTGTCTTTTGCGTGAGGTAAATGGGATTATTTTGCAAACGGTAAAATGCACTGGTACTGTCACTGCTTTCTCA
Source organism: Euthynnus affinis (assembly GCA_029490765.1). Taxonomy (NCBI): domain Eukaryota; kingdom Metazoa; phylum Chordata; class Actinopteri; order Scombriformes; family Scombridae; genus Euthynnus; species Euthynnus affinis. Next base: position 16,301,551 of record CM055854.1, read on the forward strand.
AGAGTAGTAAAATTTTTCTTTATTGAGGTAATCACCTTCATTCACTAAGATATAGTTGGACATTATCTTGCAGTAAATGTCAATGAAAATTAGAATATTTGCATTTCCTGAAGAAAATGTGTGTGATTGCTGCAGCTGCTGCTGCTTGCCAGTCTTGTTTCTGAAAGTGTCCCAGCAAGAAAGTGTTGGTGATTTAGATCTAATAATACCACCCAAGATTGGTGGAAATTGAATAATGCCTTCAAGAGATATGGTGGTGTTTTAGTAATGGCTAGCAGGTTGGACTATTGGTGCCATGCTTCAAAATGTCGTGCACATGGTGGTGGAGAACTTGTGTACCAAGTTTCATTTTATTAAAGACTACAGAACTGTAGAATATCATGTTATATTGTTGCTGTAGCGCCCTCTCTGTGCAGAATTGTATCAAATATTACACACTTGTGCAATGTAGCTGTTTGTACAATATTCCCAAATGTGGTTACAATAGAACTTTGCATTAAAGAGTTCTGGCCTGTGAAGTGCATCTTCAAAATGTTGGTAACCAATTACAGACAAATGAAAATCGATATCCAAAAACAAACTAAAATATTTTAATCAGGGTCATCTACATATGGTATGTGCCAAGTTTGGTGAAGATTGGATGAAATATGTGTCAACAGAAGCAGAAAATGTGTTTGCTAAAAAATCCAAAATGGCAGAACAATTCAAAAGGTGCATATGAGTGTGGCCTATATCAGTCTAATCAGGTTCATCCAAGGAACCCACAATTCAAAAATGTTTCTTTTAACGGATATCAAAAAGATAAGTAATCACCCTCATGAGACACATATGGAACTTTAATACTATAATTGTATTGTTTGTATTTTGCAGCAGGAAGGTGAGCCAGATATGGCCGACAATCCTGTTGCTTTCCTCACTGTGGTCACTGCCAACACTACTGGTGCAGTCCACTTCAGCCATGAGAGCATCTCTGTTGTAGTGGAAGATGAAATGGTTGTGAATGGTCTCCCAAGGTTGGCTAATGCATTTGTACTGTTGTTTGGCTTAATAAGCATTGCATTTAGACTATCCTATAGACTATGAGAGTAACATGTACCATGTTTTTTTCCTTTACATTTCTGCTTGCTGTTAGACTCATTACTTAATTCTGATTTCATTTGTTTCTCTCTTCTCTTCTGCCTGCAGCACCATTCAGTTCAAGTCCATTTGACAAGACCCCCTTAAAGGCTTCAGTTTTTCGGCACCCAGTGTGAAGAAGTTGGATCAGAGATAAATTAATTTTCTTTTGTTTACCTACATCCAACGCATATGTGGTACTAGTTTGTAAGTCTGAGCAATCATAATAATTGGTATTTCTGCAAGCAGAGGAGGTCTTATGTGTCCTTATGTGTCCTAATTTTTTGGATGTGTAATGTGTGTAATTTGTTAGGTCTCCTTGGCAGAAGAGGTCTTGATCTCAATGAGATTTCCAGAATAAATACAGTTTAACTAACTTTGTCTAACATTGTCCCTTTGTCAGTTCCTGTTGGGTTCCTACATTCATGCAATAATACATTATATTTTGTGAAAGGTTTGTTTCGCTCATGTGATATAGGGAGAAAGAGATCATGTTTTATACATAAAAGTGTGATGATACAAAACCTAAACATTGCTTCTTCACACTGAGTTACTGTTGTGTTTCTAAAAGCTTTATTATGTAAGCAATGTTTGGCCATCACATGCAACAAGCAACCAAGACAGTCTATATATAGACGTCAATTGAAGGTTAACTCGTTCACCTTCCTCAGAGTGCAGCTCAATGATTTTCACAGCCCAACCTCTTTTAGACAGATAAGCCAGATGCACATACTTAGAATAAATCAAGCACCATTGTAGAAATGAAACACATAGAGCAGATTATAAGGGAACCATTGCATTACATTTACTGAGGGATACTGCGAAGAATAAATAAATAACATTAACACTCTAAAAATAAAGACTAAAATACGATAAAATAATTACTTTGAAAATAAATAAATTAATATTTTAAATGAAATACAATTACATTTCTAAAATAAAATCATCATCAAATGTCTGTATACACAGAAAGTCTCTCGGTAGAGCAGCTTCCTCTCAAAGTTACACACATGCAGGCTGCAATGACTATTTCTAACCCCACTGAAGATCTTTAATAGAATAATTTGCATCAATGAAATGTCATTTTTTAATAGAAGATTAAAATTCCCTTAGTGACCCTTAACTGTAGCATACATGTTCATGCATTTGTGTATCTAACTCAGAGCATCTTTTACATATTGTCTCATTTGACAAGTTTGTCTGATTCTTGTATAACAGGTCTGTGACGCCAGCTCCAAGTGGCTTTTTGACTCCAGCTACTAAATGAGCCAACAGACCAAAGCACAGCTGGCCCTCTGCCAGAGCTTCCCCTGGAGGATTACTGTTCTGGGACCAGCTGCTCTATTAGAACAGAAAGTGCCACATGTGACTGTTCCTGTTCCCATCAGCAGGACCCACTCTGATAAACTCGCTCCCAGAAAAGTGGAATTCATGCAAACAGACAGGACCCTCATAGGATACTGAACATATTTACCTTTCACTAAATGTAAATATCCTTCATAATGATTTCTTATATGACAAACCCATTATATGGTAGCAATCAAATTATTCCTTGACACATTTGAAATATTGTATCTGGAGCTAATTCAGTGAAAACCCTGTCAATTCCTCAGGTATATTTCAAGAAGTCAGATTTACTTCTTTAAAATGTCAGTCAGAGTAATTCCTCTGTATTATGAGCTCGTCACAGGTCAGCTGCACAGCACCGAGAATTGTTTAGAGAACAGAAATTGCAGAGACATTGACCTCATGAGTCATACACTGGTGGCAAAACAGCTGTATGATTATAATGGTAAGTAGAGGGGGCATCTCTGTTTGTAATGATTGATGAGAAGAAAAAAAGAGGATTTGAGTTGACAGAGGCATGCATCCAGAGCCTGGAGTCCTCAACACTGCACCATCTCTGGCTTTACACCATGCATCTCAACAATTAGACCATATTCATGGAATCTGTCCAAATGTGACCATATAGTCAAACCTCCTTAATCAACTCACAGAGGAGTACACATCCAAACCTCAAAGGTGATAATCCAAGAGTTAAGTGAAAGATAAAGAATCTCATCATTAAATTAATCTCAGTAAAGCACATGTGTCAACTTCATGCAATCACAGTAAAAACAAAAGAAAACACTGACGTTGAAAAGCCCATGTGGTAAAATAAAAGCTTACCTCTTTAAGGGAATTTGAATATGTTTGTGATACACTACACTTCAAATGTAGTGTAGTGTTTGCAACGCTCATGCAATTAAACTTGCAGCCAAAAATAAAAGATAATTCAATTTGATAACCAATCATGTAACAATATACAGTCTGGGAGAGATTTAGTACGCTGGGGAAAAGCTTCATAACAGCATGGCTTTCCTGGTTTTAACCCACTTTGCCCCTTCTCTCTCTCGCATTTACATGAGATGGTTGACGTCAGCGGCCACCTCCTCCGTTGTTGAGCGGCTGTTCACACTGCTGAAAAATCCCAGGACACCAATCAGCAGGGAGTGGTTCAATCATAATTATTACCAAAGGGGCAGTGAACATGCTAATTGTTATCTTCCTCCACAATTTTTTCCACTTTAAAATCTATAGTTTTAAAGGAGGGTGAATTTAACAGCTTGCATAAGTTACACTAAAAAGAGGGATGCAACCCTCCCTCACACTGTTTAAATCATTCTCAGCCAATAAATCACTACAAGGATGCTGTTGCCAAAGAGCTGCTGGCTCAAGGCCAGCTGACCTGGCTGTCAGTTACAGTGATTTGTCCACAACCACACCCTGTGTAACTCACACTCTAATCAAATAGCCTTCAATACTTACAATCAAGCTTGGAGTTTAGGTGTTCTGTATTTCAGTGAGTATCTTGCAGCAGAAGCTGAGCAGTTTTCATTATTGTTTCATTCTCCTCCGTCGAATGTAAAAGGCTTTAAGCTGAGTTTCCTGCCTAGATTTACAGTAACGTTTGTTCACTCAAAGGATGATACAGTTTAAAAAAATAAGGTGATATGCCTGTAGTTCTTCCTTGCCCCCAACTACGTGACTGTTGATTTCGAATGACAGCCCTGGTGAAGAACATTGGCAACAACTGCAGGCATTTTTCACACGATATCCCAAATTCAGATAGCTAGAGATAAGGTTGAACATCAGCAAAATGGTGCTTTAAGGTTAGGGTTAAGGCTTGGGCCAGTCGTGTTGTTGTGATATTACGGTTAGGGGCTAGGGAATGTATCATATGACTTCATTTTAGTTCAAAACCATTGTATTGAGGGCATTTCTGCACTGTGATTACATTTTGGGTTGGTCCCCACAACTTCAATGATTGGTTTTAGAGTTAAGGTTAGAATTGCGTTTAGGTTCAGTCTAGGGTAGGTGTTGGAGTTAGGCATTTAGTTGTGATGGTTTAGGTTAGGGGCTAAGAAATGTATTATGCCATTGAGGATCCTCACAACTAAAGAAAGACAAACTTATGTTTTTGAGTGTGTATGTGTATATGTACTTATTTTACTATATTGTGGGGATATCAATTTGTCTCATGATCTATGGGGACATAAGTCACATTGTGTGGGCCTTGCTTTTGGGGACAAAGATAAAGCAAATCATTACATTTTAGGGTGAAGTTGGTTTAAGGGTATGATAAGGATAAGGGTTAGGGTTTGGCAAGTAGTGGTTACGGTTAGGGTAGGGTAATGCCCTGTATGTGTGTCCTTTGACCCCATTTGAAACCTTCACGTAAGCCATGCGGCAAAAGCTGCTTATTGGGCAAGACTCATCATGATAAACAACATGATTAAATGCCAACACACACACACACGCACACACACACATACCCCACAATGTCCGGAACTGTCCTTCATTGACAGTCAATATTTGTTGTTGCTCAATTCTAATACGAAATGAACTTATAAAATTGACTGCTTTTCAAACTTTGTCAAGTTGTGCCTCTCTCTTTTTCTTTTATGCATACATTCAGCATCTCCCACACACTTTTTTCCTATTCTCACTCTTCTTTCTCTCACATGCATACACACACAAATTTGATCACACAGACATACATAGTCCTCAGCCTACAAGTTGAGTAAACAGTGTGTTTCTGTACTTTGGAGTGGTGGATCAGTCTTTCCAGCACTGAGTTCAGGCTTTGGCTCCACAAAGCAGACAGACAGCTGACAGAACAAGATGGCCAGAGTTTGTTTATTGGCGCTCATTGCTGGTTTACTGCTGGAGGTGCATGGACTGGTAATCCCACAGGAAAACACAGGTAAATAACAGGGGAGCACAAATGGATTGAGGGCATACGAGACAGCCAAAAGGGCAAAAGATGTAGAAATATAAGAGGAGGCTGGTGGTCAGGCAGTTGACCATCTGGCCATTTTTAAGGCCTGGTCTCTCACCCCACATCTTAAAGTGATACTCCACTCAAAAAGCTGTTTTGATTGTTAAAGACTCAAGGTTGTTTGGTAGGTTTGAAAGGCGGTTGTAAAATAGGTTGTAGAGTCATTTGTCATAGAGAACAGTGACAAATGTAATCAATTAAATTACAGTATGTTGGTTACAAATGATTCTAATGATGACAAGCTACATGTTACTAACAACATAGCTGAAAACATTAATAGAGACTACTTAAATCAGTCACTGCACCACAAACCACATTAGTATGTTCTAAAACAAATGTTATTTCTTCAAGGTAAGCTATGTTATTTCTGGCACCTCTTTGGAACATCGTGGAACAGGGTAGAGTGACATGGAATACATTTTGGTGTGTTTCCTGCTGGAGTAGTTTCAGATGTTTCTAAGGACTTTTTTTGCACTGAAAACTTGCCATCTTGTCATCATTAGTTTATATTGTTAATATCCAGAATTTAATATGACCACAGCCAAACTTCAAATGTTTTACAGTCATCTTTCCTATACTGCGAAAAGACAGACCTCGAATTATGAAATTTTGTTATTTTGTTATTGTTTAACGGGTGGTGTGGTGGTGGTGTGTGAATTTTGATGGATGTATTTGATTATATTACAGGGTAGGTTCATAATCTTTCATGTCTATTTTAGATAATATGAGGCTTTAACTGACTGAGTTAGTCAAATAAAATGGATATCTTTCAAAGTTACAGTCTTAATAAAAATTTCACTCTTTCTGACTAGACAGACAGTGTTTTCCTGTCCAGCTGCAGTGGAAGGATTGTGACAAAAAGAGCGACTTTGCCACTAAAAGGACAGTAACATTGAAAGATAGAGATTTGACTACTAATTTGAATGGCTGACTCCTCATATTAGCTTCAAATACATTTTTTGATATTTAATTTTTTTTTATTGAAGGAAGGCTGTGGATTCTGTGCATTATGAAGGGATCCCTTAAAGGCCAATATAAACAGGAGGAATGATTACAGCAAGAAAAACATAGAGTGTTAATTTGGGCATCTGAATATTGTTTTATGACAGGCTTGAAAACATGTGAACCTATCCTTTAAAGGTTTGTTTAAAAGTGAATGTTTATAAACATTTGAAATAAATTTGATCTATGAAAGGTTGATCAAATGTATTGTTTTTTATGTATTATCAAAATAAGAGAGAGGTATTTTTAGAGAAAAGTGATTCCAGGTTATTATCTGATCACAGGTTTTAAAATAATTTCCTCTTTGGTTCCTCATGTCTCATCTTCTCTTTTCAGAACCTGTGTTTGTGTCTCAGCAGTCAGCACATACAGTGCTACATCGCCGGCGCAGATACAACAGCGGCCATCTTGAAGAGTTGCAGAAAGACAACCTGGAGCGGGAATGTAGAGAGGAACAGTGCACAAGGGAGGAGGCCAGGGAGGTGTTTGAGAATAATGAGAAAACTGTGGGTACACACACACACACACACACACACACACACACACACACACACACACACACACACACACACACACACACACACACAAATAATTAATTGTCCTTTTACAATGTGAGTTTAATGACTGAACAATCAATCTCCATGTTTCTATTTCAGATTGAATTCTGGGCCGGCTACATTGGTAAAATATGTGAAAGTCACGTTTTGACAGTTCTTATAATTTAAAACATACAGTCCCCCAAAAACCTGTGTGTGAGTATATATATGTGTGTTTTATACTTGTACTTGTATGTAGATGGTGACCAGTGTAAGCCACAACCATGCAAAAATGGAGGTGAGTGTGTGGATGGAGTCGGTGGATATGCCTGCTGGTGCAAACCAAACTTCAGTGGCAAGAACTGTGAGATCGGTGAGTGTGGCGGACAGGATGTGAAAAACTCAAACAAGGATCTTTGCTTTCTTTTCACTAAGATGTCTTCAGCGTGGGAGTTAATTACTATCAAGAATTAAGAATAACATATAAAATCCATTGATATCTATTCTGTTTTTCTGCCTGTTTCCAGATGTGACTAAGCAATGTAGATTCAACAATGGAGGATGTGCCCACTTCTGTGAGATGAAGGACAGCCGACCCGTGTGTCAGTGTGCAACCGGTTACCAACTTGGGCCAAATAAGAAGAGCTGTGAACCAAAAGGTGAAATAAACTGAAGCCACACACACCATTCAACAAAGTGGTCAATTCATATCTGCCAAAATAGAAACAAATGAATGCTATGATGCTAGAACGTTGAATCCCTTCTGTACAAAATCTTAATACAAAATTAGATCTATCTCATCTACCACATTTGAGACCATGGTGACTTGCTGTGTTTCTCCAAAGGAAATTCTATCATCAGCTACTGTATTTGAATGTCTGTACCCACAGTTTGTAACAAATCAAAGCTACCCATATAGATCTGAACCACCCAGTCACAAAATAAATCCTCCCAGCTGTGGAAAATAGTATTCATAACATTAATTTAATATATAATGATGTGTGAAATATGAAGACATATAATATCTCCCTATTATTTATTGCCTTTTTACTCCTCAGGACAATTCAGCTGTGGTCAAGTGATCATAGGGTCTGCAACGCCACGAACATCAAACAGGACATATGCCTCTGAAAGAAGTTTAGATTCCATCAACATTCCGAAGGATGACTACAATATAACACAGTTATATGATGACTACGACTATGCTATCAATGATTCACGTGAGTTCATCATCTCTGCGGCCACTCCAGTAGAGACAACTCCAAGCAGTGTCACTGAAGCTCCCAGAGAGAAAAGGGAGGCGGACTGGGCTTACTTCCAAACGCCCAACTACACATCAGAAGTCTTCTTAGACAGGAGGATTGTGGGAGGTGATGATGTCAATCCTGGAGAGATACCTTGGCAGGTACTGTGGTGTGGGATACAGGGAGGGTGGAGAGATGGGGATGAGTAGAAAATAAATGGATAATATTGACAGGAATGATGCGGTCAGGTGGTTGGGCTTTTAGGAAGCAGATACTTTGTCCATTGGCTCAAATTTAGTCATTTCTCTCCATTCCCAGATTTCCAGGCCACTAGGGCAGGAAATTTAGCTTGAGAGGTGAAACAAAAGCTTTCTGGTGGCACTAGGGAAAAATTAAGGGGATCAACAAAGTCTTTAGAGTATATCTTTATCTTTTGAGCTAATCCATGTTGTATATATTGAGATATATATTGGCAATCCATTCAATAGATGACAATCTAGAACAGATGTGATGGACTGGCCAGTTGACATTTCCATGAAAAAACATATCTATGTTGCTTTGCGTTTTTGTGTGAGTTTGCAGGTGGGCCTGATGTCTTACTCAGAGACCCTTCAGAGACGAGAGCCCTTCTGTGGAGGATCTCTGCTCAGTGAATTGTGGGTCATCACTGCTGCCCATTGTATATCGCAGGCCGATGAAGCTGAAAAAGATTTCATCGTCAGAGTGGGTATGAAAAACATTATGCATACTCTAATTCTAAAGCTCTGTTCTACAGTTCATCTCTTAAATCCAGGTAATCTGGTCTTAAAATTGTCACCTGTCTTACGGATGATGTTGATGGTTTGCACATTTTATCCCAATATCTACACATTACTGCTGACTATATTTCTGAAACAAAATTTACTTTTCAATGTTTTTATCCTCCAGACTACCATTGGTTACAGTTCATGTATGTAAAAAGAATTTAGAGATATTTGATACTTGCTGGAGATCCAACACTGAAATTTACTTTGCTTTTAACAAAGCTTTTTATCACCATGTGGTAATGCAGTTGTTAGCAGGAACTGATTTGAAACAAATCTGAGATTTGAGTCGGCTGCTCAAAGCATTGTGCTGTTGTGAAACCAAACCCATTAGACAAATAATGAGCAACCTGAAAGGTGTCTGGTGTTGGTTGTCTTTTGCATTGAGCCAACAGTTGATTGTTGGATGTTTGAGGGTCCATGAACAAACCATAAAGGAAATTCACAACTACACTACAGTAATGCAACTCTGACAGATAAAATGGACTGAATGTTCACTGTTGATTGATTACATTAGTCAAAAAGGTTGTAAATCAGCAAGTGGTTTTTCAGAGTTTGCTGTGTTCAATTAACTACTGAAATGAACGAAAAACAATGGCTGCTTAAATGGTAAGAAATCAATCTAAAATTTATGGTATGTGATGCGTCATATTTTTGTGTCATATTTTATATTCATATTTTTATAAGAATTAATGAGTAGTTCATGATCTAAAACTTGCAAAAATGGTAGGTAACATCTAATTTGATCTAATTGTGCACAAACTATCAAACTGTTAAACATTTCATTTTATAGTTGGATATCAGTGAGATCATCTTTTCAGCTTCATGGATAATAAAATTGCTTTGTTAGATGTTTTTTTTATATATAAAAAAACCACATGTTGTTTGCTTTAATTTTGAGCAATTAAGCTAGTACTTCAGAAGCTTTTGATGATACTTGACTCATCACACACATTGCCTGGTGCAGAAAATTATAATGTGATCATTATCATAAATATATTAATCTATGTTTCTAGGTGAAAATGACGTGTCCAAGTCTGAGGATTCAGAGCGAGATCACGAGGTGGCAGAAAAGCACCTCCATTCTTTGTACAATTACGCAAAGTCCCCATATAATCATGATATTGCGCTGCTGAAACTTGCCAGACCGGTGGAACTGTCCCAGTATCGAATTCCCATATGCCTGGGCCCCAAAGACTTTACAGAGACCCTATTGAGGAAGTCCAGCAAGTCCCTGGTGAGCGGCTGGGGACGGATGAGGTTCCAGGGTGCAGAGGCCAACAAGCTTCAGAAGGTGGAGGTCCCCCACGTGGACCGCACCGAGTGTAAAGACAGTAGCCAGTACAAAATCACACGCTTTATGTTCTGTGCAGGCTACAAAGATAAACAGCAGGATTCATGCCAGGGGGACAGTGGGGGGCCACATGCCAGCAATCACCATGGCACCTGGTTCCTGACAGGCATTGTCAGCTGGGGGGAGGAGTGTGCCAAAGATGGAAAGTATGGCATCTACACCCGAATCGCACAGTATTATAGGTGGATCAGTCAGACAACAGGGATTCAAGTAAACTGACCAATTGAGTCATGCAAAGAACAAAGTCAAGAAAACATACAGTAGCATTTCTTTTTCAACAACTCAGAATGTCTTCTGTTAGTTAAAAAAGTCATGTTAATTTCTATTCTTCAATAAAATGTAATCAGAATATCAGTATTTGAATGTCTTTGTTGAAATAATACAAAATAATGCCATGAGGCTCCTCATCCAGTGTTTGAATTTAAATGCTATGCCAGAAGAAATATTTCAAGTAATCTTGAATAGCTTATATTTGATCAAATGCTAAAGTAATTTCACTTGATGTTCCTGAACCTTAAAGGCAACTGCACACACACACACACACACACACACACACACACACACACACACACACACACACACACACACACACACACACACACACACACACACTGATGTTACTGATTAGATCTCTGTGCAGGTTGAAGCTGGGTAGAGTAATGCTGGAAATTACAGGATGTCACCAAACTACGCAATGACAAAAATGTATTCAGACCTAAATTGGCAAGCTGAAAATGATTTGCATACTGTGGAAATATGCCATTGAGAAACTAAATTGAAAAAATTTAACCATAGCATGTTGAGAATTTTTTTAATTAAATGCTTGCTGTTACCCTTGATTAATGTTGTTGCATTCAGTGCAGCCATGCAGCATCCCCCCGTTCTGCTCCTTCTACTGTTTACAGTAAACAATTAAAACATCTTAAATTATACTGTAGATCAATTACACCCTCTCTTTTAAATTGGATTTTTTCCTCTACTTGGACATTTTATTCTCTGTGTGTCTTTGTTTGATTTTAACCTGTTATTTACACTTATGGTTTTATCACACATCAAAATGTCTGCTGTGAAAAGTCAGATTGAACCCTGCAATCAGGCAAAATAAGAGAAAACATCTGTGTAGGTATACCATAAGTTTGTCAGTAAGTCTAGTGGGACACTGGGACCTAAACTAAATCATGCAGGAACAAAGTCACACCAGTCAAGTTCAATCAAATCAAACAATCCTGTGCTTATATTTGAGAAAATAATCATATATATGAGGCATTATAATACAAGCTTTCACAATGATTGAAAATATCAAAAAGTGCAAAATGAGCTAAAGCAGCAAACACCAGTTTTAGGTACTGTGGGGGATAAAAGCTGTAGCCTGACTGAACATGAACAAGGTAAAACACATTCTGATGTTACAGCGTAGCCAGTGTTGGGTGGATTTCAAATCAATTCAACATGACAAACAAATGTTCCTCATTATCGAGTATTAAGCTATTGGGCACACTTTATTTAGACAGTCCAATCATTGTACTCCACTTACTATCAAGTGACTATAATATTCCCACTGTGGGAAAATCAATCTTTATTTGATAGTTGATCTCAGAGTTAGTGTTTCAAGTGGGATTAGATTTATACGATCCAGAGATGCAGTACGAGTATCTTTTGTGCCGTTTGTCAGTTGATAACTGAGTGTCAGTTTTGGACCACAGAAACAAGAGTTACTATCTAGATGACTACTGAAAAATCTAAGTTGTACTGACAACTTAAATTTTCACAATTTGCATCGTCACAGCTGACTGTAATAAAGTAATTATATTTGCCTGCCCTTCAGAGATAAATCCTCAGCACAGTGAAGTGGCAGTGTTTCCGTAACCACTTTTCACACAGTTTGAACGCTTCTTAAAGGCCCACACACACCCACAGTTCACCTTAGACCTCTTCTGTGCCTAACTGGCATCTCTCTGTGACAGTTTTATCATTCTCATTGGTTCATGAAGTTTAGTGACCTCACATAGTTACAGTATAAAGGTAAGGTTCATTATTGAAGCCAATACAAAGCATTTGTTTCTTTTCACTGCAGTGTGGAGCCAACTCTGTCAAATTCGCAGGTCAGAGTTCACCTTTGACTGGGTGGATGTGCTCAGTTGGTCAATAGAGGCCCTGCTGCACTGTGTTTGGAAATGGAAAATCTATTATTCTAGTGTGTTTCACAAACTGGTCACCGATCTCATGCACTTTTTATAGCTCTGATCAATATTTATTTCTTACCCACATCAGAAATGTTACATTATATCTTTTGAACCAGATCTATAGTGCACGGGAATTTCATTGGATGGAACCATATTGATTCTGATTGATTGATTGATTTGATAATTCTGCCCAAATTTAACCTGAGTACTGGTCTAATAAGCCAGAATAAGTTGAAACACCTGTGTGGACATGAAAGGTATAAACTGTTGCTTAACAGGCTTCTTTTACAGTATAAGCAAAATCAGACTGGGTAGTTTTAAAACCAGGCAGTTTTATCTGCTGTGATATTGTTTTCTCCCAAATTCAGCTCTCCAAATTTCATATCAACAAGTCATGAAGTAATTCACAACGTAACTGCAAATGTTCAGTTAAACTCTACACTACTCTATTTACAGTTGCTACCCAACACTGAACATAATTCTCCCCGCTGGTGTACAATAGCGGCACAGGCAGAAATAAAGCAGTCACTATGTGCAGTGATTTGTTCATGCAGAACAGCGAACAAACAGAAACATAAAGCTTGTGTCATCACAGTGGTAACTACTGCTGCAGTGGAGAAAGATGAGATGTGTTGGATCAGCGAGTTGCAGAATTGTCACCAACAAATCCCAAAATATAAATGTTAACAAAAATGATTCATTACCACCAACAACAGCAGTGACAATAAATAATTATATGCAAATAAGGTCAATAACCAATGAAATACAACAACTAGCTACAATGACAGCCCACATAGTTTATCTTGAGGACTGACAGTGCTGCAGTGGATACAAGAAACATTTTTACTTGTCATAGCAGGAGAAGCACAGGTGGGACTAATAACATTAACAATGGCTTAGTTCCAGTGAACCATCATGCACAATATCAGGGCTTAGGAATGTGGTAATCAACACATATGAATGTTATTAATGACTGTGCTTTCCCTGCTTTCACATGTCAAAATGCCTGCCATGAAAAGAATCTATACCAATCCATATGAGCTACAACCCTCATCCTAGCCACTGAGTGTCAAAACAAACCTACAATAGCTGCTATGAATGTGGAGCACTGCGAGACCTGTAATATCTTGACACACTACTTCCAAGTTTGTCTCCTCTTTGCCTTTTTTCGTGCAAATGCTGAATGTTTGCTTTTGCCACTAAGGGATGAAGTAAATACTGCGATTTCAACAGTCGCTAACATCCCATGCATTCGTTCTAGCTTTGTAGCTGGCTGTTGTAAGAAATGCTATTTTCCACAAGGGAGAGTTTTATATAAAAAGAAGCCACAATGATTAGCTGAGCTGTTTGGCACATGGACAGTCAAGATATGTTTGAAGGCATATGGATGATTTCTGTGATCTTTCATAAGAAAATAGAAACGATAAAACCTGAAGTCTTAAACAAAAGTCCATTCTGTATGTATAAATAAAAGCCCCCGATCAACGTCTTCAGTTATAACCCCCCAGTCTACTGTTTTACTGCTGGAAAAGATAAATGAAGGAATGGCTCCGGTACAATGAGGTCCAACATATGTGCTTTGCATTGTTATAGTCTTCTGAGGTCCATTCTGTTGCTTACATCAGTTTGAAGAGTAAGGTATGCTATTGATGTTGTGCTTTAATCTGATTGATGAATGTCTCAGCAGAGTCAGATGCCCCCTGTTGGTCAGGAAGTTGTAGTCAGTGTCTGTGTGGCGGAGTGTTCAGCAAGAGAGGAGGATGAGCCAAATAAGCAACAAAAACAGGAAGACATTGGACACACATCACGAACACTGCATCATCTATGCTTTGTTCTGATTGGCTCTCAACAGGTCTCTCCCAGAATCCTGTGTAGGTCCTCAGGTAGAACACGCCCTTCTTCACCACGACTTATATTCCTCACCATCCTGCACATGTAAAACACAACAGAGACACAAAGATTTTTTTAATGTATTTAACATATCTTCATTTCATCTTCATTCAATATTTTTGTCTCCAGGCTTGTCAATCAACATTTCTGAAACATGTAGCCTGTTACCACATTCCTGACGAATCCTCATGCAGCAGCTGAATGACATCACCGCAGTTAAAGATGATGTCATCAGTGCTGGCCATGCTGCTTTCAACCATGACCCTGTACCTACCCGCCACCTGGAGCAGAAGAAAGAGAGAGCAGTGCAGTTATGTTGCTCCAGCTGTGAACCCATATCTACATCTGTGTACATCTACATTCATTTAGAGATTGATCTAACATACATAGAACTTGGGTTTGCACACAGGCAAGTATCATTAACCACTAAAGACTCACCAGGGGGGCAGGCTGATCCTCCTCATCTGAGTCTGATAAGTTGGACAGGTCTGTCGCTCCCCAGTCCTCTAGGCCCTCACAGATCGCCACTGAGTGGGCGGGGACAGGCCAACCTGCAGGTGATAAGACTGCTGAGACAACTGAAAACTGTAGCGCTACACTTTTTGATTACTGATTTTATTCAATCACAATGGCACACATGACAGAGACGCTTTTCATTTCATCCCGGGGTGCTCCCTGCTCATTAAAGCTGCCAAATTCTTCTTTTGTTTATTCCAAACAAAGCAGTTTCTGCTTCAGAAAACGTAAAGATATGTGTGTATATACTTTAGCGGGAAGCCTTATATTCCCAGTGACACCATCATTAAAGGGGACTTTTCATGCTTTTTGTCATTTTTTTGTCATTTATATACTGTTATAATGTTGGACGTCTATGCTAAACATAGTCACAGTTACAGAACTTGAGGAGAACGTATGTAAAATTATCACATTCAAGACAAAAGCTTTTCAGCCTGTTCTGAAGGTTCCGTTTGCAAAGTTAACTCTGCTTTCCCATCAAACTGACATCAAATTGTTCGCACATGCCCACAAACAGTACATGATATATGAGATATTTGCATCTTATGTCCTCTTTACAGGTTAAATGCTACAAATATTTGGGCATTTAAATTGATCCTCAGCTGACATTTGATGCAAATCTGAAATCTGTAAAAAAAAAAAAAAAAAAAGACAAAGACAAAGCTAAGCAATGATTGCATTTCCTCCTAAAGATGGTTTGTGTGTGTTTGTGTGGAAAACTCAATGGTAGAGTTAGTCATTAGCTTTTCTTTTAAATGCCACCAAAAGGTTAAATGTGCATTAATCTGTATTGTATGTTTGAGTACTGGTTTTACATATTTTTAACAGTTTATAAAAGGTTTATAAGGATATAATAATGGTGTTAGTAAATCATTAAACCTGTCACCTGCAATTATAAATGTTAAGAAATTAATAATAAATGGTTCTTATAGTACACAACTCACTGCGTCGAGGTGAGTGAACCACGGGGTCTGAGTGGGCGGGACTAGTGTGTATTGACTCCTCTCCCCGGAACCTGTAGGAGTGGCTTGTCGCTGACGAGCTGTGAGGAACAGGGAGACACGCTGAGCAGCCTCCCACCGATGCTCCGCCCCACGACACACATACCTCTGATGCACTAAACCGCATCACCAAGGGAACAAGACACGACCACAACAAACAAAAACAAACAAACAACAGCAACAACAACATCCACGGTGTCACAAAACGAGCTCATACCTCATCCACATTCTTTACATTTCAACAGCATTCAGTTCACAATCACATATATTTCAGCGTCTCATTCCACAGGATCATTGAGGTTACTGCACAAATATCAAAGTGTATCAGAGATCGCTGCAATATATGGAAATAATATTTTGTTAACACAGTATTCCACACACATATCAGGCCTTGATTAGACTGCATCTACAAATAATCCACAGTGTTGTTTAACCTGCTTTAAGTAGTAGATGGGTGGAGTTTTCCCATATACAGAGTACCACATACAGGAAGAAAATTAAAGCACTCACAAAATATATGAAAGTCACTTTGCCTGAATGTTAAATCCGACCCATTCTGCTACATAAAGTCAAAACATGCACAATCTCATCCTCCATCTGTTAGAAAAACATCAAAAAGTCCCACAAGACAAAACTGATCATGATTACTAGTAGTGAAACTACTTAAAGGACAAGACTGGTATTATATTCTCAAAAAGCTCCATGACAAGACCAAAACCAGCACTGCATTAGTCTGTCTCAGTACAAAACTGATTTTCATATCCTGTCTGTGGCACTCATCCACGAGCCGATTGGTTCCTACTGAAGACATAAATCTTGAAAAGTGGGTCGCAAGTTTAAAACTAAAACAAACACACCAATATTGTGCCAGCAACTGAGTTTTTCCTTAGAAACACGTTTAACATGTACATTCAAGTGACATACACTTGCTTATCAATTACATAACTAGCCAGTAGAATTAGGAACAGGGACAAGCTAAACCTGCAAAGTTAGGTCTTTGCAAGAGACTGAGTGTGAAGTGCTCTCCGTGGTGCTGTAATTCAGTTTTCATTTCAGCACCATGGAGAGTGTTACAGCCATCTGCAGGACTTGGCAATGTAGTATGAATGCCAGTTCTCAAGCGTAATGGCAACCATGCTGATATAAAGTATACAAATATGCACAAACTGCACACATACAAACTCATTCAATAAGTTCAATATCCCTGTATACTGATAATCATGATGCTTTGTTACAAAAGATAAGATGGATTGGAATGTAGATGAAATTGAGGGATTATTTGATCACTAAATCATTTCAGAAACCGATTTTTCATCATTATCATCATAGGGAAGAGAAACATAATTTTTAAATCAATTTCTGAACTGAGATAGGATTGAAAAGTGAGTTCACCCATTCTCACGAACACACACATCATGAGGTCACAAACTGACACAAGATCATAGGGAGGTCATGCAGAGAGAATCACCTTTCAGAGAAAGGATTGTCTGAAAGTTGAAGAGAAGGAGCCTCATCTGAGAAACGGGACAAAAAACACAAATGTGTGGCTCAGATTTAGAGAAACTGAATTATAAAATGACAGACTTGATTCCATCCCAAGACCAAACATCTTATTTACATGTCATAATTTCTTTGGAAAATTCTCTTTACAAGCAACTTTTTAAAAAAAAACTACTTTCCCAGAAAGCATTAATAGTGAAGTTTGTGAGCTACACATGTTAAAGTAAATTAAAATATAGGTTTAATCTCTTAGACTAAATAAAATAGAGCTGGAGATCAATTAGGCATTTCATAGAAACACCAAACACTGAGGCAGCAAACAATTCATAATAACAGTAATAGAAACCTTGATGCAGTTTCTGCTGGTTGGTGAGAATTTTACGAATCTCCGTCAGCCATTTAACTTTCACCTCCAATGTGGGAGCCTAGACAGACACACACAGAACAGAGCATAGAACAGGACACAAGAGGCATGTGAGAAAAGGTCCAGACACTGATACTGATTGCAATAAAATATATATAAAAAAGAGAAAACAAAAAAGTAAATACCTGAACTATGTACACCACTTCTCTACCACTGTACCAGATTTCAAATTTCTTCACATCTCCTTTCACGTTTTCTGTGATTCCCACTGCGCTCATCTACAGAAAGAGGGAAAAGTCATTGCATTTGACTATTTCGCTGTCATCATTTCTGACTCTACACTCTTATTCCTAAGATAAAATACAACCGTGGCTTATGTCCATAAATAAAACAATTCACCAGTACCCCAAACTGCAGCCTTCAAAATGCTCACTTAAGTCAGAATTGAGTGTCATAACATAATGTGATCAACTTCATAAAGGGAAGATGTATTGGAGAGCTGTTGATCTGGATTGCATTGAAGTGAGTGTATCATGTATTATTACTCTGAGGCAGGATTTGAAGCTGTAGAAAGGCGTCCTGTCGTGATTGTCCTCATCTCTGCGCTTGCAGAATAGCAAGGCACGCTCGTAGAGGAAGAGATGTCTCTGCATGGGTTTGAACCTGGCAAGCTCCTTCATTCGCACCGCTGCACTCTTATGGCTGATCCACACGCTGAAGCTGCCCTGCATTACCACATGGCCAAGCTGGCCAAGGTCACTCTTAGTCCGACATACAAGAGGATAGACAAGAAAGTAACATACATTAGTTAAACAAACATAAACTGATACATTTATGATATTATAATAATGTTCATGATATTCAAAGTACATGCAACACATGACATGAAATAGTTCATGTCATGTGTTGCATGTAATATTTATCTATGTGAATAGGAAACTTTCGCTATGCTTCACCCAACAGCATTGGTTTACATTAACATTTAGCAATGTGATTCAACGCTATACCAAAGTCAAAGGAATTACACAGAGTTTAAATACTTTTAAGAAGAAAAGAAGATTAGAATACTTCTTTAAAATTTTGTGGTGCAGTTTGTGGACGTTGAGGTGTTTTTCTGCAGAGCAGTTATAGGAACTGATAAAAATCACGTCAAGCAAATAGAGTGCTAGAGAGCTCATATAAATATCGAAGAGGAATTCTGTATCTATCTCAGATTGGAAATACAGTGGAAACCACTTATAGTGATCACGTCTGTCTGGGTCAAATTGATCACTATAAGCGGATGATTATTATAACTGATTTTTTTCCCTTTTCTTTATTTCAAATGCAGATTATCTAGGATAGGATTAGAAGAATATCATCTAACTGGTATTCGTATATTCCAGCCAGCAACTACTTAGAGATACACAACCCTGCAATGAGGGAGGATAATAACATGACTAGGAAGACGGGAGGACATTTCTCTTCCTTTGATAACGTTAAATGTAAAGTTAGGCTTTGCTGTTGGGACACAGAGAGAGAGAGAGAGAGAGAGAGAGAGAGAGAAGCAGTGGCCAAGCAAGCTAGAGAGTGCAGTGGCAGTGAGAAAGCCAATGAATGAGAGGAATGAAATGAGAGGAATAAAAATGTTATTTTCTGATTGTTTCATTGCATTTACAAATAAATAAAAATATTCAAAAATAAATATAAATATCATACGTGTATCATGGGAGCAGGATAAAAAAAAAATTCTGTAGTTTTAAAATTTTTTTCCCATATTTTGTCATCTATGAAAAGACCCAAAATGAACATTGTAAGTGGACTACTTGATTACTACAAGCAAATTATTTAAACAGCATTTGTATAGGAATGATTCTGTTAAGAGCTTTTTGATCCACTCTAAGTGGTTTCCACTGTAGTGATATAGTGATATATGAACTTTTACTGATTGTGGCAAATATTTGAAATATTTTAACCATAATTTTTTTCTATTTTCTGAATAGACAAAACCAAAAAATGCCTAATGTTCCTTCAAGACTCAAAGTTCAAGGTTCAGTTTTATTGTCATTATACATACAGGATTGCATAATGAAATGCAGTTGTAGCCTCCTCCACACTACACACACAGAAAATGTATTTATAAATATTCAAATATTTGTAATTTGAATTGAATAAAACAATAAAATTGGCAGTAAAAAGAATACATTTTAATAAAAGAAAAACTATAATATATATAAGGTATATACTGTTACATACAGTGTATATATATACTATATATATATATATATTTACATACAGTATATATATATATATATATATATATATATATATATATATATATATATATATATATATACAGTTTTTTTTACAACATGTGCAAAATTGATGTAATATGCAAGTTACAGTGCAAAAAAACACAGTTCAGTGCCAGAATTGTAACAACCAAACAGCCATTTCATTGAAATTATTTTAAGTGCATAAAACTTAAGTGCATAAAAATAGCCCAATGTTACAAATCACAAATTTTCCTCAGGAGGCTTTACAATCTGTATAGCAATACAACATCCTCTATCCATAGACCCTCGATCCAAATAAGGAAAAACCTATATTGTTTAATTATCTCTCTGCTAAAGGAAGGAATCTCTGTTGTATGTATGTATGTCTGTATGTCCTTCACGCATCTCTTGAACCGTTCATCCAATCGACTCCACACTTTGCGGGTATATGGCTGGGGACCCAAGGGAGTGCAGTGGTGAATTTGGTGCATTTTGGACACGTAATACTTTTAATGTCAATAAACTTTGAATAAACCAGTGATCAGCAAGCCACTCCGCTCTCCGCAGGGAGGAGCTTCAGGGCTCTGACGATTAACTCCGGTATGTTAGGGAGAGAGCAGACAAGACATGACACAAGTCAGAGAAAAGTGCTCTAAAAAGAGAAAAGTAGACAGCGAAAACAGAGCTTTTAATCAAGAATGGACAGCGTAGCATTAGCAGCCCGTTTAGGAGATCAGCAGCGAGTGAATACACAGGAGGCGTTCAGGTACATTATTGAGCTTAGGTCACGCTTTGGAGGCACTCAGAGCCCAATACAAAATGACTGTACGTGCGTAAAATAGAGCAAATACTTCCCAGTTCAAAAGTAGTTTGTCCCATATGTTCAAAGACCATAGCCATTGTGAAGCACCGCTAAAGACAAAGCACAATCTTTTGAGCAAACGTAGCATGAGTAGCACATTTAGCAGATCAGCAGCAGCAGCAGCAGCAATGAGTGAACCATTGTGTCTACACAGGAGGCATTCAGGTGCATTGCTGAGCATATGTCACCCGTGTTTTGGAAACACTCAGAGCTCAATACACAATGACAATGGTTAAATATGTAAAATGAAGGAAATACCATGGGCAGTTCAAAACCAGTTTGTCTCAAATGCTCTGAGACCATGGCGATTGTGAAGTACCACTACAGACAAAGCACAAATTTTGAGCAAACACACCCACTCTAATCCGAACTGAAGGCACAGTAAATAAATGATCGATCCACTTTATTTTAGGATGCATATTATTTTATTTTTAAATGCAGCCCTTGTTTTAGGCTATTTGAAATGACAAAAGAACATTTATTTGCTATTAGAGTACTTACTATTTATAACATCTTTGTACAATAGAATGTTAGTTTCTTTCATGTTGTTGGTGTATATACTCATTCACACCTCACATCAACTGTATTAATTTTTCTATTACATTGAAGCAGCAGCCAGAGGCCAAGCAATCCAAGCAGGCACATTTTGAACGGGCACTACACTAGTTTAATCTAATTTGATTTAATAGTTGCCAGTTCATGCCTAAGGTAGGTTGTTTGCACACAATTAGTCAGAAGAAAATGTAAGTAAATGGAAAATGTAATAATGCAGATTAAATGAAAGTGAGGAAAAAACAATGTTTTTACAACTTATTGTCTGCCTCCTCCCCTGACACAGAAACAGTATTGAGTAGTTGGTTGTAATTTCGTCAGAGCCCAGCAAAAGTTTTGATTGGACCATTTTATACTAAAGCACGAGGACATGTCATATATCTGGCATCCACTGACGTAATTGTCCACTCTACCTTATCTATTGATTTGACAGGCTGGTACCTGATATCCAGTGATGGCTATTTGATGCATGGAGTCGTTGACAGACTTCAGCAGCTCCAGCATGGAGTCCAGAGCCTCCTGCAGTTCACAGCGGTATCGCTCTTCCGTACAATGCTTCAGCAACTCCTGAACAAGGACAGAGACACAGGTCAGTTTATTTCACCTGGTCTGTCTTGAAATGTCTGCGTGTCATTTCAATGACTGCCTGCCTGTCTGCAAGTCTACAAATGATTAAATTTAGTCTGGATAAATGCTGTCTACCTGTTGTCAATTTGTCTGTGTGGGAGTTTCAGATGTCTGCCTTTGTCTGTATCGAAGAGCGTCTGCCATGCTGTTAATAAAACTGTCTTCATTGTTAGGCTCTCTGTCCATTTATCAATCTGAATGTAATATATTTTTTTCTAAACAAAACCCATTACTGTGCAGACTGGTCTGACCAAATTACATATTTTTAAATTTTTTTATGAATCAATAATCACAGCCAATACAACTCCAGAAACACTGACAGAGATCAGACCAAGAAAATTGCAGGCAGTGTTCTCAGTACTACTATTTAAATAAATCTCTAGTTACTGAAAGTTATTTATCTGAGTTTTGATACTTCAAATGGTAGTTGTAGTTTGTATCAAAGATGCAGAAAGAGTTGGTGAAACATGCAACACTTTTACTCATCATGATGAAAACTGCTTTTCAACATGCGCTACAACGAAATCTTTGTAAAATTATTGTCTATTTTCCTTTCCATGTTTCACTATCATTATGCAAGAAAAGATGTCAGGATGTCAGGAAGAAAAGATGTCCATCATTTTAAAATGATGGACATGTAATCTCACAACAAATGGCCTTCATGACAGCGACTAAAAACTAAATCTTTTGAACAATCATGTCAGATTTTTTTAATGAGTGCAGCTGTAGCTTTGAGAGTGTGAGCTCAGATGTACAGAACCTTGAGCAGCAGCTGGTACTTGGTGAGGCGTTGGACTGGTTTCAGGAGGTAAGAGTCCAGACCCAGCTTGTGGTCCAGCTTCCTCTGGCACTCCTGAAGAGAGAGAGAAAGAGATCAATTTTGCTGCCTTAGATGCATGAAAATAAGAAAAACAAAAAAAGATTATGCATACTTTTACCACAAAACCATATGACATTCCTACCATTAGGAGACAGTGAATGGATCATGTTAAATACGTGGAAATACCTGAAAGAAGGGTGAATCAGAGCACTGTCTCCATAGCAACTCAGAACGAGGTTTGTTTTGGCAGTAACGCTCGTACACCTTGAAATTCCCTTTCTGCAGACACACAAATGCAAAGATATTAAAAGTTAAACTTGTATCTGTCATTACTTCTGAAATCCCCCTACACAGCTCCCTCCCATCCCTGTCTCATTCTCCTCATCTTTACTCACTCGTTGCAGGAAGCGGGCCCCAACCCTCTCTGGTGTCTCCAGGCAACTCTGCAGATCTTGGAGAAAGATCCTGAATGGAGGTTCCACGAGGAAAATGAAATGAAACAGGATTGGCATAAAAGAGGGGGATACAAGGACAACTCTGCGACAGCTGGTGAGCTCAGTGTGTGTGTGTTTGTGTGTGTGTGTGGCTTGCCTGCTGTGGAACTGGTAAATCTCGGGCATGTTGCCGAACAGAATGTCCTTCTGGCTGCGTAGAGCTGGGGGAAGGAGATTAGACATGGATGGGTCCTCCATTTCTGCCCTGTAGCCCTGATCAGAGGAGAGGAGAGGAAAAGAAAGGACAGAAAAGGAGAGGAGAGGAGAGGAGAGGAGAGGAGAGGAGAGGAGAGGAGAGGAGAGGAGAGGAAAAAAAACGTGATGAGAGAAAACAGTACATAAAAACTGTGTTGAGGTTTTAAAGTCAGCCAGGTACCTTTGTCATGTTTCATCATCTTAGCTGTGCTGTTGCTCTACACTGCAAGCTGACAAAAGCAAAATGTCATAAAAATAACCTAAAATAAACTCACCAGAAGGACAGAGAGCAGCTCGTCCACATAGATCCTTTCTGTAGCTATCAGTTCCTTCATAACATGGCTGGAAAGATAAACAGAAGGAAATAGCGAGTAAAACCAAATGCTAAAATAAAAAAAAACACACACACACACACACATTAGCCTTTTTATAAAAAAAGAAAAAAAACAAATCTCACATCTGAAACATCTGTTGGATACCCTGTAATCATTCCTGTAAGCCATCAATAGCACAGGAGTAGGGTATAGTTATCAGATTTGCCACTAGGTAGTGTATGCCTACAGCTTGGTGAAACTAAAATTCTGACTGAAAGGGAGAAGATTTGCCACTGGGGATAAAATCCAGGGAGAAACACAGGAGGTTCTGGCCACATTGACAAAAGATGACAACAGCAATGGGAGAAGTGCTGGGACAAATGTATCACATCTCAAGGAGACAACGTTGAAGGAGATTAGAAGGGAACTACTGAAAGATTTGATAATGACAGTTTTTTTTAATTCTGGGAATTTTGGGCCCCCTATTGTATACAGATTGATAACTAATAGTTTATTATTTAGATACAAACGGTTATCAGAGGCAAGATCAGAGTCGCAGGTCAAGCTTTATGTCAAGGCTCGGTTCAGGGATCGTGTGTGACAGGTGAAAGATTGCATACCGTGTGACCTGCTCTGGGTTGTCTTCTGCCTCAGAATCAGTTTCAGGGTTGGGGCCGTACAGACAGCTGCGGTTGCCTTGGTAATCGTGCATCACCTCAATCTGACAAAACACAGATGAAAAAAAGTCTCTCAGCAATTTCTGGCATTTAATCACATTACATTTATATCCATGCTGCCAGTGTAATGTTAAAGGTTAGCTGATGATTAGTTAGAATTTTGTCAATATTCTCATTAAAAAACAAGTGAATGTAAGCCAAAGACAAGTATTAGCTGTGACAGAAGAATTAATCAAATGAATGTAATGAATTTACTTCTCTATTCATCTCTTAATTTGGCCAGCAATATGTCAAGTGAGTGGACAATACAAGACACACACCCACATTCAACACAACTGTAATTTATTTACTGTGTATAGCACTTTAAACACAACACACAGAGAAAAACCTCACACACACACACACATACCTTGCGTTGGCTGTTGTTCCTCCTCGAGGCTCTTTTGCCAGGAAGCAGGTCAAAGGAGAACTTGGAGTTTAACACATTAAAGTCTACACCTGTGAAAATAATCACACAAACACACATGCACACAAATACAACTGGTGATGAGTTGAGAAGAAATGCAGGCAAAAGACTGCACATGAGATACAAATTGAGTGTGGGACTTTACTGAGCACTGTATAAAAATAACAATCTAATCAAAAATAGACATTAGACAGAAACTGAAACAATGAAAACAAATGTACACTCCAGAAATAAGTATAAAAGTCCTATAAAACAAGGGATTTTATTCTGCTTCTAGTGTCAGAGTCTTCTAGAAAATCCTTTAAAACAAGTGTAAACCACTGGAGAGAGTTGTACCGTGTTTGGGGGAGAAGAGGGGTGACTTGCAGCGCTGAAAGGTCTGGTCGGGTTCGGGCCGGGGGGCCACCAGCTGGATGGGTCTGACCTGCAAATCCGCCAGCTTCCTCAGACAGTGCTCTCTGTTTCTGATCATGGACTGCACCGAGTGGAGCTTCTCCGTTACCATGCCAATTTGTGACTAGAAGAAAAGAAAGAGAGAAGAAGAAAGAAAGTGTAAGTTGAAGTGAGACATGAGCTGTCTGTGTATTATGTGTCAGTGGAGGAGGGCCACCTGCAGCTGTGGGGTAAGTATGGCTTCAAACTCCAGGCTCAGAATGTCCTGGTTGTTTTTCAGAGCAGACGGTGCCCTCTCCTGGTGACTATTCAGGTACTGCAACGCGTCCTGAGCTCCCTCTCTGGTTTGGAACTTATCCACCATCTGACTTGCCAGCAGATAGGCGCCTTCGTCACACCACCGCAGGGCCTACATACACACAGATAAACACAAGAGACAACACAAGAAGACACACAGGTAGCTGGTTGATCTCACTGATGCATTTTATGTTTTAATACATATACAGAAGAAGAGATTCACTTTATGACATTTAACAATTGTCCCTCTGCTGTTATATAGGCACACAAACATCAATAGCAGGGTTGCAACTAAGGATTATTAAGGATCATTATTGATTAAACTACAGATTATTTTCTCAATTAATCCATTTTTTGTCTATTAAATGTCAAATAATAGTAAAAAATGTCACTAAATGTCATGATTTCCCACAGCCCAAGGTGATGCTTTCAAATGTCTTGTTTTGTCCAAACAACAGTCAAAAACCCAAAGATATTCAGTATGGATGGATTTAATGGATTAATCGTTGCAGATCAGTAGCTGTCTTTGAGGAGCACAAATCTAAGATGGGCAACAAACAGATACACTGTACACTTGTGAGAATATTTTTTTTAACTCTTTGACATCAAAACAAACATGGAAACAAACACACAGCTTACAGTAATTGTGGTTTGTGCTGAATGGAAAACTGGAGAACAACGTAAAGCAATATGGAGAAAAAACAGGGCAGTTAAACAATAATACACAACAATTCATGATTTTTTTTTTTTTTTTAAATTCACTGCAATAATTCTGAGTTTTCATGTGTAAGTCTGCAAATATAATATAATTTTGTTTGAGCATGTATCATGTCAGCATTTCTACCTCTTCAAGTCGGAGCAGCAGGTCTCGCGCTCGAATAAGCGAAGACCGCTTGGTGCGTATGGCAGTAGTGATGACATCACAGAGATGTCGCAGCTCGTTGCAGCGTTGCACGATGAGTGCCAGGGCGTAGTGATGGTTGGCAGCCAACTGATGACCATGCAGAATCACCACCTGGGCACGAGCCATCTCCTCCTGCAACATGGTGATATAAATGCAGTTTGTTCAGCCTGGTCAATTCCTTCAAAATACAAAGTGTAAGTGTGTGTTTGTGTTTGACCTGAGCATGTTTGTCCAGTATCTCCAAGTCTTTCAGTAGTTGTTCAGTTTGAACCACTGTTGTTCCCACTGAGGCAATCTCCTTTTCCTGAGCTGTGAGCCTCTCCAGCTTCTCCTCCATCTACACACACACACACACACACACACACACACACACACACACATACACAAAGTTAATCATCACAGGACTGTAACATAGAGTCCAGAGAATACGATTTATGGAGAGACTCCGACAGATACCACTCATCACACCTGCTGGAAACTCATTTCATAGTGCAGCAGCTGCAGGTATTGCTGCAGCTTCAAGTGATGTTTCTCAAAGAAGCCATCAAACGCCTCCTCCATGTCTCTGAGCTGGGCCAGGAGCCTGGAAGACACATTCACACATAAAACACTTCCATACCAACTGATAATATGTTTTATTAATGCTTGTTTAAATACTATATATATTATTTTAAAAACAACCACTGACTGAACAATTTCTCTACAGAAGATTAAAAAATGTCTGAACATATACCTCTGAACGGTGTCCATGTCTGCTTGTATGTCTCGCTCCTCCTCTGTGTCTCTCTTAGAGGCCTTGACAGTCTCTAGGTTGGACAGTAGCAGACGCCCTTCTTTTAACACATTTCGGATATCATCCTGAAACAAGAAAAACAGCAACAGAAGGACAATGAAATCATAAAACCACACAACACAAGCGCAAAAATGCAAAACACAAAGAGAGAAATTAAATACAAACAGTGCCACAAAGGGAGTCTTCACAGACGTAGAGAGAGAGGAAGAACGGCAAGAAAAATAGAGAGATAGAGCGACAACCTTCATCTGTCGGTATCGGTGTGTGTGTGAGTGCAGCAGGAACTCGATAGCATTGGGCTCATCCGGAAGTTCAGTCTCAGACAGCTCTGATCCGAAGCCCTGTAGCAGCTGCGCAATCTCCTTCACTGTCACTGCAAAGGTCTCAATGGACTGCAGACACACACACACACACACACACACACACACAGCTCTTGAAAGCTCGTTCGATAGTTTTTTACTGCTTTCTCTTTTGTTCAGGAAACAAACGATGTTTCTACGTAGGACTGGGCAATAATTCAGTATTGTCTTTCATCTT
The DNA here is from genome assembly GCA_029490765.1 of Euthynnus affinis. Classification (NCBI taxonomy): domain Eukaryota; kingdom Metazoa; phylum Chordata; class Actinopteri; order Scombriformes; family Scombridae; genus Euthynnus; species Euthynnus affinis. The sequence goes on from CM055854.1 coordinate 16,329,567, forward strand.
CTGTGTAATATGAAAAATAGTTTTAGGGAGGGTTGGATGTTATGGTCGACACTTTCTGTAGAATTAGAAAAACAATGATTTAACATGATATAACTTACTATTCATTTAGAAATCACAGCTGTAAATAATAAAAGTACAACTGTATGTTACAACTGCAGTTAACTTAGAAAGATTTTTCTTTATTAAAATGCTTAAATCGTGATTCCCCTCACATTTTCTTTCGTGGCCACTATTATTCTATTACACATTGTGTGACTTTTTGCTGTTGGTTTAATATTTAATGAAAGTTCTATAGTTTCATTTCTGAGCATTTGATTTAGGTTTCGGATATGAAAATAGCTGTGCAAAGACAAGCTGTATTGTTAGTTGTTAAGCTGTATGAATAATGGACTGTGAATATTCTATCTTTTATTGTTGTATTATTATTTCTAACATAAGTTTAACTTGTAATTTAACAGAAACCTGCGTGTTCTTATGGATAAACAAGCCTCAGTGTGTAGGCTATACCGTGCGGAGGACGATCCAGTCACTCTGGCAGTATTGCACTTTCCCAGTGAAATCTGAAGCCAGGTGGTTTTCATCGATGTAGCGTAGCAGGTCACCGACTGAACGCAGCATCACCACCTAAAAACACAGAAGCACAAGGCATCTAAAGAATATTGCTGTGCAGCAGCCACTTGGAAAGGTACAGTTGTGTGTCAGTATGATGTGTCTGATAGGACAGGAGAGGAGAGGAGAGGAAAAGGAGAGGTTGTGCTGCATCAGGATTGTGAAATACATGTGTTTTTTTCTGTAAATTTGAAATATACTTATAACAAGTCTTCTCACTGGCATTTTTAACAGGAAGTCATCCTGGCTGAAGCGAAAGCCCAGGTCAGTGCTTGAGGACGGGCTGGGGGCGGAGCTTGACAAGCCAGTGGGGCGGAGTACCAACACCAGATGCAGATTGCCCGGAAACGAGGTCTGAAAGAGGAAGAAGTATATCATTTTATTTGTTTATTCAATGTTGTAATGGCTTTAGATATTTACAGTAGAAGACATAATGTGATTTAAAAATGACCACAAACAATATCAGCTTTTGTAAAGCTTAATTTACAAGTAATTAACTGATACTGATAGTGACTGATGGAGTCACAAACCAACATGACTCTGATTCCTGAAGATGTACTTCTATCGACCTAAAAATGTGGGTTTTGTGCATTGACAGTATCACCATCACATCACTGGAGTCAGGCAGGATGGGGGGGATGACAGCAGTCAGTCAGAATTGATGGAAGCTGAATGTTGTTAGTTGTGCGGTCTAGCAAAGCTCAACACAGCATCAGCAACTCTCAGTGTCAATCTGGGGAGTCTTTAACTCTCTACAGCACTTCAGAAGGTCTTCTAGTCAGCTCTTCTGACTGACTCTGCTCTCTCATCGCTCTTCTCTCCTTCATTATCAACCGCCTCACATGTCCTCACGTTTCCTTCCCTCTTTACAACTTTACACAAAGCTACTATAACTTTACAGGGTCAGTTAAAGTTTTAATTGGTTAAAATCCACATCTAATCTTGATTATGTGTCTTCTACTTCTTCTCCCTTAGTTTGTCTCCTTCTTTTTCACAATGCTTTTGTTTTTGGCAAATTTTTCTGTGTTGCTGTTGTTTATTCCCGCAGTAGTTTAATCTCTGATAAGCATACGTTGAACTAGAGATGCAGCAGATAACCCTTGAAATATATTGGTCTACTCTTGGAGCTCTAGGTGATGTCTTATTGCTTCCAGATTGGACAAGTGACTACCATAAGACAAATGACTACAGAGCAGATCACTAATCAAGTGGGCTACCAGTTACAGTAACTCATTCCTCCCCTGGTGAAATATTTTCCTTTTTTCTATTATCTCTTCTCCCTTCCTCCAAAATACCAACTGTCCATCCCACATTTTCTCATTACTAATAGATGATACGACAAGAGGAGTTATTAACCATGAAGAAGACTTTCACACTTTTCCACTTGTGGTCACTGAGGGAACCTGTATACCTGTCAGGGAAAGTGAACTGTGCAGGTTCTGGTACACTGATTTCACATTATCTTTCTTTATAACATGTTCAATGTCATCTGATAAAGCAAACACAAGGCTCAAGTTTTTTCACTCAGTGCAAGATGATGTTGTTTGCTCTCGGAAACAGGTATTTTAGCACAGATGGGCTTATTCTCTCACAGCAGCAAATAAAACAAGATTGTATGAGGAAAATATCCATACAAATAAGCTAATAAAAACAAAATTAACCTTGACATTTTTCCATACAGCAGCCATGATGGATGTTATTGGATGCTTGCTGACCTGTCATCTCCTCTGCTTTCCCTAACTGCATTAAGTGTCTGAAGCATATTCCCAAATCTGATACATTGAATAGCACTACATAACTTAATAACATAGATAACACACTCCACACAGTTACAGACTGCAGTGCCAAAGCTGATACCGTCTCTTGCTGCTCTGCAGTTGCAGTCCAAACAGAAAAGCACACGCACATACGCACAAACACGTTTGTCATTGGCCTGTCCTGGTCCACTAAACAGACTCCTAACAATGAACTGCTAGCCGATGTGAGCAGTCTCTAAAGCGAGAGAGATTTTAAATATCTAATGCAGTTTGCACTGAGGACACATCCCAACCTCTGTCGCAGAGCTAAACTGTCTTAAGACCAGCTTGTGCATCTCTCCTCATCTCTCTGTTCCTCTCTCTGCTGCAGTATCCTCACCGCCCCGTTTCAAGCCTCCCACCTCCCACCTATCGGCAGAGCTTACCGCGGCCCGGCGCAGACGGGGGAACCCCCGCAGCGGGTTGGACTCGGCCATGGCTTTCAGCGTTTCCTTGTCCCCTGTTCTTCCCGAACGCGTGAAGTCTGCAGCGGGACGTGGTGTCGGGAGCGAGCAGCCGCAGCGATGGCACGGTAACCGGCACTGCAGTGTCCGGGCGGGCCGAGCAGCGCGCTGAGTGCGCACCAGACGCACTTCTGCTCTGTACCAGGATGGCGTGTGTTTCACTTACCTGACGTCAAAGCCAAAATAAGTTGGCCGCTCCACAGCTGCGCACCACAAAATGCGCATGTTATCATTAATTAAATTACCTGTCTAAACTATAATTTTATCATTGTTACCAAGCAAGAATTGTGGGGAATATAATGAAACATTCCGCTGTAAAATATGGGAAAATAAATGGTCTCTACTTTTCTGAACTTGAATACGATTTATTCCTTCCCTGTTTTTGTTTAATGGACAGACAAAGAAGCATTTATAATGAAACACGTGGGCAATGAAAAGGGGAGATAGACGATAGAAAGGGAGTTGTTTCATTTTCACCGGATCCACTAGATGGCGCGCGAAACTTAGGAGACTGTGAGCAACCTCTGGATCGTCTTTTGACATGAACAGGACAGTAACCTATTAGGGGCCTTGGAACAAACATTGTTGGGCCCTTAAGTAGCTTTTTTACTTATTGTTTATTCTCATTTGATCTTCTTTTTTTTGTAAAGCACTGGAGGCTGCATCTTTGCATGAAAGGTGCTAAACATATAAAGTTATTAAATTGTTATTTTTGACAAATCAACACCCACCCTCCAATATATCATGTGCTCCCAGGTTCACATGAACACACAGACAACAATATTAAAACAGCTTAAAACAGCTTCATTGTTGCTTACAGATCAGTACCTTGATGCTGCATTAAAATGTATTACAATCAGGTTCTCTGTGTGAAAATTTGATTTAACTTGAGGAATATGGATCGTATGAGCAGAGAATAAAACTAGTGAGGTCTTGTGAATTCCCCCTCAGGGATCAATAAGATCAATAAAGTCTTATTTTAAAACTAAATTTGGGCAACAACACCAGTTAATGCTGCACGCACTTTAGTTGATATTGTACTTTAGTGGAGTAAATTTGTAACATTTGTAACAAATTTGCAATTAATGAACCGTTTTTTTTTTTCCATTTTGGTATTCCAGCCATGACAATGTCTCCATCAGATTACTTTGCTGCAATTATAATTACTGCAAAAAAAAGGACACAGTGGGAAAAAAAGTTGTTTTTCCATCAAGCGTGATTGTATGGGCTCATTTAATCTGTACGTTATTTTATATTGTCTCATCTCAGCTCATCTAGTGCTGTCTTGTTTATGTAAAGTTATACTCACCTAACTTTATGTCATACGTCTTCATCTTATATCTGTACATCACTTATCTCATCTCATCTTGTCACCATAAATAATTGATGGTGCTGGTTTTGTCCTTGGCAGACACTCTGTGCGTACGTTTGGCTTTACAAAGGCTCAGCCACCAACAGCTCTTTTGCTCAGCTGGTCCTATATAAAACCTTGACATGGGAGCAGTGCCAAATTAGGCTTCAGTGACCAGGAGCTAAAACAGGATTTGTTTCACTAAATAAAAATAATAAATAATAAATATACAATATCCAGAGACTTGTCTGTTATGTATTCTTATCAAATCATGTTAATGTTTTCAAATGAAGGGGGTTTATTTTGTACTGAGAACCCAGTTTGGGATAATCTCTAAATCTAAATAAGTATGGCACACTTGGTACAAGAATTATAAATGAAAAATACTCAATGTACTGCCTTTAATTGTGCTCACAAGTACAAAGAACCTGTCTTTATGTAATAAACCTGTTACAGTTACAATGTGTGGTGAAGGGAAGCAGTGGTGGAGAGTATGAAAGTCAAAATAACACAGTCACATCAATAAAGCTGCAGTTAAACATGATAGCCTTTGTTCTGAACCACCACAATATTTCTGTGTCAGCTATTTTGGTGAGCGCTTACAAATGAGGTGGATTATGAACATTAAGTAGGCAGAGAGTCTGCGTGTGTCTGAATTTCTGACTCATTTCAATCTGCAGTCAAGTATTTAGATAAATTGCAGTTCATTGTATTTTCTCTTTATCTATTATTGTCTGTCTTGTCTTTTTACCTGTGTTTCCATACTTTTTTATTTCATTCTGTATATTCATGTTAGATATATTGAATAAGATGTACATACCACACTAAGAATTAGATAGTTCTAGAATCAGATAGTTCTTAATAAATATCAAATCAGTGATTCCAAAGTCCAAAATGTGTTTTGTATTAGTACAGTAGACAGATGAGAGGCGCTGTTCATCATAGTCACATGTTCTACAGGGAGATCCTCTTCTGAGGGAATCACCTGTCACATTGTGTTTTGGTTGGTGATCAAAAGGCTGAGAGCCAGGGAGGACATGCTGATTCCTGGAAGCAAACTGCACAGCAGACTGAACAGTGATTAGTATCGAGGCAATGTGTCCTGTTCTAGTAAAACATGAGCTTACTTTTTTTTTAAATTCTGACTTGCCCAGATTACAAATAGATAGGGACTAGAAAGTTTGTACAACCACGTGATATTTGAACTTGGAAATGTTTGTCTGCTGTCAAGAAATACACTTGAAGCTTTATTTTCTGGTTGCATCAGTAAAATTAAATGGACCCCAGCAGTGACAAAGATGATAAATTTTTGACATAACACTTCACCTGCACAGCCTCTATATTTTGATTTGAGATAACGTAGTAAAGTAGAAGTAAATCAGTTAAGCCACGGCCATTACAACAGTAACAGTAACCCTTGCCTTGTGGGGTGTCCTGTTGGCCCAGAGGTCACACTGCTGACCTTGGCTGGATTCCAACCAAGGCCCTTTGACATTCCCACTTTTCTTTTTTTAAAAAAAAAAAAATGAAGCACTTTTAGAAGCCTGAGGAGATCAAATACAGTAATTTACAATAAATAAAGCTTTGAGGGGGAAAAAGAAAATTATGTGTCAGAAATGTTTTTTTTCTGTTGTCCTATCCTGTCCTATCGCCTACGACCCCTTAAATTAGTCCAACGACCTTTGCAGGGGTCCCGACCCCCAGTTTGGGAACCACTGATGTAGATGACCTTGTTTGTCAATGAAGTCCACAAGCAAGTTTCCCTTAAATAAATCCTGAAATATTAAAGAATAGAGTAATAGTCAACAAACTGCATAACCCCCAATGTTTTTTTTTTTTTTTAAAAAAATACTTAACTACATGAATTGTAATATTCTCATTAATCCTCATAAACTCCCCTTAACTACTTCATATTCACAGTTGAATGTGATATTTTTTATATCCTTGTTTCAGCACTTCACTGGAAACTGTATTGATACACTGTACCAGTGAATCAGTGTATCAGTTGGAAAATCAGTTGGAAAATTTTATACACATTTCCCTTTTTTTCCAGCCCACGCAAATGATTCTTTGTAAACATTGGTACCTTTACTGGAATTTAAAGTTAATCTCTGCAGGCTTGCACCTTGTAATAATGGACCTGTGGAAGGATTCATCGGGTTTCAGAGGTCAAAAGGGAATCAATCCAAAGATTCCGTCTAATCTCTGGGACATTACTGAGACACCGTTGAATAAGGCAGCTTATGCTCACATTGCCGTCGGTACTCCCATCATCCGCACCATAAATTGACCCTTAATCTGCTGAGATCAGACAGATTGGACTACTGAGAATCTTTACATTGCTCCACAGATATCTATAAATATTTTACACCCCTACTTTTACTATAATTCCAATTAAGTTACTTGAAATTGTTAATCAGATTTGTTGGTTCCTTGAAAAGATAATAGTGCAAATGCGGTTAAAGTAAAAACTTACTTTTGTTACTCTTTGACCAAATACATGTCTTTACCTCAGCTGTTGGCAGAAGAAATGTGTTTTTAACATTAGTCTCCAAGAGATTTTGTGAGCAACACTGAAAAATAGCTAACTAACCAATAAGAACAGATTGTTTGGATACTTGTTCCCCATTTAACTGCACTGGCACAGCATGGCTCCTTGTTTAAAACAGGCACAGCTCACAGGATGATCAGACTAATAATAGCAGTTCTGAAAGCTATTATTAAACGCTAGACAACCAACACATACCAGCAAACCTTATGTCACGGCACATTCAAGTCTGTTGGACAAAAAAAAACACAATGAGTGAACTCAGAGAGATGAACCCTAATAACTATATTAGATAAATATATATAAATATATTCTCCCTTCTGAGTCAACTGAGACTTGATAGCTTGGTTTGTGGAGGTGCAGAGAGGATTATCAACCTACTACTACCACTGCCATGTGGTGACTGTTGTATGTCTGTCCCTGCGATTTAGCTGGCTGGTATTTTTAAATCTTTTGTAGTCCAAAAAAGCTATCTACTGATTGCTTAACTGGATTATGAAGCAGGCAACCACAGCAATAATGAAGTGGTTAAGCCCACATGATGCACAGAGAGAGGGTGCAGGTATAAAAAAGGGAGAACAACTGTTGCAGACCGCACTCTCCACTCACTCCGACAAACACTACCAAGATCCAAGACAACTGAGAAGAGGTAAGACTTCTTCATGGCTGGATGGAAGGATGAAAAGATGGATGGATGAATATAGTGCTGATACTAATGATGAAATACTGAATTTTCACTATGAGTAAGATGCATGATATAACTTTTTGAATAGAACTCACTGATGAGGAAAAACTACATGAGTTCATACTTGAAAGATTATATATGGATGTGACCACCACTAGGGAAGAATCAGAAACTCCTACTTTAAACTGTTATCTTACACTTTTGGGGTTTAATGGGAATAGTTACAGTGATCCTAATTTTATTACTGTTCATTCTTTTACAGAATGACCAGGATGATATAGGTCCCTTAGTCAATATATACAACAGATAAATGTATATCAGACAGAAATGTGATGTATACTTTAACTTAATCTTTGTGCCAATGTACCAGGCAGGTGTGGCTGTTGTACATTAAAATAGACTAAATGACTGACAGTAGGTTTGCAGGTAAATGTGCTAATCTCCCAAAATTGCTCTTGTCAGACAGTTCAGAACTGCAACCCTAATGTAGCAGTAAAGGTGCAGACACATAGTAGTTTAAGTGATAATGATTTTCACTGTGTGAAATAGAAGTTACAAGATATATTTCCTCAGTTCAGTTTAGAGATTATCTGCAGCTAGCATCAATAACACTAAATTGAGCAATAATAACAACAGCAACAGGAGCTGAATACATCACTGTATTGACTGTGAAATATAACAGGTGAATAAGAGATATTAAATGTTGAATATACTTGATAGTTTCAGCAAAGTGGTTGCAAAAATACAAGAAAAGTATAAGTGATAATTTAGTTCATTAGCATTTAGATTAGCCGCTTATGTGTATTTACTAGATATTTCACAGTAATTAGCAAATCAAAACTGACAGACATGTCTGTACTGTAACTCTCCATGGTGCTGAAATTCATATGCTGCTCCTGAAATCACACAGGTGTTGTAGTTTGAAAGTTCTTTCGGAGTAGTTCACTGCTATCCCCATGCATAATGGTTTACAAGCTTCAACAAGAAAGCAACCAAATTCAAGGAAAGGAAATGAAGAATAGGCAACTTAATATTCCCCTGCTTCATTTACCCTACCTCCATGACAAGCCAGTAGCTGATCAATAACTGATCAATACTAGGATAGGAAGGCTAACCTGTACTGTATTTTGGAAATTGCTCCACTGCCAGAAACCAACTTTTATAATGAACTCAGTGGCCTCAACTTCCTTACTGTTTTTTTTGTCTTAAAAAGTCTTTTTAGAAAGCTTTCTGCACAATGTTCATTACAAAATTTTTACTTAACAGACTGTGTTTTAAGGTAAATCTTGCTGTAAATAAGACCAAACAGACTCAAGACAGCAGATGAACTCATAGCACCCCAGTTCCTTTTGAAGTATTTAAAAAACAACCATTAAACACACACCTGCAACACTCTTTAACATTTTGCAAAGCTTTCTAATCCTCGTTACAGAGCTATAGAGGGTTATGGTTTGGACTTAGTGTCTTACTATATCCAGGAATACTATAGCAACTGAATGGCTTTTATCCATTTAACTGTCCTTGAATAGTTCACTCAAGTAACAGCTTTGCCACTGCTGTTACATTTGAGGGCAACACCTTGTGACATAATCTTGTGCAATGTAAATCTGCTGAGGAGTTTGCTGCAAGACTTGCGTCCATTGGACTGGTGCCAGTTAGCAGATACAGAATAATAACAGCTTTGGCTCAGGCATTCCAACACTGATGGTGTAATCTTATCGCAAAGGATTAACCTTCCTTACCCTTAAAACAAAACATCACTCTGACTGCCAGTGAGCTGACAGTTGGTCAAGGATCAACAGCTTAATCACAACATCTGATGGATGCTGTGTGCTCCTCTTAACCTCAAGTTATACGTTTTTTTCTTCTCTCCTCTCCTCTCAGAACACTTCTCAAGATCCTTCAGATATGGCAAAGTAAGTGTTATTTTCCTTTTATTTCTTTATATATTCTATATATTCTTTATATCTTTCTGTCTCCTAAATGTTCCTCAATCCTGAGTTCTGCTCTCTGTACTGGCTTCAAACTGAAAAATCAAAGCTTAAGAAAAGATAAAGACAGTTATGGTGTAACTCTTCACACTGCAATTTCCCTCAAAATACCTGTTTTTCACTAAAAAGAAATGAAAAGAATAGAAAAGCTGACATTAGAAAACTGTATTACACTTTCTGTCTTGGAGTTGCAGAGTTTAACCCGGGTCAATCAAGTGACAAGTGGTTTTACAGTGTTTATTTAAGGTGTGTGAAGGCTTAGCGGCATTGGTCCAAATGTGGTCTCAGACTGTAACATAATGAGCTGTTTGGGATAACTCTGGGAATCAGTGATTTAGGAAACCATTTGTGGCTCCCTCACCTGGAGCAGCCTCTCAATCCAGGCAAGTTGAGGTAAAGCTGCTCCACACGTAGCTATTCCTAACTGGATAGAAGGGAATAAGGGATTACAGGCCCTTCTGCTGCTTGCCAGGGTGCCTACTTTACCTTCAGAGTCTAAAACTAATCATTATTTTATCTGGTTAATCCAGATCCTCTGTCAAAGGGCATGCTCTTATTTACACTCACAAGTCATATATGACCTCCCTGTACAATTAAAAAGAATGTGAATGAATGATGGTGTTTCTTTTCTTCTTTCACACAGGGTTTTCAAGAAGACCAGTGGAAACGGAGGGGTAAGTCTTGAGTGTTTGTCATTAATTGAAAATGAGGGAAACATACTCAGAAACAGACTCACAGTTGACAGGAACACTCAGCTATTTTTCTTTCCTTTTGTCTGACAGCTGACCCTCTACCTGGGCAAGAGAGACTATGTGGACCACATGAACACAGTAGACAAAGTTGGTACGTTCCTTCTTGTGTGTGTGTGTGTGTGTGTGTGTGTGTGCGTGTGTGTGCAGCTGTGTAATGAGGATGATGAGTATAACAATGTGTACAAATTTACAGATGGTGTTGTAAAGCTGGACACAAAAGATTTTGGAGACAGAAAAGGTAACATCAGCAAAGAACAAACACCCATTCAATATTAAATTCAAGTCATTTTTCCAAACGCAAGAGACCATAATAAAATAATGGACCTGATATTATTTGTTGACAGTATTTGTGCAGCTGGCATGTGCCTTCCGTTATGGTAGTGATGACCTGGACGTGATGGGCTTGAGCTTCAGGAAGGACATCTGGATCCAGCACGTTCAGATCTACCCTGAAAGCCACAAGCCTGCCTTGAGCGAAATGCATGACACCCTACTGAAGAAGGCCGGGGACAGCACATACCCATTCACTTTTGAAGTATGACAACAAGTCTATCAGCCTGTTCAAAATACATGTTAAACCCTTTGCACTACAGGTTGTAATGAAAAGATAGGCTGTTACATTTTTTATGAGCTCAAATTTGGGGTTAGGAGTTACTTGATATACAGACAGGGTCATGACAGATTTCTTTGATATATTATTAATTAAAAAAGGAAATAAGTAGGTTTTAATTAGACACTTGTTTCTATATAATACTTTTGTAATGCATGAAATGAAAGATAACAGTATGCTATTCTCATATTCAGATGACAACTTGACAAATTTCTAAATTAATGAGAATTTTGGGACCTAGAAATCTGGTCTGAACTCCCGTATCTTTACTCCCATTTAGTCATTTGAGTGCAATTTCTGAAGATATGAGAACTTTTAATTTAGAATATAAATGGAATAAAAACAACGCCTCATTCTTCTTTGTGTCTCTAGATTCCCAACAACCTGCCATGCTCAGTGTCTCTGCAGCCTGGACCTGATGACAAGGGCAAGGTAAACCTCTTCCTAATCTGCTAACACTCCTTACCTACACAATAAAATGGACTTCACCCATTGACTTAGTATGTATCAACTGTTAATTGGTCGTTCTTGTAGTTGCTAACTTTTTATTTTTTCTTTGTAGTCTTGTGGTGTCGACTTTGAGATCAAAACTTTCCTTGCCATGGAGAAGTGTAACCCTGATGAGAAGATTGACAAGAAGTGAGTATACTTTCATTCTCTGTCTGACTGACATTTTCTCTACTTGACTCATTTCTCTACATAACTCAATCTTTTCTTCTTCTCCGCCCAACAGGGACACTGCTCGCCTTATCATTCGTAAAATCCAGTACGCCCCCTCCAAGGTGGGCGCCGGGCCCAAGGCTGATATCTGCAAAAGCTTCATGATGTCTGACAAGCCTGTTCATCTAGAAGCTTCATTGGAGAAAGATGTACAGTAGCAAAAATTTATTATTTTAAGTGTTTCAGTAGTTTTAATACTTGTTATTCAACCTCACAGACAACTTCAGCTCACTGACAATAGTTTACCTGTAGTAACATACAACACAGATATTAAAGAAGATATTAATTTATTATTGGTTTTACCACAGCTCTTCCTCCATGGAGAGGCAATCCCAATCAAAATTAAAATCAACAACGAAAGCAACAAGACAGTGAAGAAAATCAAAGTTACTGGTGCGTAACTCTGATTTTACACACGCTTTTATACAGATTTAATCCTGCCACTGTTACCAAAATAATAACAGCTTCCTCCCTCTTTTCTCAGTGGACCAAACCACAGACATTGTCCTCTACTCAGCAGACAAATACACCAAGACTGTTCTTACTCAAGAGTTTGGGTATGTGCACAGGGAAATTTACATATACTGAATCAAAGCATCAAACGTCATGTGTCATAGAAGCAAAATTCCAACACACGATTTGGTGTTTATTTGTATGCATTTGTTTTGCCCCTTTCCAGAGAGACAGTGGATCCTAATGCCACCTACGATAATACTGTGACCATCACCCCCCTGCTGTCTGAAAACAAGGAGAAAAGGGGACTGGCGCTGGACGGACGACTGAAAGATGAGGACACCAACTTGGCCTCCACCACTATGTAAGTGCACAAATACAGTGGACAGTACTAAAGTAGGATTTACATGTCTTTCTAGCAGTAGATTACTGCTAGAAAGTTCAGACAAATCAGGAAAATAAGCAAAGATCAAAATGCAGTTGTGGTTTCTGTGACTGGCCTCTTTTCATACAATGCATTTGTCACTTTGTAGTTTCAAATTTACAGTTGCTTTCCTTGAATGTCACTGCATGTCCATGATGTCATACACTAGTTTTAAAAAAGACACTTAACTAAATTAAACCCTCTAATCCCTCAAATCCTTGTAATTCCTCCTCTCTGTAGAATGGACCAGGGTGTAGAAAAAGACATGTTGGGAATCTTGGTTTCCTACAAGATTAAGATTAACCTCATGGTGGCTGGAGGAGGGTAAGTGGTTGGCACAATAAAAAAAAATGAAAGATCAAAAACACTGTATTTAAACTGGAGGCTTGGTCAACATGTCTAAACTATCTTGTGATGTCCCTCTTATCTTCATATAGCCTGCTGGGTGGCCTCACTGCCAGGTGAGTAGTATTTAATTACAATCAGATCACAGCCAATTAGCAGTGATCCCTGATTGCTTGTGTTATTCTGATTGGTTGGTTGTTTTTTTCTCTGCAGTGACGTCTCAGTGGAACTGCCATTGATGCTCATGCACTCCAAACCCACAGGTAATTTTCAATAACACAAACAAATGTCTGGATTTACTTATATATTACTGCTGCCACACCACACAGATTACAGGCTGACCTCTTATCCAACTATTTTCTTCTTCTATTTCCTCTACACACTGAGCAGAGTAAAGACTTCACATCAGTGTAAGTACTAAATGACCCATTAATATTTTCACTTTAAAGCTATTTATACAAGATAGCCAAGACAAGAAGTGCAATTTAGAAGTGAATTTGTTATTGGGTGGTAATGATCAGCAGTTGTTTTTTATGTTCTTTTTACAGTGTCTTAAAAAAACTCCCCTATAGTCAAGGTGAGTCAATGTATTGTATTTTTTTTTATTAATTTCAGTGAACATCCCATATTTAGTTATGAGAATGTGTATGTTAGCAGATGTGTTGTACAGTGCCAATGCCAAAAGATTGCTGAGGATTAAATTGGTAATCTGATGTAATTTTATCTCAACATAAAATACATGTGCAGTAACTTGCTTTTGTGTTTGCTCCTTCATAGAGGATGATGCCCGGGAGGTTGAGAAGAAATCCACAGAAAGACAGGAACACAATGAGGGGAAGTGACACAAAGCAAAGAGGAAGAAGGATATGACTGGTGTGATGAGACCACATAACAATAACCGAGCAACCAAAGAGAACAACCTTTTCAACATACCAAGGATATATGTACAGATGTCCTGCCAGTCCCCTCACAGATGCTGTTGTTGTGGTTGTTGTTGTTGTTGTATAATGAATGTTGCTTAGCTGTAGAGGGAGTATGTGGATTGCAAAATGCAGTAGTATCCAACATATAGAGACCAAAAGATTTACAGTAGATACACACATAGATACACAAATATGTGTACAAAACGCAAAACCTATTTCAGCTCACTTCAGAATGTAAATGGAATGAGATAGGGAATCAGTTTGAGGCACATAAAAGCCAAAGTGCTTTGGATCGCTGTGATTCACTGACAATCATTTTGAATAACACTTTGTTCTTTCTTGTGAAAAGTACATGGTAATATTTTTGACTGGCCTCATCAAATAACCCAAAATACAATAAAATCCTTTTAAAAACTAAACTATTGTGGTGAAGGTTTGATTTTTGTTTCTGGCTATTTTTTTTTCTTTTCTTTTCTTTTTTTTATAAATAGGCTGATTAAACTGAGCAGGCTCGCATTCATTTTTCTGGGTCACACCTCAGATTACAAAATACAGAGCAACATTCTGTAATTATGTGGCAATTTGCACAAAATATGTTACACAAATATGGGGACATAAAATAGGAACTCTAATGTGGAACCCTAACCCTAGTGTAAAAATCTGAGGAGCCTATAAACCTATAAATTACAGGACACAGTATTTCATATAGTAATTAATACAGTAGTATACTACTACATTATGTTCTTTGAATTGGTCTCAGTATATTTACAGATGGTTACCCTTGTTGTTACATAGTAAGTATGTTATGTACAAAGCAGTGCTTTTCACTTCTTATTCTTTGTATTTGTGGAAAGGACATTGGTGGCAGGATGGTAGTGTGTTTACTGAGCAATGCATACTATTTTTATACTTATTACTGTTTCCTACAAGTGTCTCTTATCTGTCTAAAAGCCCCAACAGCTATGGATGTGGCAGCACCACTGTGGGACAAGGCCCCAGCCTTTTTCTCTTTGTCTCTCTTAGTGGTGCCAAAATATTCAACCCAAGTCTTTCTCCTTTTATCCTTTTCTTCTCTCTCTTTGTGTTTCTGAAGCAGTCATTTCATTCCATAATGCAGAATATGGATGAAATCCCAAAGCCTTGGGAAAAAGTTTCACTTTTGTATAGCAATAGGAATATGAAATGCTGTAGTGCTGTCCATGTATTGGCTGACGATCAATTCTTCTTCAAACTCTTTCAGTCATTCAAAGGATAAGGCTAAGGATTTTCTAAATATCTATATTGTCAACAAATCTCATGTGCAGAGCCAAACAGACAATAAACTGATCAACTGAAACGTATTGTGTGTGTATTCAAAGCCTGACAAAGTATCTTATTCCTCTGTATGTGAACTCCATTGTTGCTTAAAAACTATTAAAAACATGTGAGTGAGCCACTCTTTAACATTAAATAATCATTGGTAAACATGCAGAAAATGAAGTAATAGTAGTTTGTAGTAGTAGGAGGGTGAGGAGGAAGAGGAGGGAAAAAAAGAGTTCAACATTGGCAACATAGGCAACTGCTGTTGGACTGTGATTCAAAGTATGGCTAAAATCTAAGTACCTAAAATCTAATCTTATTGGAGGACTATTTTATGATAAGTTTTTCACCGGCAGGGGGCAATAAGACTCCTGCTCCTGATCCTTCCTTAGACACATGAAGAAGACGACGTCGACTACGCTTGACGACTCTGACGTCATCGCGCACAACGTGTGTAGCGCTGAAGCAACATGGCTATGAATGGAGGTTTGTGAACTCATGAGATAGCGAGTTAACTTTGACATTTCACCAATTTACTTGTAATGTCGATAGAGAGCTATTGTGGGCGCACGTATAGCCATAGGTTATCGTATGTAATTTTGCTGTTATCTCATTAAGATTTGTCGTCGCCACCATGTAGCTTGACACCGTTAGCTGACGTTAGCTCGGTTGATTTGCTAACTAGCTTTTCATCATTCCCTAGCAGGGCAGTTTGGCAGTGTATTTCGCTTTTAAAATTAACGTAAGGTGGACAAAAGTGTTGTACGAAAAGCTGAAAACGTCTTATAAAATTTAATGAGTAAATTTGACTAATTCTGAGCAAAAAAAACAACGAATTCTGTGAGGTTAATAGTGCTCAGCAACAGTGTCTGTTGCGGTCTGCAGATGCAATACATTTAATTAAATCGACACTTTGTTACTGACCCCAGATGACGAAGACTTTGAGTGGGAGCCCCCAACAGAAGCAGAGATGAAGGTGATCCAGGCTCGCAGAGAGCGACAAGATAAAATCAGTAAATTGATGGGAGACTACCTGCTCAAAGGATACAAAATGCTGGGAGACTGCTGTGATGTGTGTGGGGTGAGTTTGTGCCTAAATAATGTACACACAATGGAGCGGAGTATGTTTATGTGTTTAACTAAATTTGTTTGTGTTTTTAGACAATTCTTCTCCAGGACAGACAGCAGAAAAACTACTGTGTCTCATGTCAGGAGCTGGACTCTGATGTTGACAAGGACAACCCTGGTATACACAACGCACACGCTCACATTTAATGCACACAAGGAATAAGTAAACCAGCTGTCTCATCTGTTGTGTCTTCCACTCCATGTTCACACATTTTTTTCTTTCTCCTTTCTCCAGTCACGGCTCCTCTTGCCTTGTCCATTTTGTAAAATTTTATTTGCTCTTGTTCTCATGTCTCCAATCCTCTCAGCTCTAAATGCGCAGGCCGCATTGTCCCAGGTGAGAGAACGGCAGCTTGCAGCTCACTCCCCTGCACCATCCCAGGCCCCTGAACACAACGGCAGCCTCAGCAGCATTGTGCAGGCAAGTGGGTTAGTTCCTCAGCCCAGACCAGAGCACTGTGAGGGGGCAGCAGCAGGGGGAAGAGCCATCCTACCTCCACCTGCTGTCCCCCCTCCTTCAACTCCTGTCCCCACCCCACCTCTAGCACCCACTCGTCCCCCTGTTTGTCCTCAAAGGACTGCCCGCCAACCTGTGTTGCAAGAAGCTGAGGAAGCTGTTTTAACCAAACTTCGCTGGGCCACCAACCAGTTACAGAGTGCAGCCTCGCTGGAGGCAAGTATCCAGCTCTGCAGCCTAATCACCAGCTGTGCCAACTCACTGCGCAGCCTCAAGGAGCTCAGCCAGTAACCATTGTGGACTGGCTGAAACAATTATACTGGGAACGCTGTTTCTACTTGCTTCTGTCTTGGATTACTGACTCTGGTGTGCTGCTTTGCAGGATCTCTCTTTGACTGAATCTTTGCATAGAGCTGAATTCAAAATTGGTCAGAAAATGCACTTGAAATAGGATTTAAAATATCAAAGTGCACAGGTTGCTCTTGAGTTAACCAATCTATACGGGCTGTCAGAAATATCATGTTACATGGTTTCATAATATGTTTAAGTACAAATGTTTAAACTTTTTTTTTTTTTTTGTAAGTTATGTTATAATGATAAGAACACTTGCCAGTGCACATTCATTGTTTGTGTTGAATTTAGATCATCTGGCCATTAAACATTTCTAAATTCGGTGAACATATTTCCATAAAATTAGCTTTGGTAAATCAAAATGGTCTGTCTGGGATAATCACAAAAAAAGAACATAAGCTGAAAAATGGACATGGTAAACCCCAGTGCACACATGCCTGTAAATTTGTGTGTCTGCACAAGCAAGAGCGTCTCTGCTGATGTACAACATACTACTAAACTGTAAGTCACCAGTTTAAATGTATAGACCTTTGCAGTGTTGTCAAACACACCGGCCCTCTGATCTCAGCCTGCTTCTTCACACAAACACAGGTGCGTTTTTCCGTTTGCTTTTCAGTTTGACACTCCAACAGATTCCCGTTTTATCAGACTCTGTTGTGAAGCAATGATTGTCCTTGTTTGCTGGCAGTTTGAGGTTTTTATTGTAAATATTTTTGATGCATGATGGTCATGTGATTCAGTGATGCTCAGATGAGACAGAGCAACATTCAGAAGTCAGGCTTATCATTCAGTATTCATTAAAAACATCTAGAGCAAATAAACTGTGTACTTCTGAACAATGCACTTCATATTAAAAAAAAGCCAGCTTCAATGTTGTTCAAGGCACTCAGTTTTCTAATGAAGTACCTGAATAAAGCTTTGCCTGTTTAGGAGTTCTGCAGTGTGTTTTCTTTCCACAAGAGGGTGCCAAAAGCAAACAGAAATGCCACAAAGTTTGTTAATCAGAAAATGCTGTACAATTAGTACCATGTGCAACATTTGTGACATCACAACTAGTTTAGAGCCACAGGAGTGTCATTATATAACTTCCATAAGTGCGAAGTGTAAACTTGAAGCCTCTGGTGCACATGCACAGAGGATAGCCTTTACAGTGAAGTTGGAGACATTATATATCCAGTAGTTAAACTTTTGAAAAGAAAAATATTTGCATATGCATAGATTCTATATTTTTCAATGAGGGAGCAGTGTAATTTCATTTTAATAATCTTTTAGCAAGGTAACCAAACAGTTTTGGGGGGTAAAAAAAAAAACGTCAAACACAATTTATTACCCCGAGGAGAGGATTTTTATGTACTACATGTGTTGAGGGCATCTTTAAAAATTAATATGTCTAACCAATGATGGTATTGTACAGAGTATACAGTGTTTAGTACAGCCGGGGCACATCTCTATGTGTTGTAGCAGCTCAGCAGTGATCCACTTCAAATCACTGTCCAACTCCAAATACAGACTGGAGGGGCGTGGCGCGGTCACTGCCGGGCGGAGCCGAGAGATGTCGGTGAACTCTCTCACACAAAGGAAAAGCAAAACAAAGCCAGGAAGCCTGCCATTAAGCCGACATTCGTGGCTTCAGCTGCGGCTCAGTCACATCCAGAAAACAGGAACGCACTGACTTGTTTTTGTCTTTGAGGAGCCAATTTCCAAGACTTGAGACAGCGCTTTGTTCTGTTGCTGGGGTAGAGGAAAACACCATCTATGTGTGATGGTGAGTCAGCATTAGACTGCATTTGTAAGTGATCTGCTTTCCTGTAAGACCCTTGCAGGTAATGCAAAACGCGCATGTAAACTGTAACTTTCCTGCTGAGTCAACTATCCACCGTGCAGCATTGTGATGGACGGGAGTCCGTACGGCGCGGCGGACTGTCAGGTGGACGGTGTCTTCTCGGTTGAGGGACTGCCGCCGCTGCCCAAGGGCCTGAGCGGCATCCTGAACTCCAGCGGCGGGTCATGGCGGGACATCGAGAAGGTCCACAGCAAGAGAGCGCGCATCCAGGCCGACATCAGCCGGGGCGGCGGGGACGCGACGCGCTGCGGTCACGGCAAACCGAGCGGACTGGACGCGGCTCTGGCTCTGCTGCGGAAAGAGATGGTAGGATTGTTTACTCACATACAACACATGTCTCTGTGTATGTCTCGATAGCACAGATATTTCCAATGCGCTACTGTAAAACTTTTTACCCTTTTCTGTTTCCACAAATCCTGTGTTAGCTCATGTTTACAGCTCAGTTTGTCATGAAGCAGCCAACATGTGTCTTCACAATTTTTCAAGTCTGTTTTAAAACAACAGTCAGATGCACAAAGATGCCCTCTAAATGTGCTTCCAATACTTAGAGTCCTAGTTTTGAACTAAAATGTAAAGTTTTTAAAAGGTTTCATCCAGCTGAGTTAGTCAAATAAAGAGGATATTTCCCACAGTTACAATCTTTTTATCAAAACAAATCGCCTGTGTCTCAACAGACAGCGTGTATCCTCTCAGCTACAGTGCAGTCAAAACAAACAAAAAAAACATGAATTTGGCACCAATAAGACTTTGCAAGATTTTGACTTGATTTGGCTAACATGAACTCCTTAAACTCCATATTAGCTCCAAATAGGCTTTTAAATACATTTTTGTGCATAAGGAGGGCTGTGAATTTAGTCCCCTATTACTTACATTGAAAGTGCATTATGAAGTGATTTCTTTATGGACAGTAAAAATCAACTGTTACTCTAAATCATCCTTGGTAACCAGAACAGATATTTTGTTTTTGCGCACAACAGGTGGGTCTGCGTCAGCTCGACATGTCTCTGCTGTGCCAGCTGTGGTCTCTCAATGAGGCCATCCAGGAGTACAAGGGCTCCTCACTTCTGTCTGAGGGTTCATTCAGTGCTGATAATGGATACTCTGAGGAAGAAGAGGAGGAGGAGGAGGAGGAGGATGAAGTAGAGGAGGAGGACGAGGAGGAGAAAGGTGTTCCCTCACAGCGTCCTTCTTCCTCGTCGTTGCATCTGTCGGCACCCAGCAGCAACTCCAGAGACCAGTGGATCAAAGACTCTTTTCACATTCCTTGATATTTTATACTTTTCTCAACAATCATGTCTCTTTAACTTAACTTAAGGAGCTTTTATGCCATTTTGTCTTGTCTAGATAACATGTCTAGATATAATATATACACATTTTTTTACTCTTTGCAAAATTAGTGCTTGTTTGATAGAAATCTAATTGCACTTTTCAACCAAAAATAACTTTATTTAACAATCTATTGATGTGATTGGAAATGTTTTTTGTGGCACTTATAATATAAATAGTGACATACTGTATGTGGCAGTCGAAAGGTTTTTTGATTCAGATTCAGTGTTTAATAGTCACATTTGGATTCGATAGCAATCTGATTAGTTCAAGATGCTTGAAGTGGCCTACAGTAGGACCTGATAAGGCACTACACATCAGTATTGCTTGGTAATGTGAATTACCAGGTTTTCTGATTCCTCGCACATTACCAGACTATTTTACTTGATCTTTTTGCTACTGTGCAGTTTTTCTGGCCGTGGGTAACTAAAATTAAAGCATGTCAATGGCTCTGTAACATGGGCGTTGACAGTAATATCCAGACTTGTTTTGTGTTGTGGCAGAAATGATGCCAACTAGAAGAGAAAATCAAGTGAGAACAGATGTTATCTGCTTTTATCTCCTAATTGCATCAGCTACATGCTGCTGCATGCCACTTTGTTCTGTGTGCCAAATAGCACCCAGCATGAGCTGGGTGGGATATTTCTATAGCAATTATTGTGATGACTATAAATGGAGGTGTGAGGTGAATTGAGGTTAGTTTGATAACATCTGATACCTGTTTGTGGTTTCCTGACGATTCCAGACTTTTCAGACTCTGTCTAATGGACAGACTCTGTCTCAGTTTTTTCTTACAGTATTAGCGGCCATTTAGTGTCTTGAGGTGATGTCAATCAATCAACTGTATTGTCTTTCAAAACTGAATTGATGTGAAGCTACAATTCTGTGAACTTTGACAAAATATCACATCTTTCAGACCCAAAGATTGTTTTGAAAATAGTTTTTAACTTGTTAGTCTGTGAAATCAGACATGAATAAATCTCAATCTGACATTTCCTGTGATTTATAAGATACAAAAATGCATGCATAGTAACTTGTATGGAAATTTTTGTATGAACTATTGGATGAATTTGCCTCAACATGAAATTTCACAAGTCCGAACTCATACAACAGAGACAAATTGGCAAATTATGACAGTATTTCTTCCTATCAGGACGCTCTGAGATCTTGGATGCAGACATATTAAGCTGTATTTAACTGAGCTTTTTCCGGTATTTTTCCTTAATACAATATTAATCAATATCATTCCAATCAGTTCAATATTTTTGAAAAAGTGGGCTGTCCTACTTTGAATCAGTGTTATGTTTGTAACTCCTCAGATTGAGAACTTCTGTCTCAATCTGTCAGTGGTTTGACAAAGCCATGAAATGACTTTATGTAACTTAAGTGTCTTTATCATTTTTGTATCTAAATGTTAAAAAAAAAATAAAACCACAGTGTATACCACATACATGTTTAGTGTTCCTGTATTTGAATTACATGCAATCAGAAGTTGATATTGCAAAATATGACCAACAGGGGACATGCTGTCTCCTCTCAAGAGAGCGTTCCCTCTCTCCTCCTGCTGGCCTTCTTACAACATGTTGAAACCAGCACAGGGAAAACCATTTGCTGCGCAGAGAGCAACAGGAGTGACGTTTGAGTAGAAAGTCCCATGCTGTCCTCTATTTATAATCAACATATGTTGTAGATATTGTTAGCCTGTCTGATTCTCTGACACTTTAACTGCAGACGTGTGTGTCCACCTCATAACAATTCATGGCGGACGAGACTATCAGATGAATGCAAATGTGGATTTTTAACTGACTGATACTTAAATTTCTTTCTTCTCACCTGTTGTCTCTCTTTACTTTTACATCTTTCCGTCACACCACACAGTATTGTTCATGTAATACAATGAGTGATTATTAAAATAAATAACATCAGACTAGAGGTCAGTGTGGAGGATGTCAACTGTGAAGGACAATAAGGTGTTGGTGCGGGTAGCTGTAATACAATGAATGGTGAGATCAGTCCTTAAAGGGAGGAAATAGCCCAAAGTTGAGAAAAACAAATGTAAGAACACACAGAAGCAAGAAGCAACACCAGAAAGGGAACATTTGGCATTTTTATGTTGCTATTGAAGGGTTAATGTTGGATTAAATGCATGACATATAGTGGAGTAATTGGAACAGTGGTCAGTACAAAGCAAGCTGTAAATGGTCTGAGTTACAGATCAAGAGGGCGGAGGACAACACATGTTATTAGGTATGTATGAGTGTGCATGTTTGAGGAGTGAGGCACTAGGAGAAATAATGCACTCCTGAACATTGGACCCACAGTGTAATATTAGACCAACTCTGAGTCATGAGAGAGTTGTTCCCCCTGCTGCTGCCCCACACTCCTCCACCCCAGCTGCCTCTGTCCATCCGTCCATCCCTACTCCCTACCTAAAAATACACTTCTGCTCTCACTGAGGAAAATCCCAGTGCCTTGACCTAGCTTGTACACACACACACATACACTGACTGAAGTCCATTGGCCCTCTCCATGGAAACTATTCCTCTGCAGTTAACTAGATGAAACACACTTTTTAGAGTGTCCAGAATGACGCAGCTGAAACTCAGGAAGTGACTTGTACTCAGTAAAAAAAACAAACGCTTCATGTATTTCATGCCACAGCACTGTAGAGCTCGCATGAAATCTTGCATGATTATAAGACTTCTTAGGTGATGAAGTACAATAGTCACTCTCAGATAAGGCTGTTCTAGTGATAGTCTAGATCAAAGTCTACTGTACAGGTAATGAGTGAGACTGTTACCTCAGTGACTTCACAGAGAGCAAGATAAAGACCTTTGCATAGTGCTGCATCACCAGTGGACACCCTTTGCATATCGCTCTCTCTCTCTCTCTCTCTCTCTCTCTCTCTCTCTCTCTCTCTCTCTCTCTCTCTCTCTCTCTACTTCTGCTTGTCTCTCTCACTGAAAGGGAGGGTGAACTAATTCTAGAGGACATACAGTATATTACAACAACCCCCAGGCTTGACTGAGCTGTGCTGTCTCCATGTGGATTACTGCCACACAGAGAGACAGAGAAAGAGAGAGAGAGACAAGTTGTCAATGAGAGCTCCAGCAGTTGTTTGGCTGGAACTTAAGATTCACATTAAGCTTTTATAGCCTATTTGAATGAGAGAGAAAGAGAGGGACAGAGAGAGAGAGAGAGAGAGAGAGAGAGAGAGAGAGAGAGAGAGAGAGAGAGAGAGAAAAGGGCGGAATCGGTTCCTCTTTGCTTGTTAGATTTATCGCTAGTTCTAGTGTAGCTACAGCTTTCTTTCTGTCTCGTACATAGCGGTATTTCTCACTTTTCCTGTGCGTGAGTCAACTTATCGCCAATGAGCGCAAGTCGCAGCTTGTGTGAAGTTCAGCAGCAGCAGCAGCAGCAGCAGAGGACCTTTTAAGGAACAGAGACAGCGGACAAAGTTGGATTATTACTGCTGTGCGGGGGAGTGCGTGATCTCCTTCTTTTTTCCTCTTTGATACATTTCATTTCACCAGAGGAAGTTATGACTTCTGTATGGAAAAGACTACAGCGAGTTGGTAAAAAGGCTTCAAAGTTTCAGTTTGTTGCGTCTTACCAGGAACTGGTCTTGGAGTGTACCAAGAAATGGTGAGTGTGGAGATAACGTTTCTGCCCTGTTTTTATTACTGCGTTTTGTCAACGTGTGAGCTGTAAACAACCTCTAGAAAGGAGCTGTTTAGTATGTTATTACCTACAATAAGGCTCCATTATGGCCATGTTCATTCCCATGTTGTGGGTCTTTCCGCTACTCTGAGATGAGGGCGTCCCTCATGTGTTTGAGCTGTTCCGGTGTGTGTGTGTGTGTGTGTGTGTGTGTGTGTGTGTGTGTTTGTACGTGTCTGTGTGCGTCAGAGAAGCATCAGTCAGTACGCAGTTCATCATTAGGATCGCTGACCTGTAAGGGCTCATGTTTTACTCCATCAGCCCGTTAGTGAAGCTAAGTTAGGATCAAAATAAGTCGAATAAAGGTGACATCTTGGTCACAGTTTTGCAAGGACATTGTCTTTGCAAACCTAAAACTGACATACATGAAAACAATATGATTAGGACTGCAATGATTATCTCATTTATTGATTATTATTTTCTCGATTAATCAATTAGTTGTTTGTTTAGTGTGTGTCCCGACTTTTGTCCCGACCAGTAGTGCACAACCCAAAGTTATTCAATTTGTCATACTGTCAACTGTCATAGAAAACTGAAGACACTAGAAAATATTCTGAAAGATCTAAATATGATACTCTATAGTCATGCATTGCTGTTATTGTTTGTTTTTCACTCCCTGTCTAATTTGACCAATTTCCTGTGTGGTACAATTTGAGCTTTTAAGATGTACAGTTTTCATTTAACATCATTATGCAATTATTTGTCATTATAAGCACAACAGTTGACTCACTTGTCTCAATGTTATTTCATTTCAGACACGCAATGAAATTATTATGTAGCCCTCAAGCTCTGTAGGGCTTTTCCCACTAGTGCAATTTCCTGTTATCCCAAACATTTGGGAGATGGCCAGGTGATACAGCGTGGACCATGATTCAGCCCTGACATACAGTGACATAACATTGCAATTAAAACAAATTGACAGTTGTAGTGTTTTAGGGTCATTTTTGGAGCCAGTTTGTGCTAACTTTTATCAGTACACTAAGTAAGTGAATCTTCAAACATACATTTTAATATTCTCAACTGATCTCGATTATGGAAAAGTGTCACTAGTACCTTTAAACTTTTGCACATGACAGTTTGGCCCACATTGGACCTTCTTATCTGTGAAGATTACATTAAAGGGTGGAATAATTGTGTAAGCAGCCTGTCAGTAGCATGATAAGAAACATACATCTGTTCTTTGCTGTAGTGACTGAAGGCTAGCATCAATAAAATTTCAGCATTTGATCGACAGCAGAAGCCTTGTGTAGCCCGGCCTTCCTAAAAGGGATGCAGGGAAGGGCAAAGAAAGGGTGATTTAGAAATAGCGACAACTCCCTCATGCAGTATGGTGAAATCAGAGATAATAAGCGTTCACCAGTGTGTTGTTCAGACTGTTAGGCAAAAGTCAGAAACCAGAGAGAGAGAGAGAGAGAGAGAGGAGGAGGAGGAGATAGGACAGGAGGAAGTGAGGAAAGACTGGAAAATAATCCAAAGTTTCAGCCATGTTACCTCTGATGTGTCCTGTTTCTAAAAAGGAAACCAGCTAATAAATACAATGTAAACTGTATTCAGTGTCAGGAGTTACTGATATTTAAAGATCACATCAAACATCTGAGGCAGGAAATGAACCCTTCGTGTGGGGGGTCACATGTTTGTGTACAAGTGTGATTCGAGTGTGTATGTGTGTGAGTGTTCTAATTTAGTGCTATGATTTGAGACCATTGGCTTTCTTAAAGGCATGTCACCACACAGACTTGTTGCTGAGATGCAGACTTTGAGTTTGCATAATAAAGATGTATTTCAATGCAGCTAAAATTACAACTATAATGTGTGAGACATAATAAGTCTAAATAATTCCTTAGTTCCTGTTAGATGATAGATCCCTTTTGTATTTATTAAATTATTCAGATACTAGATGAGCAAGGCCTCGTGAAAGAAATTCTCCATCCCAAGGAAGTGATAAGAAGGCCGGCACTTTGTACATGTGTCAGAAAACGATGTTGAGAGAGACAATATAGTTTCACAGACACAACTAAAGTGTTAGCAACAAGACTATTTCTAATGTAACACAAAGAATGCTTCATGTGACAAAAACAGGTTAGATTATTGAGGAAGTCAGTCATTTGACTGAGGAAGTGTAAATATCTGTGACCTGTCCTGTTTTAATACTATACATATCACAATGATTTAAAAATTGAAAACTGTTAGTTTCAAGTGGTGGGATAAAACTGCAGTCTGCTGACTAACACAACAATGCTACAGTATGTGTGTGACTAAACTGTATTACATCAGTAATGTTTGCCACGAACCACAGCCTTCTGCCACTACTCATTGTTACTGAGCTCACTGGTACAGTACATGTTTCTGTGTCTTTGTGTTTCAGATTGCACTATTGTCAGCGTTTGTGCTGTTCTTTTCTTCCTCCCCCCTCTTCTCTCTCTCCACTCTGTGCCTGTCAGTCTATTTCTGATGCCACTCCTGACCTCCTAACACACATACCACATAAACACATGCACACACCCCTAAAAACACATACAGTATACACACATAATCCTCTTTGCTCTACTCACTCTGAAACATGAGACAATATCCTGCAGCTATAAACTATGAATATTCAAAAGAACATCCTTACTGTAGGTATTGAAATGGTTGTAAAGATATTATACTTTGAGGTTTGATGAGTACTATCAAAGTGCACTAGTACTATTATTATGATGTACAGTACTGGTGAATGATTTAGGCTGCATGTGTGGAAGTGTGTATATGCTCAGGAAAAAGGGGGTTCCTTCTTCCTGTCAAGAGGAACGCCTCACAATTCAAATTGACAACGGTCATGTGACCCTGCAGCTTCCTGTTTCACTTCCTGTGCCACAGAGGACTTAGAAAATACAATGGCATCATGTTACCAACACACACATACACAAATATACAGGTACACACCATACTTACACACACACACACATTATGTTGGCTAATCACAGATAAACAGCTGCCTGCACACAAACATACACACTGTATTACATGCCGTATTGCATCTTTACAATTGCATACATTTGTGTGTGTGTGTGTATATATATATATATATATATATATATATGTGTGTGTGTAATAGTGCACTATATATGTAATACAGTGTGTATGTGTGTGCAGGCAGCTGCGATTATGCTATATGTTGTGTGTGTTTAAGTACAGTGTATGCCTGTATATATACAGACAAATGAAAATCTGTTTATACCATGTGCCCACAGCCAAAGCACACACACTAACACACACACACACACACAAGGCATCATTATCTAGCAGTGTTAGTCATAAGACCTTTTATTAGACCATTTGTATAATATCCACTTTGTTTGGAGACATAATTTCATTAAGTTTTTCAGTTTTTGGGTTGTCATTTTTAAGGTTTGTCCTTACTGTAGAGTCTGTAATAAATATAAATGTCATGCAAAGTAACGGCACGAGGAAAGATGTCATTTCTGTGTTTTGATGTATGTTTGTGTGTTTCCGTAGGCAACCAGACAAGCTGAGGGTGGTTTGGACCAGGAGGAACAGACGCATGTGTTCCAAGGTAAAACAACTGAAACACCACAAATATGCACACACTCACACACACACACACACACACACACACACACACACACACACACACACACACACATGGTCTCACTGACGGTGGTGTTTGTTGTGCAGCTCCACAGTTGGCAGCCTGGAATCAAGAACCCTTACAGGGGCATGGTGGTGTGGCCAGTCCCAGAGAACATCGACATCTCCGTCACACTATTCAAGGTACAATGCCAGGATACGTTGTTTACACTATACACATACAGGCAGGTGACATATGAATGGACAAAACTAAATAAATGAGTGAAGTAACATAAAAACAGGGTACAAGACATCACTGAATGGTTTGATGAATGCAACATTTACGCTATGTTTTTGAACCAGCATGTTAGACAGCATTGTCCATTTCAAATTGAGGGACTATTCTTTTGAAATATTATGTTCATACCTCCGGTAGGGACTTGGAGAATCTATGTCAAGCGACAATGAAACTGTCCTGTCATAGTAGCCCAATAACTACAACACTTAATATTGATTTTTCCTTTAATTTGAAACCCATCTACACACAGACACACCAATAGATATATGGATTCTTGTATTGACATGAGTACAGTTGTTCAACTAAGTGAATCATATTGTTCGTTCTTGCTTCTTCAGGATGCCAATGCTGAAGAGTTTGAAGACAAAGAATGGACGTTTGTCATTGAGGGTGTAAGTATCTACATCTCTAACTGTTACTATAGCAGTGAATTAACCAAATTATTTTGTCAATAAAATTACTAAACTTATAAAACTCTTACGTATTGTTGTAAGAATAAGACTCAGTTTAAAAAGTAAAAAAAAAATGCATCAAAATACAATACGCACGGCATATTCAATAAAAAAAACATTATTGATATGTCTTGATGCTTTAAAGGGGACATAACATGTTTTTGGTGATTTTCTGTTATTTTTAGTGTTATAATATTGGGTGTCTATGTTAAACATGGTCAAAGGTCCAAATCTTGAGGTAAATATGAGTAAAAATGCTCCCTGAAAAACAAAAGCCCGGGCTTCAACCTGCTCTGAATGCTGCATTTGCAATTTTACCTCTACTTCCTCCTCATGATGACATCTGATTGTTTCTGCATGACAACAAACAGCTGTCTGTTGCTTAGTCCTTTGCTGCTAAGGTTGTTCCACGGGTTGTTCATGTTGTTCTTTGGATATGAGAAGTTCACATGTTGAGTAAGAATGAGAAAAAGAAGTGAGTTCAGACTACTACTGTTCTGTCACGTTCTCCGGAGCCACCAGAAGTCTGAGGCAGCTTCCAGGAGCTGGCCAATCAGAGCAGAGTGGGCTCATTAGGCGGGGAGGACCTAAAACGTCCTGTTTCAGACAGAGGCTGAACTGAAGGGCTGCTTAAATAGTCAGTTTAAGATAAACAAGAAGTTTTTTTTAACTGTAAATCATGCAAAGACATTCCAGTAGAGCCCCACAATATAAATATAAACCTGGAAATGTGCATGATACGTCCCCTTTAAATTGATGCAATTAAAAATACTGTTCATTATGACTTATCTTTGTATATTGTATGTGCAGGAGAACAAGGGGCATCGTAAGGTGCTGGCATCAGCTGACATCAACCTGAAGCGGTTTGCCAGCCCCACACCAACCCAGACGGACCTGACACTGACACTGAAGCCACTATCAGTCAAAGTGGTGGAGGCCACGCTCAAACTGTCAGTGTCGTGTGTCTTTGTCCGTGAAGGGAAAGCCACGTGAGTAGTAAATTTTAGTTTGTTCTTGATGGCTAAATGATAGCTGCTTCACATGCTTATCCTCTAAAAATATCACAGCAATTATCTGTGTGTAAGAGATGATGTCATGTTGTGTGTTTATCTCAGACAGAAGTACTTTATAAATTATTCCTATTTGGAAATAGACAGAGAATACTTTTTAATATGTTTCTTTTGTGTTTTTGTGTATTTATTCCAGTTTCAAAAAACTCTGACAGACTGTTCGCATTTGTGTTTTTCGTTTGTTCCTCAGTGATGAAGACATGCAGAGTCTGGCTAGCCTGATGAGTGTGAAACCCACCGATATCGGCAACCTAGACGACTTCAACGAGAGCGATGAAGAGGAGGACAAGAAGTCTGTCACTGCTACAGGTAGGAAGACTTACACGCAACACTGTTTCTTCTCTCTTATCCTCACTGTTAATAATTTCCACTCTGACATTTCTTCGTCCTATTTTTCCTCTATCATTACTGTCACTTTTTCCCCTTCTACTCTTTTTTTTCTTTTCTGGCTGCTGCAGTAGTTCCACACACTCTTACCCGCCCAAATCGCCCTGCTCCCCCTCCGCCTGACAGGAGAAACTCTACTGGACCCACTTTTCCAGCCTCAGGTAGCTTCCCCCTCCCTGCTTTTCACTCACTCTTTCCAATGACTAGTGGGTATGAACTCTGTCTGTCTGTCTGTGCCTATTTCTTGCTCTCTTTCTCTGTCACTGGAGGGCTCAGTTTGTGCCACAGTATTTCACACACTCATGTCATTTGTTCTGCAGTCCTTGCCCACTTCACCGGACAGTTCTTTGCATACCACATATTTCTCATCTGAACCTTAAATGCTATTGAGAATCATGTGATGCTAGGCTAATGTCACTGATGTACTGAAGTTTATTCAGAGGCATGGAAAGCTCCAGCTGCATCATGGCACATAGAGGTTATTGTGTCCAGAGAGACATTACTGTCATAGCATGAAAAATGAGAAAATCAAGTGGAAACAGAACTCAAATGACCATAAATCTGACACAAGACAACTTTTCTCTGTGGTCTTTTTTTAGAATGAATGAAATTACATGTTGTTACATGTTTCTTTTTAAATGTTATTGCCACATCTACATCATTATATAAACACTCTAGCAGTAATCAGCAGTAGTACTAGTTACTCACATCAAATTATACTTTTGATAATACAGAGATACTATATAAACATGTTCTCTACAAAGCCATTTCTTCATTTAACAAAACAGCAAGGGTTATAAGATGTTAAATGTTTTCTGAACACAAGCAACCTTACAAGAACTTTGCTTTAATAAAATTGTTTAAAATAGACTGATTATTGATTTAAATTGGGGACTATCTGACTGGACATTATGCACCGACTTCTGGTACTTGACAGTTTTTGATATGAAATGTGTTTGTGATACAAAAAACATTTTGTTCAGTACAAAAAGAGTATTTAAGTTTTCAACGTATTTTTTTAATATATATTTTATATTTTTCAGATACAAAAACCAAGTTAAAGGATAGGTTCACAATTTTTCAAGTCCTTCTTAAAACAATAGGTTTTAAGGTGCCCATATGAACATTGAAATTATTTTTTCTTGGTGTAATGTATTTAAAAATGTATTTAAAAGTTCATCTGAAGTTAATATTAAGTAGATATCTTTTGAAGTTACAGTCTTTTTAGTGCCAAAGTCCCTGTTTATGTTACTATACTTACACTGCAGCTGAACGAGAAAACACTGTCCATCACGACACAAAGAGACTAAAAAGACTGTAACTGCGGAGGATATCCATATTATTAGTCTAACTAGGATGACCGAAGCCTCATATTAGCTTCAGACAAACTTCTAAATGCATTTTTGCTCAAAATGAGGACTGTGGATTTTGCCCCCCATCATTTACATCACTTGCATTTTAAGAGGATCTTTGAACTAGTATGAACAGGAGGAATGATTACAGTCAGCAAAACCTTTTATTGTTCATTTGGGCACCTGACTATTGTTTTACCACAGACTTGACAAAAAGATCCCTGAGAAAAAAAAAATAATTTGCATATAGTGTAGACATAGACAATAGTAAATGGGTTATAACTCCAAAGCAAATCTGCAAATCCAGCTCCTTTACTCCTTTTACTCAACTAACATTATGCTTTTCTGACTTCATACCCACCTAGTGTGAATGGTCATTCTTCACTGTTAACAACCTCAGTTCAAACAAGCGAGGCATGTGATTTAATTATCCCCATGACAGCAGCACAATTAAGCATCATGGGATCCCAACAGTAATCCAATTTTTAGCATCATTTCATTGCCATTCTCAATTCATTCCTTGTGTCTTTTCATCATTTCTTTCTCTGCAAGAACTTACTTCCACTGACCCATCCAATCATCCTTCCACCCATTCAGCCTGGGGACGAGAGGGTGGTCCTCCCGGTCCTGCCATCCACTCCCGCCCTCCTCTACCTATCGCTCCTCGCCCCTCACCCCGCCGCTCCAGACACCCTTTCACCACCACTCCTGTCCAGTCTGAAATCCAACCTTCACCTGCCCCCTCCCCTCAGCCCTCACCTAGGTCCAAGCATAAAAAATCAACCAACCCCGTTCTTCCTGTGGCTCATACTTCATCTGACCCACTTGCTAATCCTCCATCACCTAAAAGCTGTCAAGTCACAGCAGCTACACTTCCCTCTTCAAGCCAGAGTTCCTCCTCTGTCCTGCCTCTCTCTGATGTGTCTCCTGCAAATCCTCCATTACCTAAGTCCTTTTCTGAAGAGTCCCCCTCTTCTACAGCTACGGCTCCCTCCCCTTCTCACCCTCCATCTCCAAAGCACTCTGAACCTGTTTCTCCTCCCAAACTTCCCTCCCCTGAGACTATCATAACATCATCCTCCATGGCTTCCCAAACACCTTCTCTCACTGTATCCACTACCCTGACCCATAAGACCATTTCTACTGCCTCTCAGCCTCCTACCCCCAAGCCCACCCTGTCCTCTGATCCCCCATCTGCTCACCCTCCACTCACCAGGACCCTCTCTCAGCCTCCCTCTCTGCCCAGAATCTTCCAATCAGGCTCAGGAAAAGGTATCAGCAGGCTGGCTGGCAGACAGGCATGCTGCATGCTTTCCACTAAGTGCTTCCTTATGTGTGATGGTCTAGTTTGTTTTCCACATGACTCACCTTAATGCTGTTGTTACTGTAGAGGGTTACATGGTGTATTTTAAGGAAGATGTATACATGAACTGCGACACCAGTGAGTTAAACATCGGAATGTTTTGTCGATAGTGCAGTGCCTCAGGAAGTTGGCAATTTAGTGTCTCTTTGTTGCCAAGAGGAAGACCGTAACTGTAGCGGTTGTATATCCCAAGTTTAACGGCCATTGAGTCTGTTAGAATTGTCTCAGTTTTGACTCGTGTTCCACTTTACTTAAATCGGATTTTCTTGTGAATTAAATCACAACAGTCCAGGAGACAGGGAAAACATTGAAGGAGTGTTTATTTGAAGACTCACAACACCATCTGGGAGATGAGTCTTATCCAAAAGTTACACATCATTACCGGCTTAAAGTTCTCTTGTTATTAAAACAACATTACACCATATAATTACATAATATGTTGTTCCACAATATAACACAGTCAAAAGCTTGTTCTGATCCATGCTTGCAGACGTCTCTTCTGTACGTTTTACTAGCACCACATTGTTCTAAACCTTTGTACATATACACATTAAAAGTGCTGTATAACACTATCACCTGCTGTAAATAAAAATAATATATTTACTTTTTACTTAACACATTAGCATTTCATAAAAATAACATTACCATAGTATAGCCCACCCTTAATTAACTATTCCAAATATACATCAAAGTATTGTATGCACCTAAATTATGTCAAAATATATAACATGTGATAAACATGAACAATTTATTCAATATAAATAGATGCTTAACCTGCTCTTATAGTAACTCCTCTGCTTACTGTTCAAAACTTTACATAAATACCAAGAGGAGATTAACAAAATACACTTTTTTTGGAATTAGCGATCATCAGATTCTCCTTAATTAATGGTATTGTTGTAATAGGGGTTTGACTACTTTGACAACACTAACTTCTGGACTGCTAAAATATACCAATTAGAGCCAAACTGAGGAGCTCACCGACCAGACTACAGCAAAGACAAACATCTGTTTGTTCTCGACAGATATAGATTACCTCTGTGGTGTGATACAACTAGTAAAATGCGTAAAATTAGCTGTTCCCCTTTCACTTTGTACCTCTTTCTCACCACTCACTGCCTTCTTTGTATTCCTTCTCTGCTCATCTCTCCTCTCCCCACACCTCTTCTGCTCTCCTCTCACTCAGCTCCTGTTTTACATCAACGGCGCCCCCCAGAGGTTCAAAGTGCAGATGAAGTCTCTGGTCTGTTGATGCTAAGCCATCACTGATGTTCCTTTCAAATCTTTTTTTTTTAAGTCTCTTTCTTGCCTTCCCTGCTTATACTGTCTTGTCATCGTTTCTTCTCTCTGCTAGGCCGTTCTCATGTTTTCACACCTCAGATTGTCAAGTCATTCGCCCGCCCCTCCTCTCCCTCACCTTTTTCCGCTGATGACCCTTCTCTTGCATCTGCACCGCCCCTCCCAAAATCTCAACCATCTAGCTCAGAGTCAGGTAACAAATGTAAAAAAAAAAAGTATGGTAACTCTGCTGTCCTTCCATAGTCTCTACACCTATCCTTCTTTCTTGCTTCTCCATTTTTCTCTATCTCTGTGTTTTTCCAACCCTTCTCCTCTGTCTTCTTTTCCCCTCATCTCTTGCTTTCACTGTTCTGCTATACTCAGGTGCAGAGGGGGCGTGGTTGACATCAGTCTCCACTCTGATTAGTGGCAACATCACCCCTGTCCCTCTGTTAAGTAGTCCTGACCTCGATGCTCTCTGTGACCCAGAGGCTCCAACCCTTCCTGCCTCTCTTCCACGCTCCTCACCACCTCGCTCGTCTTCCCTTTCCACTGCTGCTTTTTTGTCCTCTCCTCTTGCTGTCACTCAGCTCCCTGCGTCTCCCTCTGTTCCTCCTGCTCATATCAGCTCCAGCCAGTCAGGTACACTGGTCAACTAATCAAATAGTATTTATTTCAGCCTTGAGTGATTTCAAAGACAGTAGCATCAAGGATTTGACATATAAAAATGTCTAATTTGGAACCAGTTTGCTGGTGCAAAATGACCACACACTCTCTTTCCAGTTTTCATCACTCACGGTTTGTCTTTGTTCTTCGTAGGGTCAACGTTCCCCTTCACCCAAGGAAACAAGGACAAAAGCTCTGTTACCAAGGAAGCAACTTCAAGTGCTCTGAGCCGAGGCGAGGAATCTCCTCAAAATAACCAGGCAGCAGCTAATACCAAAATATCCAACCAGCCAATCAGACCAGCAGCCACCACAGAAAACAAAGCTGAACCAGGGAGGATCAGGTGAGGTCATGGAATTATACCACATGAGTGTATAAATTCAGATTGCTTGGTTTGAGATCTTACAGATATGTTTAGCCTCAAACTGCTATTTGGGAGAATAGAGGCGTCCTGAAGACTGGTGGCAGTCTTAACAGACCTCAAAGGAAACATAAGATAACAAAATTTGTTTTCTCCTGAGAAAGCTTAGACTCTTCTTCTTGTTCT
The DNA here is from genome assembly GCA_029490765.1 of Euthynnus affinis. Lineage (NCBI taxonomy): Eukaryota > Metazoa > Chordata > Actinopteri > Scombriformes > Scombridae > Euthynnus > Euthynnus affinis. The sequence goes on from CM055854.1 coordinate 16,364,342, forward strand.
TGTGTTCTTCTCAATTTGTCTTAAGTAGAAAAGACTTATGAAAGCAAGTCTAGCAAGCACATCTTTATCTTTATGTATGAGATGGGCTGCACGCTTGATATTGCACGATTGCTAAAAGGAACAGATTGACATTTTGAAAAATCGACTGAATCACTTTCTCTTGCAGAGAGTTAAAAGATCGATACCGCTTTCACATTTGGGCATATGTATAACTGCAGGTTAGCCTAGCTTAGCATAAAGACTGGAAACAGGTGGAAACACCTAACTCAGCTCTGTTGTAATCTAACAAAATTTGCCTTCCAGCAACTTATTCCAAACAAAGTCCCAAAAATTACTTCACCAGCCCAAAAAGTAGTCTCACACAACCAAACAAACAACATAAAACCTGTTATTTAGTGAGCCTTACAGTTGCTGGTTTGCTACCTTTAGCCAGCCTAGCTGTTTCTTATTGTTTCCGGTCTTCATGCTAACCTAAGCTAAGCTAAGCTTGACTGTCTGCTGGCTGGAGCATCATATTTAATGGACAGATATGACAGAGTGGAATCAATCTTGTCGTCTAACTCTCAGCCAAAAAGTAAGCGTAAGTCCCAAAATGTTAAACTATTCCTATTTGAGTCTGTACTAGAAATGTTAAGTTTCTACAGTTAATCCATGTCACCATGCAATTTATCTTTAAAGGCAATTCAGAGTGCATCACAGATTCAGAAGAAAAATTAGAGGATTGCCAACCTCAAATTAATTAATCCTCAAATTATTTTATTTTTTCTGATCATTATGTGGAATCATTAGATATTTTGCATAATGGATAATGTAGCAATGTGCAATTATATAATAAGGACATATTGATCAGCACCTAATCAAACTCATTATGGTCCAAATGACACCAAGATAACCCACCTCACTGCTGACTGTAAACCTGTTTACAACTGCTGACACACATTTGGTTAAATAACGGTCTCTCCGTGTTTGTTGATCAAAGATTGTTCAAGGATTCTTGGTTGCTTTGTGCTTGGTGTTTATGCTTCCTTGATGCTAACATGCGCTAACAGTCACAGAGTGTTTTCTACCCTGCCTCCTGTTTCACTCACCTTCCAAGACATGGCCTTAGAGTGATTGGCAAGTGTGTAGTTTGCTTTCTGGTCCACCTGTCAACCCCTTCATCACCTCCTGCACGCTCAGCCTTGTGAAATTTCACCCACCAGCTGTGAATTTACTTCTCTCGAGCCTGATCTCCGGTATTTCTGTCCCCAGTCCTGTCCAATCCAGTTCAGAGCTGATCATAGCCCCACCCCCTCCATGGCCCTTCTCCTGCAGTGAAAGTTCCACCTCCCAGCAGCCCTCTGCTAATGTTGTAGCGGCGTTTATCACTCCTAAACAGCCAAATGATAAGGGGGAAATTGATTTGAAAAAGCCAACTAATGACATGAAGAGTATAATTAGCTCCTTTAAGACTGAAAATCCTCCCCTGGCAAAGCCTGAGCCAGATCCTGACTTTGATGACATCATCTTTGAGTCACTTAACCAGAGACAACAATCAGGCGGCTTGTTTCTGGAAGAGAATGACTCTAAGCAGGACACTATCAAACGGTGTCCTCCGGGGTAAGTATTTATAATCACAGATAAAATCAAGATCAAAAACATTAAAACGTAAAAAGAAAATGTGATCTGATGGTGTTTATAATGGTATAACACACACCCACACACACACACACACACACACACACACTTGGGATTAAGGAATATTGTTTATCTGTTCTGCAGTCTTGAACAGAAAACCAATGAAAAGGCCTCTGGGGAAAAGCTGTCACTGACAGAGCAGTTAGATGGAGCGGCGATGAAGAAGGAGGAGATGATGAAGGCAGAGCAGAAGAAGCAGAAAGAGAATGAAATTCAACAAAAGCAAGAGGAAGAAAAGAGGAGGAAAGAGAAAGAGCAGAGAGAAAAGCAGGAGCAAGAGAAGAGGATAAAACATGAGGAAGAAAAGAAGAGATTGTTAGAGGAGGAGAAGAAAAGATTCTTAGAGGAAGCTGAGGAGAGGGAGAGGGTGAAGGAAAAGAGGAAACTTGAAGAGGAGAGACTCCTGAAGGAGAAGAGAGATAGACAGGAGAAGCAGAGGGAGGAAGAGGAGAAGAAGAAGAAGGATGAGGAGGAGAGGGGCCGAAGAGAGCAGGAGAAGATACTCCTGGAGGTGGAGAAAGATAAGGAGAAACTCAGGAGGGAGGAGGAGAGGAGACTTGAGAGAGAGAGATGCATGAGGAAGATGAAAGAGGAGGAAGAGAAAAGGATGGAGGAGAGGAGAGTGTTTGAGGAGCAAAAGAGGAAGCGTGAGGAAGAGACGCAGAAGATGGAGGAGAAACACTTGAAGGAGGAAAAAGAGAAGGAGCAGCAAAAAATGAAAGAGGAGGAAGAGAGAAGAAATAGGGTGGAGGAGGAGGAGAAAAAGAAAAATGAGGAAGAGAAGGAGAGGAAGAAAGAGGAGGAGAGGAAGAAAAAGGAGGTGGAAGAGGAGAGAAAGAGGAGGGAGGAGGAGGAAAAGAGAGTCAAAGAAGCAGAGGAGAAAAGAAAGAGGGAAGCAGAGGAAAAGGAGAGAGCACTCAAAGAGGAGAAGGAGAGAGAGGAGCAAAGACTGAGAGAGGAGCAAGAAAGGATTGAGAGGAGTAAAAAAGAAGAGGAAGAGAAAAGGCATGAGGCGTTGGAGGAAGAGAGGAGGAGGAAAGAGAGGCTTTTGAAGGAGCAGAAAGAAAAGGAGAGGATGAAAAAGGAGGAGGAAGAGAGGAAGAAGATAGAAATGGAGGAGAAAAGAAAGAGAGAGGAGAAAGAGAAAACAGAAAGGAGGATGAGGGAGGAAGAAGACTGGAAAAAGAGAGAGGAGGAAGAGGAAAAGAAACGTCTGCAAGAAAAGGAAAAGATGGAAAGAAGAAAGAAGGAGGAGGAAGAAAGGAGCAATCTGGAGGCTAACAGGTCAGATGAGGACAAGCAGAAGATGAGGACTCTGGTTTCAGCTGCGTTTTTGCCAGTTTCTCAGCCAGAGACACACACTGACATCCCTCCAGCCAGTTCCACACTCACACCTCCTCTCGGTTTCAAACACTCCCCCGCTGCACCTAAAGATGCAACACAACCTCAACTTACCGCTCCCCACTTCCCTCCTCTGGACAAAAAGAGCACTACATCTGAGCAGCTGCCCTCCCTAAGTCCCAGCCAATCACAGTCCAGAAAGAAGACCGCTCCATCAGTTATTAAACAAAGCTCTGCCTCCATAAACTCCAACGAGCGGTGAGTTACAGCACTGAAATAAAACATTGGGTGTTGTCGGTGTTGACTGCTCTCTGCCATCTGCTTTCTTAATCAGCAAATAAAACCAATCAGTCAGTATTAGCCTTAAACTTCTACTGATTTAAACACCAGCCCTTGTTGCTTTACTCTACATTTCAGCTCTAGAGTGACATTTCTATATTATCTTTGCTATTGTGTGTTGATTCTCTGCTCATCTGAGACTTTATCGATGATCTTTTTTGGTTTGTGTGTTGTTTGACTATGTCTTTCCTCCTCTCCCTTTCACATTTCTATTCAACTCTTTTTGATGTACCTCTTTCTCTTCCCATTATTCCAGTCTGGGGCAACCCCATTCTCTCATAAATGAAGGTTCATTGTCAAACATTGTTGTCCCAGAAAAGAAAATATCAGCCCCATGTACTCCACCTGGCATCCGTTCAGGCTCTTCCACAGTTCAGCTCTCTGCTTGGGATAAACCAATCAAATTAGAGGTCTTGACCCTGGTGCCACCTCCAGAGAGGCTGTGTGATGCAGAGATTCCTCTATGGAAAGTGCTAGAAGGGAGAAGTGGGAAAGATACACCTGAAAAAATCTCTGCCAAGGAGGGTGCAAAACCTTTGTGCAGAGGGTAAGGATGGATGAGGGGGCGTCTGTCTGTCTGCTTCTCTGCTTTATCTTTCTTTCTGACTGTCTGTGTTTTTGTTCGTCTGCTTCGCTGATAGTCTAGCTTCTTAATGATGTAATAGATAGCAAATCTAAATTTGCTTCTTCATGTGTTTTTTTCCCCTCTCTTTTTAACCCACACAGAGAAGATGCAGCTGAGGAGCACCAGCCAAAAGACACAGAAATTCATCACATAGTCCCAACCCCTGCTCAACCCAGTGCACCACCAGCTGAAGAGGAACCCAAAGAGCCAGAGGGACCCAAAGTGGAACCAGCAACCTCACTTGATGTTTCCCCCAAACCAGGCGATGAGCGCACGACTTTGGCACTGGAGTCGCTGCTGCCCTCAAAACCAGAACCAGAAATGCGGCCGGAACCGGTTCTCCAGCCATCAGGAAAACCCCAACAGGAGGGAGCAGATGAGGAGAAACCAGCTGAGAGCATGGCCGGTGGTCAGGAGAGTCTCATCGACAATAAAGAACCAGTGTGCGAGGCCGAAAAGCAGCTGTGGGCGACCGTGGAGGAGACCACAGCGGAGACAGGAGTGGAAAGAGGGATGGAAAGTAGTGAGAGCACTGAGGAGAAGAATGAGAAGGAGAAGGAGGAGGAGGAGGGTGGTGTAATAGGGGGGTGAGTCAGTGACGGTTCCCTGTAGACTTTGCAGCATGACATGTCTGTTTTTTGCTTTCAAGCCAAGCACCACATACAAACACAAACTCACACATGCACACACACACACATACACCTGCACACATACTGACTAACGTTCCTCTGTCGTGCTGTAGTCTAACCATTGTTCACTCAATAGCAGCAATTAACCTCATCTGATGCTGTTCTCTTCATCTCAGTCTCTGTCCATGCTGTCTAAATGAAAAAAAATGTGCTTTTTTTGTGTGTTTATGTGTGTGTGTGCTAGTCCCCACAAACGTGCACATACACAAGCAAATGAGCGTGTAACAGAGCAGCAAACGGAGGCGCCTGCTGGCTTCATGTCAGCGGTAGTGGGGGTGTTGTACAGAGGGTGAGTCTCCCTGCCTGCCTGTCCGTTAGATTGTTTGTTAATATGTTAAGCAGCTACAGTTTGTATATATTGCCACCAGCTCTTGGTAATTACTGGTTGAATGACTTGGTAACTGAGTGTCCCTCTAAATGTTGCAGAAAGCATGTAGTACATACAAAAAAACAAGGAATTATTATCATCAAATATGACCTCAGACAAGGTATAACTTATCACAACAATAACTGATGATAATGTAATATAATAATAACATGAAGTTTATAGTTATTATATTACAAGTTACTGTTAAAATAATATTACATTTGAACTTATAATCATTAAATAATCATTATTGCATCATAAGTTATCAAATACATTTTTAACAGAAAGTTGCATCTTTTATGCATTTCAAATGGCCAGGCAATGTTGTAGTATGTTTTTACAGTACTAAAATTACATTTTATATTAATTAATTTTATTGTATTGAGACATTTAATTAATCTATTTAGAGAGATGTTTTATGACATTTCTTTAAGTTATTACATAATCATCTATTCAGTTTTCATGTTCTATAATGATTAAGGGTGTGGGAAACCTTCAGTGCTATGCTGAAAGAATTTAGTGTTTATTAACTGCACTCTATAAAAACTATAAAATCCTCCATCCTTCATCTACCATGTCAAACACATTATCCTATCAGTTCCACTGGTTGATCCCAGTGTTTTGGGTATTTGGTTCAATCCACTCAGTGAGCTGTTGGAAACATTCTCTGAGCTGGTATGAGAACTCATCTGCATGGCACAAGAAAGTGTGTTATCTGTTCTTAGTCATGCCAGAAGTGATGTAAATGCCAGTAAGCTGGAGTACGTTCTGTGCTGGGTAGGAAACTAAGTGTAGTGTGGTTCTCTGTAACCAATAATAAACATTTTCTTAGTGTGCTTTCGCACAGCATTTTGGACAAGCACCAAAACAAAGTCTGAAAAGGACCTACTTAATCAAGCATGCTGTCTGGCTTTCTGTCACATTGTTGAGAGTCTGTTGCGGTCAATATGCAGGTCATTTTAGGGTGAGCTCTGTCTCAGAGTTTTCCTGTCCCTCATGTCTGTCCCATAGCTATGAGACAGTGGCATCCATCTTGCAGACAACTGGATCAGCTGATGCAGATCAACCACACCCTTCTGCAGACCAACCATGCCTTCTTATCAGTAAAGAAGATCCGCCATGTTTACAAGAAGCAGATGCAGAGAAGCTGTATTCCTCTGAGCCAGATGATGATTGGCTGATTCCCATTGATGTAGACATTTCACCACCCACAGCTTTCTCTGACACAACAGAAAACCAGACAATTAGTGAACAGAAGTTCTCCAAGACTGATTTAACTCCAAAACCAGAGTGCTTACTTTCAGAGGAGACACGCGGGCTAAGTCTGGTGGAGAGTTTGCGACTGGCGGCCATTGAGCAGGAGAAGGAGAGAGAGCAGGAGAGAAAGGAGAGAGAAAGGATAGAAAACATCAAGAGGGAGGAAAGAGAGAGAAAGGAGAGAGAAGAAGCAGAGAGGAAAGAGAGAGAAGAAGCAGAGAGGATAGAGAGAGAAGAAGCCGAGAGGATAGAGAGAGAAGAAGCGGAAAAGAAAGAGAGAGAAGAAGCAGAGAGGAAAGAGAGAGAAGAAGCAGAGAGGAAAGAGAGAGAAGAAGCGGAAAAGAAAGAGAGAGAGGAAGCAGAGAGGAAAGAGAGAGAAGAAGCAGAGAGGAAAGAGAGAGAAGAAGCGGAAAAGAAAGAGAGAGAAAGGTTGGAAAAAGAAAAGGAAGAACGGTTGAAAAAAGAGGAAGAGGTGATAGAGAGGAAGGAGAGAGAAAGGGTAGAGAGGGAAAAGGAGGAAAGAAAGAGGCTAGAAAAAGAGAGGGAAGAGCTGGAGAACAAGCAAAGGGAGGAGAGGGAGAGGGAAGAGAAAGAAAAGGATGAGAGAAAAGGAGAGGAAGACAGGCAAAGGCAAGAGGATGGAAAAGGAGAAAAAACACCACAGATACAAGAGATATTTATTGGCCCTTCATCAGTGCAAAACAAGCAGGACATGAGTGACAGCCAATCAAATGACTGGCCGCCACTGAGGGAGGCAGAATTGGATGATATTGCATATGATGAGGAGCTACAGGATGAAGGCGACGACTCAGGATGCAAATATGATCCCAAATTAATGCATACAGTCGACTCTAAAACTGAAAACAAACCAGTTGATTCTGTCCCTATAGCAACAAACAAACTCAACTCCAGATCAGACAAACCTGAGGTCATTAGTGTTAATAAAAAGTCCCTGGATGATTCTGGTCTGAGATCAGTTAAAAAAGGCAAATCCAACCTCAAATCAGGTGCCATCCCTGTGTGGTTGAGAGAGGAGGAGGAGGAGGACGAAGAGGTGGAATATGAGACAGGACAGGAAGATCTCGGCTCCATCTGGCTGGCTGAGCTGTACATGGGAGGGGAAGCAGGGTGAGTAAAGAGAGGGTGAGAGAGATACATAGCAACAGGGTGAGAGGGAGAGAGAGGTGAGTAACTGGGAAGGAGTTGGCTATATGAGCGGGATCTAAGATCAAAGGACTGTGCCTGTGTTTTGTGTACGCTTTCTCCAATAACTGAGGCTTTAACTTACTATATCTGCAGGGAAATGATAATTACTAAGCATTACAACCCCTCATTTACTGAGGGTTTGGCCTTTTCCATGTCTTTCACGGGAGAGAGTGGTTTGTTGGCATGTGCGTCATATATGTGTCCCTCCAAACAACATCATCACCATGCTGTTTGCAATGGCAACTGGAAGTTCCTCTTCGTGTCTTGCCTTGAATGAAAGCATTGTGCTGAGTGTTTGAAAAGCACGATGTTGAATGGTTATGGGGCACAGCTGCTTAAGGTTCTGTCCTGTATTACTGTTGTAATCATTTTGTACTTGGGGACAAGAGAATTTGGGGAAAATGTGCAACAGAAGTGCAGCCAGCATGAAAAAGAGGAATAACTGGCTGTATCTGCATCTACTGTATGTTTCTGTCCATAATTGTCAAGACTAAGTAGCTGACATCCTGGCATATGGCAAGGCTCCTTGCATTTGTTCAGCACTCACTGCCGCTAAGTAGCACGCAAAGTATTGTAGCATGGATGAATGAATTGGTTGTTGCAATTCAGTTGAGGCTGAATGTTTAAAATTGGTGTTTTGCTTTGGATGAGTCATACATTTTATGGCTCTAGTTTGGTTTAAGCTTGCATAGCCAGTTCTATGTCCTGACAAATTTGTAGAGCAAAACAATTGGGATGATGAGTCCTTTGGAAACCCTGAGACAACCATTAGGTTAGCTGACTTTGGAAAAAAAAGCATTGATGAATAACTTTTTGTTTCAGGTAAAAACAAGTTTCCTTCTTAAAACCTCAGTTCTCCCTAAAATTGCTCTCATCAAACATTTGTGCTTGACTTTTTTCTGATCTTTGTGATCTGAACAAGATGGAGCTCTGGCTTCGTGAGATGAACAAGGAGCATGACAAGGACTCTGTGGTTGGATCTGTTGCTCGTCAGTTTTGTCAGAAGCAATTTAGCCCTTTTACGTTCAGCTCTAAAACTCTTCTTTTCTTTCTCTAGCCCAGGCCAATCATCCCCTGCTGTTACCCAGAGCCCCCCCTCACATCTCTCCAGTGAACAAACTCTTTCCCAGGGCTCTGCTGCCAATCAGCCAAATAAACCTCAACACTCTCTAACCAGTCCCGCTGACCTTCCTCAGCCTAACCCTCCTTTAGCGTCTAAGCAGGAGGAAGGAATCAGTCCAACACCTGCTCCCCAACACAGTGAGGCTCAAAAACAACCAATGAAAGGACAGAGAGAGAATGTCACAGAAACTGGTCACAGCCTGGAGGTAGAAGCCAGTGAAGATGAACTTGTTCAATCATCTGTGGTGCCTTGGCCCCTTCCTCTAAGCACAAACACCACTACCATACACTCTGACTCCAAATTCACCAGTATACCCAATGACACACACGTCAACAAGATACATGATGAGACAAATGCGGCCAAAATAGCCACAGATTCACACAAGAGTCTTGAAATCAGGGATGATAAAGACGTGCACCATTCTGAGAGCCCCAGTTTAAAGAGAGACACGCACCTCACAAAGAGTCCACAAACGAACAACCTTCACACACAGTCACACACTCATGAACTCACCAAGGATCAGCAGCTCCAAGACGAGGAGAGGTTCTTATTGGATAAAATTCGTGTGATGACAGGTGACACATCGCCCGTCTCTAGCCTGCGCAGTATGAGACGTCTCATCCCTGCACCTGGCGATATTGACTCTGACCCCTCAGAGCCCACGAACCAATCAGACATCCCAGTTGACCTTGTTGATCACAGTTCACACTCGATTATCTCGGGCCTTGATGCCTTGCAGGAAGTATCACTGGCTGAGGCAGAAGAGCCACTGACCAATGAGCTGGGGCAAAATCATGGAGAGGAGGATGTGTAAGTCAGCATGGGCTGTCAACCTGTGCTGCACTGAAGCCTTGTATTTCTTTGGGTGTGTGATATACAGAGCTGTACACTTCAGACTTGAGAGGGACCTAAGTCATAAAAATAAGGCCTTGAGACTTGACTTTTTCAACATTTGACTCCCTTAAGATTCAGCATGATGATGATATTGAACTGAATATCAAAAGAATAAGAAAGTACATAACATGGACAACTGTTTGATGAATCTGCTTGCTTCTGAAGTGATTAAAATTTGCCAAACAGCATAGACCTGCTTGAAGCAACCATGCTGCAAATCTAGGTTGTGGTTCTCTTGAATGTTGTGTGCATGTATGTCAGTCATGCCCTCTAACAACAAGTAAGTGCTTGCATGTCTCACGCTTGTGTCTACAGTATAATTCGCTGGTGATGACTTGGCTGTTTGGATGATCTCCTTTCTTCCAGTAAACAGAGTCTTCCTTTCTGTTCATCACCTGTGTCATCTCTTCTTTATGTATTGTCTCCCCTTAGGCTAAAAGGCAAACCGACAGACCTCCCTGATGGTGGAAAGAAGAAACTACCATCGCCACCTGAGGAAACCTCCAGCACACATGCCAGTGATAAACACACTGACACACACATCTCCACAAAGCTAGCAGTAGACATCCCTGACAGTAGCGTCGCTCTTCCCCATCCCTGTGATATGAAAACATCCAGACTTCCTACGTTACCAGAGGAAGAAACCTCTGAAGTTAAAACCCCTGATCCTGTTGCACTGGTCAGAGAGGAGGCTGATGGGAAAGACGACACAGCTGAGGTAAATACAGAGAAAATTGATGTACCCTTAAACTCAGACAAACAAACAAAGATGCACATGACCAAAACTGAACTTGTTTCCTACTATCCTCCTCCACCAGGCCCTGGTGAACTCCAGCCACTCGCTGCTCCAGTGGTGTCAGGGCATCACCAGTGGTTATCAGGGGGTAAAGGTCACCAACTTCAGCACTTCCTGGAGAAACGGCCTGGCTTTCTGCGCCATCCTGCATCACTTCCATCCAGACAAGATGTACACCATTTTTTTCTCTCTTTTTAAGTTTATTTGTTTCCCAGTGTTATGCAGTTTTAAAAATCATCTTTTGCTGTTGCACTTATTGTAAGGTGTAAGATTCTACCCTGCTTCTATCCTAACAGAGATTTTGACCAGTTGGACCCTCATGACATCAAGCTCAACAACAAGAAGGTAAGGACAAGGCTCATGTTAATGAATTTTATATTTTTTTGCATTTTGTGCCATCAGCAGTGTCAATGGCTAACTCTGTTAATGTTTTTAATAATTCTGCTATTAAGTTCTGTTGTTTTAAGACAGTTGTGAATAAATTCACCCAAGTAATGTTTCTTTTTTAATTGAGGCAAGTGCCAATTGACTCCTAATAGCTAATTGTTTTTACCAGATGGTGAAAGACAGTTCAGATAGTGTCAGGTTGGGTGTTAGACATACAATACAAATGTTATGTTAAATTATCTTAAAGCCACAATGTGTAGAATTTGAAAACTTGACATTAGCAATACTACCGCTGGCCCAGTGGTAGTATCAAATAAGAAAAATAACAAATGAAGTTGTCAGCACTCACAAATAAGGTTTTATCACTTTTTAAATGATGTACAGCAGCAAAATGAAAAAAGGACACGCTTCCTCCCTTTTCTCAGCATGCAGTAACACTGAGGAAAGCCTTGGGCTGAAACACGTTTTTTTTTTTTTTTTGCTGCTGCTGCACCTCATTAAAAAAGTGATACACACTTATTTGTGAGTGCTGACAGCTTAATGTGTTATTTTTGTGATTTCTGGGATGGCGCCCATTACACTGTTAAGACTGTGAGTTGAGGACGCCAGTTTTCTCGTTTAAGCAGCGTCAAATAAGACACTGTGGTAGGAAGAAAGAGCCGCCTTGGGATGCTGTGAATGAAACGCTCTAATTTCCACAAGGAAGCTTATATAATCACATAAAAGCCACACATACTGGCTTTAAATACACTGCTGTGATCATCTAAACTTTATGTCAGTTGTACTTTGTAGGCTAAAATAAACCTGTTAAAAGTGTTTTTTCTTATCATACTTGTACTGGGACATACATACATACATACTGATAATTTCTTTCTCTTCTGACAACATCAGGCATTTGACGGTTTTGAGGCACAGGGCATCTCTCGTCTGTTGGAGCCATCCGACATGGTTCTTCTGTCCGTCCCTGACAGACTCATAGTCATGACCTACCTCAGCCAGATCCGCTCACACTTCACCAACCAGGAGCTGAGCGTGCTGCAGATAGAGCAAAACAGCAGCCAATCCAGCTATGGCCTCGCCCTCTCTGGTCCAGCTCCCACTAACGTTGATGCTGCCGCCTTCTGCATGGCCAGACTGAACGAAGGAGTAAGTCTAGAAGAAGGAGGGAGCAGCACGTTGGTTGTCCCGCCACCAAGAACCAAACGACTGGTTAAAGGTATCAGCTGCAATGACTGTCTTATAATTTATTTCTTCCACATATTAGGCAATCATCCCATCTGTTTTTGGCTCATTTTAGCCATGCATTTCAACCTTATGGAGTCTTTAGTGGGTTCATCATAACAAATTGTAATGTCAAACTCATTTTTACTTTAACTCTACATACAGTAAGTCACCCTGGATTCCACTGAAATGTGAAAAACAGAAGATAAGTATAATCAAATGGAGAAAAAAGACTAGAGCAGGGGAAAAAAGAGGAAAGGGGAAACATTAGTGTGTCTCCAGGGAACTTAAGAATGTGAAGTAGCAGAATTTGGGCTGAGGAGACAAGAAGGAAGGATAAACAAATCATTAAATCAACTTCACAGCACCTAAATTAAGATTCTAGTTAGTTACAAACTTCCCAAAGACACTAAAATAGCTGAATTAGATGGAAATATGTATAAACTTTCTATTTTATGGAAATATGCAGACATAAACATGACATTTTCGATATAAATATATCTCTCAGTATGAGTCATAGATCATTTTTGACTGCATCAAAGCGTATTGTTCTAATTTTGAAGCACTAAAAGAATATTTTATCAATAAGCTTCTTACTAGCAAGCTTAGTGCAATTTTTCATATTTAACTTGAGATATTCCTGTCTTTGTCTGTGATCCACTGACTGGTTTGTAGTGGGCAGGCCTGGAAAAATGGGACACATTTTCATGTACCAATCAAATTCAAATTCAAATTCAAAGCTTTGTTGGCATGACAGATCAGAAACCTATATTGCCAAAGCAGTACAGAAAATTCTAAACATTGAATAATAATGATTAATAATTATACAATAATATGCAAATATAAACAATAATATCAAATACAATATAATAAAAGGAGTTTGCAACATTTGAATCAAAATGTGATGATAGTTGTGGGATTGTTTGCTTATGTGGCCAAAACACTAGCCATCAAACATAATTACACAGTCCTGTAAAAGCAGATTAGTTTAGTTGTTGAGTGTTGAACTCTATAAATAATGCCGCATGTTTCCCTTTTCAAACTTTGATTGATGCCTATTAAGTCTTTAATTTTAAATGTAATTGAATTCTTCTTCTTCTGATTGTTGTTCTGATCTCTTTTTAGTGGATGAGTCAATAACTCCAGTCCCACCTCCAAGATCTGCCACAAAGGTAGTCAAATCTGGGTTGGCACAGGTGACACTTTTTCTGTCTTTCTTCAGTATTATAACTCACAAATAATATTCAATTTTTTTTAAAATAACATAAAAGTCACTTTAAGTTATAGTAAATTCTGTTTTCATTTGGAGAAAAAGCTGTCATGTACTTTTATGCATTTTTGTCAGCTTTGTGGCAGCAATGTGAATGTTTCATGTTTTTCCCCCCACAGGATGAAGAAGCAAAGACAAACTCTGCAACAGAAAACACTAATAAGACAGGTGGGTTCATGAAGCCTGAGCCTGTCAGAGACAATACTCTGACATTTTAATATGTATTTAATTTCCCATCTTCAATTCTCTTTCCTCTTTTTCTCCGATCATGTGATTTGTATCTCTGTGTGTGTCTGTGTGTGCAGAGTTGCAGAATGCACCTGAGATTCAGCCTACAAAACCAGAAGAGGAAACAATGGTCAGTTGTGTGTTTCTCACTTCACGTATTCTCTTCTCAACTTCTTTTCTTTATCTTCAAATTTCACTCTCAGAAGAAACATCAAAACAAAGTGACTTTTTTTTCTAATTGGCTGCAAGAAGGACTGCATCACATTTGCTATTCTCTCACAGAACTTCATTATATTTATTTTTTTATTTATTCTAATTTATTTATTTATGTATTTATTGGGACAATGCACAGTGTTAAACATAAATGTTACCATTTGATGTACTGTACCAGAGTTAACTTATAGCTAATTTTCATCTGCAGTCCCTTAGGCAGGTCACAATTAAAACATATAACAGCACAATATCAAACAGTGCAAAGCAAAACAAAACAAGAAAATCATTTTTAGGATAGTGAACATTCTTTATTCAGCCTGTGTTTTCTCATTCTTTGGACCTCTCTAATATTTTGACCTCCTTCTTTTCTTGTTTCCCACTCCATCTCTTCTTTCTGACTTCCTTCTTGACTTTACTCTACAACTCCCTCTTTCCTTTGATCCCCCTTTTTTCCTCCCTGTCATTGTCTTGTGTATGTTCATGCATGTTCATGTATGATTGTGTATGTGTGTGTGTGTGTGTGTGCGTGTGTGTGTATGTGTAATGGGGCTTGTGGTCAGTGTCTGCAGGACACTAGTCAGTATGTGCTGAGTGAGATAGCAGCGTTGGAGACGGAGCAGAAGCACATTGATAGCAGGGCCGCTGTGGTGGAGAGACGACTGCGAAGCCTCATGGAAACAGGTGAGTCAAATTCATCAACAAAGAGCACTCAGGGGGCGGGATGTGAGCGAGTGACAACTGAACAGGTGAACAGATTTAAACAAGGTGAAACATATATAACCTCAAACTAAAAACTGATCAGGGAATGTGCCTGAGCCCTATAGTAAGACTGGTGCTAATGTGGTGCTGTGTGATGGTAGCAGTGTGCAAAATAACCTCTGACAGTCAGATGGTCACATGCTGTCCATGCACTTTGCACTTTCCAGTTTTGAACTGTGAGAACATTTTCTATCTCCTGACACATATCCTGCACAAGTCCAGTTTTGCAAACCTATATTTGCCCCACACCCTGCAAAACCTCTTCTATTATCTCTAAGTCAATTCTGGACCTTATCTGACCCCATTTTTGTTTGACAATTCTGACAAATGACAAATATGTAATTTGCACAAATAATACTTTACTACACCAGCAAGTAGAAATTAATTATCTTCATTTCTGATACCCTCACATAATTTTCTGTGCAAGATCACCTGAGATCCCCTGTATTTCACACACTGGGTGCAGGTTGTCTGAACACATTGAACTGTCTTTTCTGTTTCGATTCACATAGGAAGTGACCGTGATGAAGAGGAGAGACTGATTCAGGAGTGGTTCACTCTGGTGAACAAGAAGAACGCTCTGATTCGCAGACAGGACAACTTGGAATTACTGTAAGACCTCTCACACACAAACTCACTACACATATCTACATAGTTCTCTCTATTTGTCTGATTGTTGACTGTATCTACAGGCAAGAAGAGCAGGATCTGGAGAGGAGATTTGAGCTTTTGACCAGAGAACTGCGTGTCATGATGGCAATAGAAGGTTAGTACGCACTCAGTGTTTCTGCTGTTCACCACTTAGAAGCACCAGTAGAGCAGATGGAGGATATGCGCCTGCCTGCAGATGTGAAATAGTTTTCTCATTCACATTCCTGACATGCCCAGTCTACCTTGCAGTTTCCCTGATGTCAATGTCTGGCCTGCCATCAGTCATACATAGCTGACTGTGTCCGATGTAAATCGGTGAATTCCAATGTGAACATGAAAGAAAACAGACAATGCGAATAACTGTGTACATGTTAGATCTGTAAATTGCCGCTTTTTTGTCCTGCAGACTGGCAGAAGTCATCCACTCAGCAGCAGAGGGAGCAGCTGCTCCTCCAGGAGTTGGTGTCTTTGGTCAACCAACGGGACGAGATCATAAGAGACATTGACGCCAAGGAGAGAGGGTGAGTATGCGTGTGCAGCTATGTGAAAACTAAATGATGACAAGACAGCAAAAGGCTTAAAATTTTTATATTTTATTTTTTTGATTACCAAATTGCTAACTTAACTTTGAGGTTAATGGTAGTGATTGTTCACCTTCAAATAAACTACATTCTGATATGCGTTTGTGTTTGCAGGGCACTGGAGGAGGATGAGCGCTTGGAGCGCGGCCTGGAGATGAGGAGGAGAAAATACAGCAATAAAGACAAATGTGTCCTACAGTGAGAAGAGAGAAGCACAAACAGCTTCCCCTTTGTTCTTTAAGTGCCTTTACTTTCCTGAGGAACTGTTAATACCAAACACCCATCATGAGGAAACCTCCCTGGTGACTGCAAACTGTCATCTTCAAAAATGTTTGTGTCAAAGATTTTTTCTTTCAGTCTGTCTTAAAGTTATAGTATTATTTTTATTTATTGAGATGATGTGTCAGATTGTTGTACATCTATTTGCACATATGTTGTTTGTGTGTTTGTGTGTAGATTCTTCTTTAAGTTCATTCTGTTTGAACACTGGCTTTTCTTCTTTTTTTTTTTTTTTTAAAGAACTGGTTTCCTTTGTCATGACATCAGGCAAACATGTGCCATATCCTTGTAACTTTTAACGTAAATAGTTTACAATTGTTTATAATCTTCACCCATCAAGAAACTTGTGTTTGTGTTACATTTCTGTCTCAGACATTTCCACCCCGAAAAGATGTTCACATCTGAAGACATTTCAGGTATAGAATAGCATTTTATAAGTCATGAGCTGGACTCAAACCCACAATGTTGTGAGTACAGGGTACTGTACATGCTTTCAACTTCAAGATGACCCCACACCTCCTAAACATAACATTTTGATGATAAAAGCATTTCCACACATATTTGATTGAGTTTTTTGCTAGATGTTGAAAGTGTTCTTCAATCTTGTGTGCACACAAAGGCTGCTTACGGTGTTTTCCAGGTTAAATCTTTTATTTTAAGTGCCTTGAATCAACCACAGTATGTGTGGTTGTGGTGTTGATGCCAGCTAGAGTCACAGAAATGAACGTATTTCCTCATTTCTGTCTTGTTTGACTACTGTATGCATGCTTTTTGAGGTGGATTGTTTATAAAGTGGTACTCTGCTTCACGTCACTACTGTATACCCATCACGCACTGTGTACCTGATGTTGCTGTCTATATTTATGTGGTGAAGATATGATGAAAGTTATTGATAAATGTGTTGAAGAAAAATAAATTGGTTGTTGCTTACAATTGTCATATTTGAATCATCTTAAAGTACACAATGATGATTTGGACACAACATCATGAACAGTCCCTGCAACAAACACAACCTTTGTGATGTTATGTTAATATATTTGTAAATGAGTGCAATCAACTACTCATCTCTATTCTAAATTTTGAGGCTGCAGTCTTTGTACTGGATTGTATAATATTGTTGTATATTTTTCTCATTTTTTTCTACCTGGTAGTATTATAGTACAGTAACAAAAAGCAGGAAGATTTTGACTAATTTAAGCCTCACCTTCAAGTTTTAAATACAGTTTTATTTAGATATAAAACTGTATGAGGGTGGCCCATCACTCACATTATAAGTGCATGATGAATTGATTTCTTAATGGTCAGTATGAATGGGAGGAATGATTAGAGCAAGAAAAAAACCATGTGAATGTTCTTTTGGCCAACTGATTATTGTTTTAGTACAGACTTGAAAAGTTGGGAACCTATCCTTAAATTAATACGTTAAAAACACTAAATGAGATATTTTATTCTTTTGTGAAATTGCATAATGTATAAAATACATAAAACACAGTTTTACATTTTATGAGCCCAGACCAATACTTCCTCAAACTAACTTGGATCAGTTCAGGAAAATCAAACAATCCTGTAAAGTAGGGCTACGGAGATAAGTGGTAAAATTAAATGATTTTTTAGGGTGTTCAAAGCTTTGTTTCACAATATCAAACCACAACTTTGATTAGAAGGGGTCGCAATATAGAAAGATAATGTTCCTTTAGTTTTCCACAAATTTCGTAAAATTGTTGTAATTAAATAAATAACTGTAGGATCACTGGTATGGGATCAAGGATCAAAACTTTGTTACTTTGGTTTTAGTCTACTCTGCGCTTTATATTGAGATTTTTCTATAATGTGTAGCTAAAAGTATTACAGTAGTAAACATATTGGTCACAACTCCTTGGTGGTCTAGTGGTTAGGATTCAAGCCAGGTCACCAGTGAGTAATGATTAATGGGTTTGATATGTCCTAGTATAAATGTGTCTGCTGTACATGCAGGTTGACCTCAATGTGTGTCCTCAGCACAGAAAAATGAACTTTCTTTAGCTGTTATCACTCCCCAAGGCTGTGCTGTGGCACCTCACACCTCCTAAATGAGATGCATCAAAGGCAGATGATGACAAAGTACAGAGAAGACCACAGGTTTATCAGGACCCCTCTAAAAGAATGTCAAATAATACTGAATATTACAAGCTTTGAAAGTATTTATCACAAGGTTTTGTGTTTGATAGGATTTATTTTGCAGGTGGTCATCTTGTGTAAATGTGTTGTATTGTAGCTTAAAGAGTGCATGAGTTTGTGTGTGTCCGTGTGACTGTTATGTACATGAGCACGTGTGTATGTGTCCCCTGGTAGCTAATCAGCTTGCCTCTGCAGCACAGATCTCATTGGGATCTACTAATCTGGATTGTGAGATTGGACTGAGTCAATCCAAAGCATCATGAACCTGTGCTGTTGTGCTAGCCCTAGCTCACCTGAGGAACCTGTTGAAGCTCCGATTGCAAGCGCTCACTTCTGTCATGCTGGAACCAGAACATGACCCTATAAGGCAGGTGGAGCATGCCAACACAAGGTGTTGGGTGTGTGTGCTGAGCTGCTTTCTGCTTGCCTGTCTGTATGTTGGAAGTTTGTACGTCTGGAGAAGCAGCTTACCCAGGTACACAACTCACCAGTAGTCCTGAGCCAGTGCTGTTAGACTGGGTTAATCAACTGCTATTCTATGTGTGTGTCTGTGTGTGTGCAGGGACCATCCCAGTGTGATAAAGCGTCGCTGTGCCAGTGTGCTGCTGGTCTCTGCTCTGTCACCTGCTGTGGTGAAGGCATGGACACACTGGGCTGATATAAGGGTAAGTACATGTGGCTCAAACATGCTATTCTTTGCATCTGCCTCCTTCACTTCACCAGCTGGACATTTGTTAACTCCTGAACATGAATACGTAACATCAAGTTTATGTGGTAGTGTTTATCATACTTACTTCACATGAAGTTTCAGGTTGAAAGGCAGAAAATGACATCTTAACAAATGACAGAACATAAAAGGATTTGGCTATATTTTTCTTATTGTCAACAAATCTTATGTGCAGAGCCAAACCAACAATGAATTCATCCTACTTACAAGTATTATGTGTGTATCCAAAGCTTGATATATTGTATTCCTCTATGCTGTAGACCTCCTTTGTTGTCCAAAAACTATTAGAAACACTTAGTCAATTAGTCAAAGAGTTTGGTTACGGTAGTTTTGAAACAGCCCCAAAGACTAATGACAGTGATCATTTTTTCAGTCTCTGGAGAGTCGTTCTATGTATGGCAGACACCACTGCTCATGCTTGGGAATGCAATTCAATTTACAGAGATTCATCAGCTTGACTTTGTACTGAAGTTCTTTGAGAAATTAACAATGTATTACAACGTCAAGAGGGTGCAATATATAACACAACAAGCTAGTTACATGTGCAGTGGCATCTGCTGTACAAGGAACTTCTCTCCAGACACTGAAAATGTGATCAGTTATTAGTCAAATCTTTGACTGGTCCTGTATACACTCATTGCCAATATAATCTACACTCAAAGCATACAGCAATAGCACTAGCAAAATAGAGCGAGACAATTACGTAAATGTAGCTCAGTATATAGGGGTTTACTAAGCATACTTGAACTGGTGATTTGATGTTACTCACCATCATCCATCCTCAATGTAAAGCAGCAATGTTGAAAATCTCTTTCACTGAGATTGAGTGACTGACCTTTGGAGGCCAAAGTCCAGCACCCTGGAGCCAAAAGGGATTCATTATCTTTCTCAAGGACATTTTACAGAGGAGAGTGAAACCTGACCTTCCAGGTGAAGGACAGTGTCCGTGTAAAAACAGTGTGTATAAACAGTGTCCGGTGAGGTTAAACACATGGGATCACTCATCGGCTTAACTTCATAATCACTGAAGGGTAAAAAAATATGTTTAAAAAGCTGCATTTTGCCCTTCAAGGTTGATGTGTCTGTGTGGGCGTTGATGGGAGTTCGTTTGGAGGGTTTCATTCCTGCAGCCATATTTCCATTGCTACTAACCATGGTAAGCCTGAAAAGATCCAACCCAAACTAAACTTGGAAGGAAAGGAGATGTTTCTGTCCCTACCAACCTTTATTAGCGAATGAGTTCTTTGTTAAAATCACTGATTGTCTTAGAAACAAAACAACAAAGAACAGAATAAAAGCTTCATATCCAGCCTTCCCATGAAATAAAAAAAGAAGACATAAAGATGTAATTTACTTAACCCGCTAAGTCGACCTGAGAATATAAAAGTATTCAGGAATGAAGACACCACAGCTAAACAGTATTCTGCACATCCTGTTACCCTCTTATAACATTTTATTTATGCTATACTAAGGCAGTTTTGACATCTCAGAGATTAATTTTCCACTCCAAGTACAACACAGTGTGCCTTTACAACCTGCATTAAATCTCTGAAATTTGCAGGGATATCCCATGAGCATTTTTAAATCACATACTATAAAATGTGCCCTTTAGTGTCAAGTTTCTTCTGCTTTAATCTTTTTTTTATGTACTCTCTCTGGAGGTTGTACAACTGATTTTGCTCTACATATCAGGTATTTTATCTTGGTCCCCTGATTCATTCTGCCATCGACAACCCCAAAGGTATCACTGGGGAACTGCAGTCAGTGCTGGGTGAGCTAATCATGCCTGTGTTTGTGTCTATGTGTACTTAAATGTCATGTTACATGACTTGGAGTTGGGGAGTTTTACATTTGTGCTTGTGTGCATTTGATGTGTATGCCATCATAATGTCTTGACTTAATTTTCCCAGATGTTCAGTCATGGAGGTTGTGTGTGGGAGACGTAATGTGGCTCAGGAACCAGGTGGTGGCGCCAGTGACGGAGGAGCTGGTGTTCAGAGGAGCCATACTGCCCATGCTGGTGCCTTGCACCGGACCCACAGCTGCCATTTTTATGGCACCGCTGTTCTTCGGCGTTGGTATGACAACCAGATTTTCAGGCTGAAAAAAAAATGTAATTAACACCTTTACAGTCAACAATGGGAACATGTCAACATTATAACAAACAATGAATGATACGATACATGGATGGACTTTGGGATTAATTAAACCTTTTGGGGTGTTTTTCAAGAAGTTCATTTTAGAAGGTACTACATTATTTTGAACAGCATGCAAATTATTCACCAAAAAGCTTGACTATTTTATGTGTTATTGCATTGTAGCCCATTTCCACCACATCATTGAGCAACGGCGCCTCCACAAGGATAGTATGAGTGTTATCCTCTTGGTGGCAGGTCAGTTGACTTACAAACCTCTCTCCAAATAAATCAAATTGCAATACTTCAAGAATTTAACTGAAGTTAGAGAAAATAAAATAACACATAAGTAATTCAGGGATTGAACTTAGCATGAACAAGAGGAATAATTACAGCAAGAAAAACCTATTTCAATGTCACCTGACTATTGTTTTAAGATAGACTTTAACATACTCATTTAACTCCTTTAACATTATGAACATTTTAGTACATCACCCGTACCTGTTTGAATTCATGTTTGCCGTTAAAATCTTACTTATGCACCAAAGTCAAAGTCTATACTGTATCTAAAACCTAGTTTATGTAATACATTACTTATATCAGCTTTGCAGGATTACTTGGACATATCAGAAACACAGATTCCCAGGTTTTAGGTTATCAATGTGGCACTTTTCTAATTGTTCTTTGTGCTGTTTTTGTTTTTTTTTTTGCAGGGATGCAGTTCTTGTACACAACTGTGTTTGGTGCCTTTACTGCCTTTATATTCATCAGAACTGGTGAACACCATTCTTACTGGCTAATATACTCACCTCAAATAAACACCTCATTAATTCTGTTATCTCTTTCTTTCTTTAGGTCATGTTGTGGGTCCAGTTTTGTGCCATTCATTCTGTAACAGCCAGGGTCTGCCTGACATCAGCTCTGCCCTCCAACACCCTCAACGGTCAGCTCTACTGTTCTCATATCTGATGGGAGTGCTGCTGTTTCTGGTGCTCCTCTTCCCGCTGACAGACCACTTCTTCTATGGTGCCATTCCCGTCTGCAGCCTGGCTCCCCCTCCAGCATCTGTGTGCTAGATTAAATAAGATGACTCTCCTCTCACTCCTCTTAAAACTACACTTTTTACTGTGGATTTCATTGTGTGTTGGGCTTTCAAATAAAAAAGTATTTTTATAGTGTGGGCATTCGTGCATTTATATATATGTGCGTGTGTGCGTGTGTGTGTGTGTGTGTGTGTGTGTGTGTGAAGAAGAGAACGATTCTAGCAGTTCAGACATTTCCTGCATGGTCGAAAATATTTCCTTCTGTATTGAAACTCAACACCAGTACAACTCTCCCTGGCTGAGGGAGCGAAAGAGAGGGGTGTGTGTGTGTGTGTGTGTGTGTGACTTTGTGTGTGTCTGTATGTGTATGTGGCAGAGAAAAACAGATGAACTGTGAAAGAGAATGAGAGAAAGGGGAAGGAGGAGACAGCAGCAGTAGAGAGAGACACATACAGTATGCAGACAGAGACAGACAAAAACATCAACGCTGTAGCCAACAAACATAAAAAAGGAGCCAAAGTGGAGGGAGACAGCTATGTAAAGTCAGATTATCGGGACAAGTAAGGTTATGAAAGTCAGACTTATACAGAAAATAGTGAAAGAGGGAAGAGAAAAAGGGGGTACAGCCAGAAGTAACAAGGGCAGTGCCAACGGGCGTGAGAAGAGAAGAGAAGAGAAGAGAAGAGAAGAGAAGAGAAGAGAAGAGAAGAGAAGAGAAGAGAAGAGAAGAGAAGAGAAGAGAAGAGAAGAGAAGAGAAGAGAAGAGAAGAGAGAAAATATGAGAACTGAAAAGGAAAGATGGAAGGGGATGATGAGGGGGAAACGTTAGTGTTACCCCTGGGAAGTAAAAAATGTGAAGTGGCAGAGTTGAGACAGGAGAGAGAAGAGGAGAGAAAATAAGTGAAGTCATTCAGGGTCAGTGGAAAAAGGTAAAGGGTCACCTGTGAAAGATTGTGTCAGATGATTTATGAGACAGACTGATGAGCTATTTATTAAAACTTTCTTTACATCTCAAACCCAGGAAGACAAAGTATTTTCACATTTACAACTGTAGATGTGCACACATCTCAAGTATACTTACATGTGTATTTAATTTCACTTCATGTCCTTTTGATGCACTCAAACTCTTTGTTTTGTTTTTTGTCTCAGTTTTCACACCCTCATCATGAAAGAAAAAAAAAACCTTCATTTCATCCGCATGTTTTATATTTGGATCGAGAAAACTTGAATTTGAACTTGATGTATCTACAGGTTTGGACTGAGAAATGGCATCAATCCCCAGTTACTTTTAAAACCAACTACCCTCCAGTCATAAACTAGGATTTATTTTCTCCTCACTGCTGTCTAATTTTGGAAAAAAAAGATTTAAAGAGGCTTATGTTTTTTTTTTTTTGTTTTTTTTTTTTCAAATCTAAATTTATTCAAGGATAGACAGCTGATTTCTCATGCTCTCGCTCTCATAAATTCCAACTCAGTCATGCTTGGGATCTTTCCAGTACAACAAAGTCTTCAGCTGCTGGCTGCAGAGTATTTGGGGATTTAAGGGACTTTGCTCCGCCGGATCAAGCCTGACAGCAGTTTTTGCTAGAAGCAACTGTATTACCTATTTACCTCCCCAGTGTTTCTCCCAAAGAATTACATAGAGATAAAAATCTTAACAACCTCCGATTTGGCAGCCGCCCTCTGAGACTGCAAGGTGGCCGCTGCCTCACAAGAGTGAGGAATGTGAGATGAAGACAGCAAAATAGTAAAGAGGAAACAAAAGACATGGCTGTTATTTAACTTCCCTGCATAGATTTGCCCTCCAGAAGATTTTTAGCATTGCGGTTAGGGAGTAATTAACCTTCTTTTGCTGATGCTGACTCAGACTTTTTTTTTTTTAAGAGTAGCTGTTTTTTTTGGCAGCACACAGTGAAAACTGGGCCAGGTCATGGAGGGATGTAGATACAGAGTACAAAAAGTCAAATCTCAATAGGAGAACAGTGGAGCAAATGGTGCAGAGAGAAGTCAGGTCTGACACATCAGACGCCTGCCTGTCTCTGTTGCTCTGTCGAGGCTTTGCGTCCTGCCCCCTTTTCATGGAGTCGTCATGCTTTCTTCCCACTGTTAATGCATTTACCATTACACACGCACTAATACACACACACGCAAACACACACAAATGGCTCCATCTCTGGAGAAATATGACTGTATCATGAAAGACACTACAAAGAAGTGTAAGATGTGTGTGCGTGTGTGTGTGTATGTGTGTGTGTGTGTGTGCATGGCTGTGTCAATGGAAAAGCTGAGCCTATCATCTGGTAAAGGAATAATCTGTCAGGAATGATCCTCTCCCAGCACTCTCTCCGTCTCCCCTTCTGCTTCTCAGCAGTTTTTTAAAACCTTAACAGTTTTCTGGTGATTCTCTAGCAGAGTTTCTGTTTTTCAGAGTTCTGTTTATACATGTGTGATCCTTTATATGCAGCAGGCTCACACGGCAGTCCAGCTGATCACACGGTATCGTCTCATGGGCCTTTATTAGTCATTTTCCTTCTCTAACCGCTTAGTCACTTCAGTTTCCATCAGATACCATGTTTGCTTTAATTTTTCCATGTGACTGCTGAGTGCAGATTCTTTAGCAGCTGCTCACAATGGTATTTTCACAGAGGTTTCCATTTGCCATTTCTTTAAAGAATGCAGTGGGAGTGTTCTGCCTCTAACTGAGGCCTCGTTTTTCAGGTAAGTAAATGAAGAAACAAATTAGATTTCCTATAACCCATCCCCGACCATAAATGGTTGCCAGTTCACAATCTCAAAATCTGAAATTGTTCCATTGGAGCTGCTCAGTGGATAATGGTAAGAGGCTGTGTTTGGATTGGGCAGCTCACAGGTGTGACCAGAAGTGAAACTGAGCTTGAAGGAAAGAGATCATGGCTGGAAAGCTAGAAACAAGCAATAAACACCAAGTGACACATAGGCATATTAGCTACTTAGCAGACAGCTGTGATGCAAGGTTACCAACCAGTCTACATCTAGCGTCCAAACATTTTAAGTTCATGGTTTTAGTTACTGTAGATTTTAACTGGCAAAGATGTATTGCTTCTGGATTCGAACAATTTGGACCACGACTATAGTGTGCTTAGATATTTGTGGTGAAGCTTTGTTGACAGTCTGGGTATGGAAGGAGGGCATGCACGTCTGCTATAAAAGATGAAACATATGGACCTTGTAGAAGAAGTGGATAAAAGTATCGTCTTTTTCCTGCACTCCACAGAAATCACCAGGAATGTCTACACTCCATTATTTGACCACAAGGCCGCAGCTAATTGCTTCAGTGTGTGTGCGAATGTGTGTGTATGTGTGTGTTTGTTTGTGTGTGTGTGTGTGTGTGGCCATGTGCGTGACATAAGACACCAGTGGTTGGGAAGAATGAACTGACGTGTCCTGCTGTATTCGATATGGCACAAGAGCTTCAACAGGCCTGAGTGGTGTGGGTCTACAATGCAATGCAATGCAATGCAAACAATGCAGTTTTTCCTTCACGTCAATGTGACCGCTAGGTGACCGTAGGACCAGTGGCAGTCCAGAAAAGGAAATTTTCTTCTAATTATCAAAGCAGAGGCAAGAAAAAAATGACACTTTAAAAAAAAATACTTTCCAGATTGCTGGTTTTGCTACAGCTATGTTCATCCACAAACTCTCATCTAGAAATAAAGAACAGAAATATCATTTTCCATACATGCAATTATAATATATGGATATACTTTTAGTTATATTTGGGAGTTTTGACATACAATTAACTGACCAATATTCACCTCATTTTTATATACTGTTAATGCATTGCCACATATTTTTAATATATTTAAAAATATATAATTCATTAAAATAAATAAAGTGATAATTAAAGGTGGTTATAGTTGTTTCATTTTGTAACAAATTCTTGCACAAAAATGAAAAAAAAAAGATCACTTCAGCCATGCCACAAATATATGTTTTTATTTTTTCTACTCCTATTTATTCAGGGAACTTTCACTAAAAGGAGTGCTCTCTTTTTCAGGAAAACACATCTGTTTGCTACTGTGCAGCTGCTTTGGAGCAGTTGGGGGTTAAGAGCCCAAGTGGTCAAGGGCACCTCTGTGGTAGTAAAGGAGGTCAGAGAAGGGTGAGTGCTTTCTTTCACCACCCAGATTTATCCTGCTGGTCCAGAGATCACACTTATTATTTCAGTCTTTTGTTTGCTAGACCTTCTTCAGGATCCCATTTTGTCAAATGTTTGCCATGAAGGAAAGTCTAGTGACTGAACGCTTTATCATCTCCAGTGTGGAGAGCCTTTTTTCCACAATATGTTGGTATGTACAGCATACAGTTTATCCTTCCATAGATTCAAACACATGCATTATATAGGCTATACACTCATCCAGTCAACCATTTCAGTTCTAAACTGTTAAATTGTTATAATGGAATATCTTAACAACTGAAAGATGGAATGAAATTTAAAAACATTCTTGGTGCCCAGAGAAGGAAGCCTACTGACTTTGGTGATCCCTTGACTTTTCCTGGAGCGCCACCAGCAGGTCCGAGTTTTCACTTATCCTGTGAAATATCTCAACATTTACCAGATCGACTAGCACAGACATTCATGTCCCAAAAGGATGAAGTCTAATAACTTTGCTGATCCCCTAACTTTTTATCTAGGGCCATCATCAGGTCATAAATTTGTTATTATGACCAAATGCAAGTATAGGAGAGAACTGGGATGATAATTTTAAAAGATAACGTTACAGACAGAAACTAATCTGCATTGCGATCAACAGCTCACATGTGTGTTCTATTAATACCAGGTGCTATTTTGTATAAAATGTGGAACAACTTTGGTATAATTTGACTTTGAACAGAAGTTGCACATCGTTACTTTTGACCCTGTCAGAAAATAACACACGGGTGGGTCAGTATAAACTTGAATTGTTTATATTATTCTTGTTTTTTTTTAAATGTCTGACAATGCCCTTATTAAATGTAACTGCAAACATATTATGTCCTTTATCTTAATAAAACTGATTAAATTTCATTTTTACAGCATGGGGCCTAACAATCAATGACGCACATTTGGATTTTTTTTTTCAGAACTATTTAGATCAGCCCATTAACACATTGCATTTCCTTAAATTCCTGCTTTGAATCAATAATGGCTGATTTACAGTTTAGGAATGAAAGAAACAGCTGTTACAACCGTCCTGACAATGACTCCTGACAGTTAAACCTGACTTTCTTCTATTCTGAAAAAAACTCTAACATGTCAAACTTCAGGATGTGTTAAAGTACTAAATAATCTGTCAAATGATCATGACTATGACACATGAAACAATACACAATACAATTCGTCATTCAAAAAAATTTACCGCTTGAGTGATTGAGTTACCTTGATCGAAAACAGCTTTTCAGGAAAAACTCAGCAAAAGTATGACATGCAATTTTTCACAGTTCTGGTGTTGCGTGCATTGACTGTATATAAATATGAATATCATGACAGCTTCCCAAAAGTGAAGCCAAATATTTTGATTGTCCTCTGGTGACTGGTTGCAGTATAGGTCGTAAATCCCACCCCTTCCATGTTAGTGGTTGAGACATGAGCCAAACTAAAAAATCTAAGTACACGTCAAATAAATTTTTCCCAAAGATGGTGTCTGTCATTTTATCATGTTCTTATCATGCTGACGTTTGTCCAAGTGCTCATTTTTCAAATAAGTTTGTTCTTAAATAGTTATTTAATGATATAAAGAGGGGGTGTGATGTCATGATTGACAGCTGCGGCTCTCAAACCTCTGTCAGGGTGGGTTACTTTCGACCTGGTTCTCCCCTAACTTCGTTAGGGGAGATTAGTAAGTGTTAGCATGCTAACACACAAAAACTAAAATGGAGAATGTGGCAAATATACCTGCTGCACATCAGCATGTTAGCATTGTCAATATGAGCATCTAAACATGCTGATGTTAGCTAACATTTAGCTGCAAGCACTGCTGTGACTAATTACAGGCTCTGCATGGTTGTAGACACTTTTTTATTAAATGCAGGACACAAAGATGTATTATCAATCCAAATACACAAGGTTCAGTGGCAATGAAGAACATCAAATCAATAACAGCTATTGTGATGTAAAAAAAAATAGAATTGGTGTTTGAAGTTATTTGGAGAGGCTTTTTGCTGTTTTCAGCTTTCAGCTGGTTGGAAGCAGAGTTGAGAAAGTATCAGAGCCAGTAATGATATGTGGCAAGTGGCTAGCAGTCAAGGAAGTAGAAAGTAGGCTATGACCTAGGAGGTGAGGAGTATAGAGTCAAGAGATCTGTATGTTCCATTAGAGGTCTTTGGGTTGGGAGATAGAGCAGCTTGAAGGTACTGTAAGTAGATTAATGTGAAAGTGGGGAATTGGAAGTGCAGTACGGTGGAAAGGAGAAGTTTTGTCTGTTCTATCAATTACATTTCTGGAATGTGTCTCTGGGGGCGTGGCTGTCTGAGCAGGAGGAGGGGTCAACCAGGCTGAATGATAGAATAAACAGACCGAGAGTGGGAGGTTTGATGTAAAAGGCAGGGTGCTTGAGGAAAGATTGTTGATTTGGGAGCCCAAACAATAAGATCGAAAGAGAAGTGGGGATGAAGGAGTAGCAGCAAGGAGAAGATAAGAAAGGGAGGAGAGTGAGCGGATACAAGAATCACGAGAAAATGAAGGGAGAAGGGGGATGAGAAGAAAGGATAGTGAGGAAAGGGAGAGAGGAGGCAGAGGAGAGTGAACAGGGAAAGAGGAGAGAGGAGGATGGGGTCTAGTCCAAAAAAAAAAAAAAGGAGGAGGAGGGATGTGGAGGAGGAGGGGAACAAGACCAAAAGGCTCTTTAGGTTCTCTGGGATCCTGAGGTTTTATATTTGTTCTCCTTCTAGTTCTGATGGTTGTTACATAACTGGAAAAGACTGCTGAATTGTTAGATTGTATATATTCTATCTGCCAGAACTAACATGCCACAGCCAGGCGACTCATCTGCTGTACAGAGACGGAGCACAGCGTTGGCCGAGGTTAACAACTGATTCCCCCTAAACAAACAGCATGACTTTTCCATCTCATCATCCTTTATTAGGAAACAACAGCTACAGGTGAATCTTTTCAGACATTTTTCCACAGCCATTCCCCAACTGGGCCTAAACGCAAGGTCGTAGATATGATAATGATAACGACATTAAGCTGCCTAAATTGTGTGGTGGCAGCTAGGACACAGTTTCCAGAGAAAATGTGACAAGCATTTCCATGAAAGTCTATTGTTTTCCAGAGCACTTTTCCAAGTTGCTTGAAATGTTCAACAATTAAACATTTCAGCTTTTTGCATAGGTGGTAATCTTAATCGAAACTCTCTCACCCAGCTGTTGTCCTCAGCAGTTTTGGGCTTGAACCCTCAAATCAGAGCTATGGTCATCATTTAATATTCTTTGGCTTTGCTTGCTGCAAGAAAAAAGAAAAAGATCATATTTTTTTCTTTGAAAAATCCAAACACAGCCCTTGACCTTGCACCAGGAGCGCCATCCATGGCAAACGGATCATGTGACAGCAGTGGAGGTACCCCTAGTCTTCACTCCTGCTCCCCAGCTACCAAAAGGTCAGGCTGATGCACATCTGGCATTTCCTGTTTCCTCTCCTCCATATGCCTGTGAGTGGTAGCCACACACACACATTGAAGAACACTTACACATATACATATACATTTGTGTCCCTACAAAGTTATTGTATAACAGCATAAGACGAACTCACACACTCATTCATGCATAATACAACAGGTATTCCTGTTCCAAACTCAAATGTTTCCATAGGACTGTAAAAACTTCCAGGTGGTACGGACTTGGTAGAAAAACAGAAAAATAGAGAAGGCGGGCAGAAAAAGTGTAGTAACAGTGTGGGCAGAGCACGAGACATAAACGAGATGAACGAAATAAATACACAAAAGCAATAAGTGGCTGACAGAGAGCAGGAAAGACAGATAGAAGACGGTGGAAGAGAGAAAAAGAGGAGAAGAGGAGGGGGAGACGATGTCTGCATCTCATAGAACTGACAAACACTTTCCACTCCTGTGGATGCTGTGCAGCATGCACTATTTGAAGGCTGTGTGTGTGAGTGTGAGTGTGTGTCGAAAGCCATAGGCAAGATGGGGGGACAGAATGGTGCCGTATGGTTTTCATAACTCTCTGAGGGTTTTCAATTACCCCCCCCCCCCCACCCCAACCCGTCAACCCCTCCAGCCTTCCCTTATACACTCACACACTTTACCAGCCCCCTCTTTCAAAAACACACAATTCTTTTTCCTCTACGTAGCACCCCCCTCTTCCACCCCCTCCCCCATCTTTCTCTCTTTCTGTGATTCAGTCAGAAAGCCAACTTTGCAGAGGCAAGAAAGCCCCGGCAGGATCAGATACAGGAGAGGGTTTCACTGTAATTCATCAGATTCATATGGACTTTATTTACTTCTTTCGGACTTGGCTGAACAGCAGTTTGCTCCATTCATCTATACTGAACTCTGGGCTCTACTGGTACCTCACTGGACTCATTTTGGACTTTTGGTGACAGAGATTCGTAAAATTCTCACCAACCAGCAGAAACTGCATCAAAGCTTTCTAAAGGATTCCACTGGACTGCATGCATCATTAGTTTTATTTAGGGTTTTAGGTGAAATCTGTTTACTGTGACTGACAGTTTGCCGGTGAATGGAGTTTGATTGATTCTGCACAATAGGGCAATAGGGCTTGGGCAATACAAGGTAAATCAAGGTAATCGGATGTTTTGGCCTTATCTGCTTCAGATTTACTTTGAATAAGAGGTCAGTTTTCCAAGATTATTTATTCAAATACATCAACAGGATAGAAAAAAGCATAAAAAGTCTCGGTTGGCAAGTTGCAGTTTGTTAAATTAATTGAAGTGTCTGAATTTAGGTCCGTTTGTTTGCATAGGAAGAAAAAGATAATTAGCTCTAGATAGGTTAAATGTGGACAGTTAGGATTGAATGTTGGCCTGTTTTAAACCTCATGTCTTGGCGGAGGATGAAGACCATCAGGAGCAGTAGCAGCTGCAGCAGCATGAGTTTCCTGTGTGTCCTGTGGCTGCTGACAGTCTGTCTGGTCCCTGGAAGCCACGGCCAGAGGCTGAGGGAGACTGAGGGGGAGCAGCCAGCAGTCAGTGCTCAGCTGGCAGAGAAAGATGCAATCTGCCACCAGGAGGGATGCTATGCTGTCTTCCTCCAGAAGAGAACCTTTAGGGAGGCTGGGCGGAGTTGCCGGGAGCGAGGTGGCACCCTGGCAACAATGCATAACCACGAGGCAGCGGGTGTGGTCCATGAGCTGCTGTCGGCCATCGAAGCACAGGGGACCAGACAACGGCTTCGCCTCTGGATTGGGCTGCACAGACCGCCACGCCAGTGTTTTCCTTCAAAACCACTCCGAGGATTCGTCTGGGTCACAGGCAAATTCTCACCTCTTTGACATTTGACCTCTTAGTGTTCCAAATATTGAGTATAGTAGTGTTCTAATAACATGTACTTGAATAACTGAGCTCAGATTAAATTGCCCCCAAATATGGAACAGTACATAATGGTACAATTTGTCTGAATGTCTTCTATAAATTAAGCATTCAGTTTTCATTCCCAGTCAGCTTTTAAAGATCAGTGCACTCTAGCAGAATGTTTATGACAACGATCTAATAGAAAATATATTCAAAAATTAAGTTGTAAGTTAATTAACTACTTGACTAAACTGGCTCTGGTAGCGTTTTAGCCTAAAATATACAAAACTAAATTAACCAATGCTAGAGGGCCCATAAACTTTATAGATTTAAATTAAATGCATGTGGACCTATGATTTTTTTCAACTTTCATTAAATCAATTTGATTCAGTATTTAATATCCATCAGGTCTATTCCACAAACACTTATCAGTTGTATCATGAGCTCATGAATCAGTTTTAGAATGATAACAATGTCTTCCATAAATTAAAATATAAACCTTTACAGATACAGGAGGTACAACACCACATTGTCAGATAAGCATTGTGCTGCTCCACAGCCCTAACCTCTTTGTCAGACTTTGGTACCCGGACTAGCCTCCAGAGGGCTCCACAGACTGGATGGTTATTGCATTAACTACTTTTGTTTCACAGAGACAGAGCTGGCATGACAGGAGAAGCTCAATCCCTTTTGACCTCACTGCTACCCGTAAATCTGATTTAGTCATTACACAAATCTAGTCAACTGAAAACCAGATGGATTTTTATTACTCATAGTGTCTTTGTCTACATGAAGAAAATAGTTTTATTTTTACTTGGTTTAAACAAATTACAGAAAATGTTAGTTCTCTCACTTATCTATATAATAGTATTTAGTGTTTTTATAGTATAGTATGGTTTTGGTTTTATATCACTAAGATTTTTGCCTAAACCCTAATACAATTGATGGGAATAGAAGTTTGATTTTGGTGGTCACAACATTAAACTTTTCAAAAAAGATTCAACAGTCACCCGTCTTTCTCTGTATCCACTGTGGGTATTGCGGGTATGTAAGTGCGGGTACAGAAAGTAATTATACAGATCCCACAGATCCCTCAATTCAATTTGTTGCAAAAAAGGCAGAATTCACTGTGGGCTAAAACTCTACCAAAACTTCAACAAAAGAACTTTACTACTATAGCACCTGAACAACTATAAAAGTAAAGTAAAAATAACTGTAAACCCCTGCGTGTAGGGTTTGAACATTTCAGTCAACTTTGGTGACTCCTAGTGGTGACTCCTAATATCAAAAAAGACACTGTCAAACAGCAGCTCACATTTCTACACACCCAGAATCAAATCCAGGAAAGCAAACAACACCAGTACTATAGATTGCACCAGTTTTCACCAGTATTGTCTCATTTTTACATAAATAAAAACCTTTTCCATCAGAATAATTTGAAAGACAATAAAATCACATGAAAATTTTGCACATGGCATTTTTAAACATGATGATCATTAAGATTCAAGCAAATTATATACTAGAAGAGAAATAGTAGGTAGTTAAAAATAAAATAAAGGAAACTTAAAAAGGGTATTTGTATATGAACTGACCATATCCTTGTCTTTATTTTCCAACAGGAGATCAGGATGGTCAGTTCACCAACTGGCTCCGTGAGGATACCCCTGGGACTTGTGCAGCCCCTCGCTGTGTAGCCATGACAGTCCACACTTCTGAGAACACACGTGAGAGCAACGACAATTTCCGGTGGCTTGATGGCTCCTGTGCAATGGCATTGGATGGATACGTTTGCCGGTACAACTACAAAGGAATGTGTCCACCACTGGAGGACGAGGGTAGAGGTCGAGCTGTTTACACCACCCCATTTCACCTTGTCAGCACCGTGCTGACTCATGTACCCTTTGGGTCTGTAGCTGTTCTAAAATGTCCTGCAGATGGCTCAGACCCCGAGGCTCCTGCCGAGCAGACAGTACTGTGCATGGAGAGAGACGATGAGACAGTGGGCTGGTCCAGGGATGCACCACTCTGCACAACCAAAGCAGCTCCACAGAACCAGGACTGGTGTAGCGGAGACCATGGATGTGAGCAGTTCTGCCAGAACACAGACACAGACTACTACTGCTACTGCTCTGAGGGCTTTATACTAGATGACGATGGGTACAACTGCAAGCCTGATCCCCTGAGCCAAACTGACAATCCTGAATTGTCTTCTGACTCTGCCGGCCCCACTGACCAGCCCCACATCAAAGATGTCTGTGTGGTGATGGGGTGCGAGTACGACTGTGTGGAGACTTCTCGGGGAATCCGCTGTACATGCCCCCCGGGTTACCAAATGGGTCCAGATGGCCGCAGATGTTCTGATGTAGATGAATGTCTACAAGACCCATGCCCACAAGTCTGTGTCAACATCCCAGGCACCTTCCATTGCACCTGCCACCCTGGGTACCAGCCAGATGATGAAGGGGAGTGTGTGGACATCGATGAGTGCCTCGATGAGGGAAGCTGTGAAGGCACCTGTGAAAACACAGTGGGGTCCTTCAAATGCCTGTGTAACCCTGGGTATGAGTTGGGCAATGAAGGAGAGTGTGTAGATGTTGATGAGTGTGTGGGGGAGTCACCCTGCCAGCAGCAGTGCCTCAACTATATGGGGGGGTACCAGTGTTACTGTGACAATGGCTATGACCTGCAGTCAGATGGACTTACCTGCCAGCCTTCACCTGATGATGAAGAATATTCCACACTGACCCCTGACCCCAGTGACTCCGTTCATATACCCGGCTTGGACCCTAACCATGATATTCCCTGGGCCACCTCTTTCACCCCTGACCCAAATTTTGAACCTGACACTAACTTCGATGCTGACTGGCTGACAGAAGCCCCCGAAGGACTGACCCCTGACATGGCTTATGGGTCAGACAATCACCTGAACCAATGGGATGCTCTGTCTCCTAGGCGATATCAGACAGCCCCATCCCCAACACATCGCACAGGCAATGAAATTGACAGTGAGGCTGAAGCTAAAACAGGAGGTAGAGAAGCTGGTGGTGGTGTGGGAGCTGAGACTGCAAAGGAGTCAGCAACTGGAACTGGAGAGGGATCTAAGATGGATAGTACTGGAGATGTCAGCGGCAAAGCAGAGGCAGAGACTGAATCTGATGATGGGAAACGGAAACACGACAAGAGCTGGCTGCTCGTGGCCCTGTTGGTGCCTCTTTGTGTGTTCCTTGTAGTGATGCTGGCTCTAGGGATTGTCTACTGCACCAGCTGTGCTGTTGACAAGAGCCTGAGCTTCTCACACTGCTATCGCTGGATACTCCCTACAACGCCTCCTGACAGGAGGGATGGCAAAACCCAAGCATGAACCCTAAAATAAACAAACACAAGTGCACACATACATGCGCACCCACACATCCAGATGTCTGTTAACAATTCTCTTGTGGTGCTGGACTGGTCTCTAAAACTACCATTTGGATACAGTTGACTGGCTCTACCACTCATGGAGGAAAACCTAATACTTTCTGTTGCACACCCTTTGTAAATAATTCACTCTCTCATCATGTTTTTAAAATTCAATAAAAACCAATAAACTGAAGAAATACTGTGTCATTTGTAAGCCTATCAAGGTTATAAAGGACCAGTGTGTAAAATTTAGGGTGGTCTACTATCAGAAATGGAATATAATATTCATAATTATATTTTCATTAGTGTATAATCACTTGGAACTAAGAAAGGTTGTGTTCTTGTCACCTTAGAATGAGCCCTTTATAGCCACAGAGGGAGCAGATCCTCTTCCATGGAGCCCGCCATATTGAACCGCTTATGTTTCTACAGTAGCCTAGGATGGACAAAACCTAACACTGGAATTGGAGGGGGCCTTTCATATTTTTTGTGGGTTTCACGGCCACCTTAGGTTCTTCTACATGCTTGGAGGGGGAGGGGTTTCCAGTTGGTTGCAATCTGCAACCTCACCACTAGATGCCACTAAATCCTACACACTGGTCGATTATCAGAAAATAAGCCTCGACAAGGGGATGAACAAATTAAAGTGTGTGGAAAGAATGTGTGGTTATGGTTTTATGGTCCCTTTTGTGTACAAACAAATTAAAGACTCTGGGGATTTTCCTCAGCCAAAGTTTCACCTTCAGTAAGGATGGGGATAAGGGATAAGGGAGAGGGGGAGGGGTGAGGGAGAGGGAGGGGACAGTGCAGGCTACAGGCGGAATCTACT
Source organism: Euthynnus affinis (assembly GCA_029490765.1). Classification (NCBI taxonomy): domain Eukaryota; kingdom Metazoa; phylum Chordata; class Actinopteri; order Scombriformes; family Scombridae; genus Euthynnus; species Euthynnus affinis. The sequence continues at coordinate 16,400,040 of CM055854.1, forward strand.
AGCAGACCACGTTTCCCGGTGTGGGGCCATTTCCCCCATACACATAAACCATGTATACTTCTTATAAATGGGGTCGTATGATGTTGAAATGTCTCCGATTATCCAAAAGAGTGCCGACGAGGATGGGATTCGAACCCACGCGTGCAGAGCACAATGGATTAGCAGTCCATCGCCTTAACCACTCGGCCACCTCGTCATGTGCTCATTGTGGCAAGCAGTATTGGTAATTATTCATTTCTCCTCCTTCTGTGTTTCAGTGTGGTTTCGAAGTTTGATATGTTCGTTTTAGGCGAGCAGTGATTTTGGTTATTCACGCTTACTCTAGAGCGAACAACAACAGCAACACTGTGAAGTGTATCAAAAAGTCCGGCATAGCTGCTTTGTGATTGGTTAGTGTTTCTATCAACCACAATACACAACATCTGATTGGTTGAGGGGCGGGTCTTACGCTGAATGAATACAGGAAGTGTACAGCGTGAGACTGCAATTTGACGTTCGCCCGAGCTGTTGAGAGAAAAGAAGGTAACAAGCTGTTGAGTTGATATTCACGTTTCTACCCATTGAAATGTATGAAATTGTAGCTAACCTCACATAGATATGGCACGCATAATATTTGCGACTTAATGTATTGCTTACAGAGATTGTGGCAGTGTGTTTTAGTGCTCCAAGCAGCCGGTTTAGCATGCTTGCTACGAGCTAACGTAAAGTTAGCTGTTTGTAGTAGCCTGAAGAATGGACGTATTTCTAGTATTTAGTTTAAAACGTAGTTTGAGTATAGCCCTGCTATTAGTAGGGTACTGATTTAGTAGTGCTGTTTTCGGCATAAAAGCACTTAACCAACTTCAATGACTGGATTTAATGGAAAGTGAAACAGAGAAGTGTAACAGTTAACCGATTGCTTCCTCTTGAATTTGTGGTAAGTTGTGAGAGGTCAAGGTTCAGAGTTGAAAATCGATCAATCAACTAATCATTTATGTGTATTAAATTTCAGAAAATAGCGAAAAGCGTAACATTAAGTGTCCTCGCGACCTAGTGACATTATCAAATGGCTTGTTTTGTTGAGACTTAAATTAACTTTCACATACGACAAGACGACAAGACAAGAACAGCAGCAAATTTTAAAAAAATACTTATTTGAGCCTGAAAAATTACCGAAAAGAGTATTTGATTATAATATCTATATTGAAGATCATTTTATTTGTCGGTCGATTAGTCAACCCATGGTGTGAGATGAAATTTCTTATTTCTTTTGTTTCCGGCTCACCTTTTAACTTTTAATATTCCTTGTTATGCTGTAATAATATTTCTGACTTCTCTCACAACACAGCACACCTATAACTATATATTAACTATAGTTAGTCAATCAATCCATTGACGAAGTAATTTATCAGAGAAAAATGGCAAGTATTTCCTGTTCTCAGCTTCTCAAATATGAAGATTTGGTGCTTTTTTTCTGTTTTTGTATAATTGATAATTAAATATATTTGGTTTCGGGCTGTTATTTGGACAAAACAAGCTATATAAAGACCTCACCTAGGTTTTGTGGTGTATTATGATGCACTGTTTTTCTGACATAAGGAAAATAATCATTAGTGGCAGCCATTATCCATATGTTAACAAACATAGTATCATGTACAACAATCATTTAGTGTTTTTTATTACACTGTAGTTTTGCATTATTATATAATGTTTACTTGTGTGGACCCCAGGAAGAGTAGTTGCTGCCTCATTAGTGGCTAATGAGGATCCAAATAACTAAATAAACTAGTAAGACGTATGCTGTAGTTTGTGTTTCACACACAGTAATCATGCATTTTATAATGAATCAAGATCAAGAAGACTTTTACCACATAAGTATCACTACTGTAAATGAGAATGTGTTTGTACAGTACACAAGCTGTTAACCTGCCTAAAGCTTAGACAGGTGTTCAAATACTCCCTAGAGCCTAAAGTAAAAGGCAAGTTAATGCCATCTGTTCTAACTTGCAATTCTTCTTTTATCTCTGTTTCCCATGCTCTACCTCCCCCTTTCTTTCTCATCCCATTAACCCTTACTTCCCCACCCCTACCTCATCTACCTGGCTCATTCTCATCTCACTCCTTCTCTTTTCCCTACTTCTCTTTCCCACTCTAAATTTAGTACCTTATCACCAGTGTCAAAGATGGTGGATTCTCAGTACTACCTGCCAAATGACATTGGCATCTCTGCACTTGACTGTGGCGAGGCCTTCTGCTTACTTTCACCTCAGGAGAAGATGTACGCCCACTACCTGTCACGCGCTGCCTGGTACGTTACTAAGCTCCAGATGTAGCAAGTTCAGGTTAAAAAGAAAAAGTAAGACTTTTTGAAGAATTGAAATCCTGCTGACTAAAATAAGCTCTTTCTGTCCTAGGTATGGAGGTCTGGCAGTGCTGCTGCAGACATCACCAGAATCAGGAAACATCTTTGTTTTACTGCAGAAAATCTTCAGGAAGCAGACACCTGCACAGCTGGGACAGGTCGCCACAGCAGCTGGACTCAGCTCTGAGGAGTACCAGGTACCGTTTTTTTTTTGTTTTTGTTTTTTTTTTTTACACACGTCTTATCCTCATACAAATGCAAACACATGTATTATTTTAATTTGCCATACATTGAATAAAAATGATACTATTAAAAATGATCTTTTGTGTGTGTGGTATTTAGGCCTTCTTGGTGTATGCAGCAGGTCTGTATGCCAATATGGGAAACTACAAGTCTTTCGGAGACACAAAGTTCATCCCAAATCTACCGAAGGTAAGAAGTTAGTTTGGCGTATATCATTATGTGTATTGACAAATACACACTGTGTCCACCCCCTGCAAAGCAGTTTACAAAGCAGATGAACTCATGTACAATCTAATGCAATCTGATACAACAACACCATTAAATACTGTTTCAAGCAGAGTGGAATTACCAATTCTCCAATAAGTGGCAACATAAATGGAATAATTGACCTAACAAATATGGATATTATGTTGTATACATGTACCTATTAAACTTGCAAGTTAGTGTATTATCAGGTACTTACTTTCTCTAATACTCCTTGACTGTTGTTTTGATATGTTTAAAGCTGTTTGCCTCTGTGGTATGTCCAACCAGGACAAGCTGAAAGCTCTGGTGAAGGCCAGCCAGGCATTTCAGGAGCAGCCTGCTGAGATGGAAGCTCTGTGGGACAGCTGCTCATGTCTCCTGTACTCCCTGGAAGACAGACAGAAACAGCTGGGGCTGGGCGACAAGGTGGGGGCTTGTGACATGCAGACTTCAAGTCAGCTTAGGCCAAAACTATTTTGTGAGATAATATTTAAGAGCCATAGTGTTGTCAGGAGGTATTGCAAGATTCGTCTTCTCTGGCAGGCATCCTCGGGAGATCTTCTTCCTCTCCACTACCCTTCTTCTTATTTTTGAGATAATACTTGTGTCAGATAAATCCAGTATTTTAAAGTCAAATGGTCTGTAGGCTGGTGTCTTTAGGCTCACTGGGTACTGTGCCACTGAAACTCAAACTTCCAGGAGGGACTGCAGGTGACTCATCACTGTGAGCCCTCTAGGACAATGCATGGCTTATGAAGTATTTTTGTGTTTCTTTACTTCAGGGAATCACCACCTACTTCTCAGGAAACTGCTGTCTGGAGGATGCTGAGCTGGCTCAGAAGTTCCTTGACTCAAAAGTAAGTTGAATACACACCTAAATTTAACATACTTTCCCACGGTATGAATTCACCACTATAAAATTCCAACATGCTTGTCTGTTTTTCTTGTAATAACCTGTAACCTCAATTCTAAATTTTTTTTTGGGGGGGGGGGGCACTATTTTAACTGCGCGTGGTAGGTCTTAAGCACATGGATAGTGTGGGTGTCTCCATGCGCACCTTCTGTTTTGGTCAATTTATGTGTAACAGCACAACCTGCAAAGGAGCTGAGTGAAGGTGAATATATAGATCAGCGCATGTGATGATTATTAAACACTTTCTAAGCCAGTCGCTTCACTGTTCTCTAGGGCTGTAGTCAACCAAAGAAAATCTTGGTCGACTAAAATTGTAAATAATCTGCGACTAATCGATTAGTCGCGGGGGGGGGGGGTACGTTACAATGAATTCTGTATTTCTGTATTTCTCTGTTTAGCGTCTTCAGGTTAGGCTAATCCATCGTTGCTAACTTTGGAGCTAACTCCCTTCACTTTTCCAGCACTTGGAGAAACAACAGACGTGACTTTTCATCATTTAACTGACACACTGCAGTCTGTGCTGTACATTTACTGCCAGACTGACAACTTAGGCTGCATTCACACCAAATCCGGCGGTGCGGCGAAACGTCGCAGGTCAGTGCGGATTTGTGGGAGTGTGGCTGCCGGTCAGAAGGTGGCGGTAATACGCATGAAAGTAGTTTGCCAACCACCATAAAAAAATGAAAGAGACAAAGAAAAAGAAGAAGCGCTCATATAAAGTTGGGAAATTACTTACAGCGGCGTCATCTTCATAATAAAGTAATATCAATCAACCATCTTCCGTCCAAAGCAGAATGCTGAAATGCTACAATGCTACATGCTAAATAAACAACGTCTTTCGTCTTCCGGTCTAATCACCGACCTACGTGATTGGCCACCGCAACGTGACGTCGGGTTGCGGTTTTCCAAAAGTTGACTCTGGCTCAACTTTTCCGGCCGCAGTCCGGTGCAGCGCCGCAGCGGCGAAAATGGCCGCAGGCGAGCCGCACTACCCTCATCCGAAATGAATGGGGAGACTAGCGTTTTCGCTGCACCGCCGGATTTGGTGTGAATGCAGCCTTACCGCTAACCTTTTCCTCTGCTCCGCTCATATCCACCGTCACTTTCTCTGTGTCCAACTTCCTAAGCAAACATACTACGCAATGACGTATAACACAGTTGCTCGTTTCCCAGGCAACAACACAGCGGTTCACTCACGCTAAATATTTCTGAATGAGTGGATATTTGGCATTTATTCTAGTACTACGCTTAGTAACGGAGTTAGACCATAGACTGTATAAAGATAGTTAGAGTTAGACCTCCGGAGTTTGGAAGAGTCCAAAGTTGTGTAAACAGCGGGGGTGTTTTGAATACACCCCCGTTTTCAAAAGGTAGTTTGTTGGTCTGTCCCCCCCGCTGCAGGAAAATAATGGATTAATCCCAGAAAGCTGCTGATGTAGCACTTTTCTCCTTATGAAAGTAGAGATAGAGATACACGGAGCCAATTAATCGACTAGTCGACCAACAGACTACAGCCCTACTGTTCTCATAGCTCAAACATCTGCACCAGTCACAGTTAAACATGGTAATGACAGCTCAACAAACTGAAAGTTTTCTGTCAGGAAATGTCTGCACGGTTCAGTGCACCACAACATGAACACACATCACCACAAATCTGCAGCCAAAGACAGGTGTAGGGTTTTTTTTTTTTTTTTAAAAATGAGTAGTAACTACAATAACAGTAGAAAATTCCTGCAGCAGAAATTTTGAGAGTGACACAGGCCGGTGCCGGTGGGTCATGTGTGAGGGAGCCCCAGCAGCTGATGGGGAACACTTATCAGGGAGGAGCTGATGGTATTTGTGTCATTGGCGCTCTGTTATGATTTCAGTGGTATGGCCGTTAATTATTAGTGCTGATCAATAATTAGTGACACGGGGTATTGCACGAGTCGCTACGCTCCATAGCTATGCAATAGCAATGGAGCGTAGTGACTGCGTAGTGTCCCGCAGCTTTGAGAAAACCCATGCGAATTATACATCAAAACGTGCGGCTCGTTCGGGAATGGTGTGCTATGACTTTTGGTGAAGATATTGAAAATTTTCGCGACGTAAGTTGCGAAAAACTGCGAGAAATTTCCCATAGGAAATGAATGGGGAGGGGTCAAAAAACATCCACATTTTAGGGGCAATTTCAAGCTTCAACTATTTCGCCATACTTTGAGCTACAGACTTCATTCAAACTTTAAAATGTTCACAAAGTTGTCAGCTATTGAACTTGTATTCAACTTTTTAAGCATCTTTTATACTTCTTGATCTGTGACTTTTAAAGTTTCATGCGCAATTTTAGATGCATTTTGAGTTTAACATTAGTGTGTATTGCTGGAATGTTCAGAGCTAGAGTGCGTGATGTCATCGCTTAGAGTGGAAGAAGCTATTTAAATTTTTCTGAAAAATTTCTGGATAAATCGTCCTTTCAGCCACATATTTTGGTCTACACAAATAATTTTTTCCACAGTAGTAGGCACACTTGTGCTCTGTCATTTAAATCACCAACCGTAGCTCAGACACAAACAGAATTTGAACTGTCAGCCCTTTTGTGAAGGGTTTACCGGCCAACTGTCCCATAGACTCCCATATTAATTAAGGAGGAGATTTCAGGAGGAGAGTTCAACCGACACCCTTTTTTCTCTCGCTCTCCTGTCAACATTTTTGAGTCTAGGGACTTGAAGATCACCAATATTGTGCAGAAAGATCTTGCGGTGGCCCTGGTCTGCTCAGATTTCTGATAGGATTTACGGTTCCTTCACAAAAATGCCTTTTTTGACAGGCTCACGGAGCTAACATTTTTAGCTACTTTGACAAATTTACACACCAACACACACACGCACGCGTACGAGGACGCACACATGCACGGGTTGCCATGGGGAGCAGAGTAAATCTCCATGTATGTGTGTGGGGTTGCGTGTGTCCGTGCCTGCGGGCGGGCGTGCGTGTGAGTGTCCCGGTGTGTGCGAAGCTATGTGCACAGAGCTATGTGCGCTAGCTAATCTGCCTGAATCAGAGGGCGCTGCTACCAACCACAAAGTCAACAGTCATCTGATTGAGGTAAGTGAATATTTTTCTCTTCAACTTTGTTATCTTAGTAGCATTAGCCTACATTATTCTTGAATCTAGACATTATTCTCTCATTTTTGGGAATAAATTATTAATATGTACAAAAAATATACAGTCGGTGCTGAGCAAGAACACTATACATATAGCTAAACTGTGACTCAGTGTGCTGTCAACGTCCATTAAAGTGCTGAGTTTGCTTCTGTCACTTTCAGAGTGATGTGAAAAGTGTTTGAGGACATCATTAATATGATTTGTATTGAGATAGACCGTCTCTGTTGAAAAGTAAGGTCCGTTTTGTTTACATTAACCGAAAATAGCCGCGCTATATAGCAGCGCCAGACTCCTTTGAAAAAAACACACATTTAAGATGGTAAGGTAACGGGAGGTGCTGCTGTAGCGCAGCTAGCTGCTCAGTCTGTGTGTGTGACTGGGTGAGTTTCAGCGGTTGAAGAAGTTATCAGATCCCTTCGTGAAGCAAAGTACCTCACATTAACGCCAAAAAAGAGACTGTGTGGTAGATCTGTGCTCTGCTAAGTAAATTTAGTCTTTCTGTCAAAGGAGTCTGGTGTATTTGAACGGCAGTGAGGCTCACTGACCAAACAGGTAGATGCGATATCACAGATTAAAACTGACCTTCGTGCTGTAAATACTGTTAGTGTAGTAACATAATGCTGTTGGTTGAAGAAGTATTCAGATTATTTTATTACAAATAAAAGTCCGCTATGAGAAAAAAAACCTTCTTTTACTGTTCATATAAACACCCGACTTAAAATTACACACCCGGAGAACTACGTATATATTGCTTCATATCTATATTATACTATCTATTGGACTATATACATACAGTCAAGCCTGAAATGATTCATACCCCTTGCGCGAATTTTGTCTTAAAGTTACTTTTATTCAAGCATATTATTTTGACTGGAAAATAAAAGCTGAGAAATATTTATTTCCACACTATGCCTTTTTTACATCCTCTTATTATCTTCTGATAGATGTCTGTGTCATTTCACATCAAGAAAAAACTTGCTGGTTGAACATACATATATATATATATATATATATATATATATATATATATATATATATATATATATATATATATATATATATATATATATATATATATATATATATATATATATATATATATATATATATATAGACAAGTAAGGAGCATTTATAAATGTATCCATGAGGATGAGTTTAATTTGAGTTAATTCATGCTACCATAATGTTGTCTGTCTTACTGATTTCTTTGTTTTTGTGTATTTTCAGAGAACATGCAAGACGATCACCCTGCAGCCAAATTTCCCTCCTCTGTCTGTCCCATAAGAGACATCTCACTTCTGCTGCTCCTCCTAAAGTTTCTTTCATTTTGTCCATGTAAAAGGTTTTTATGGGGCAGTTTCTCTAATCACATTTGAGGGTGAAAGGGCAGATTGTCATATAAATAAACACATGAAAAACAACTGTTGGTCTAAGGTGTGTTCTGTTTCAATATTTGAAATGTATTAAGAAATGTATTCATAATGTACAGGTGTGCTCCTGATGATGTAGAAAACCCATAAATTATATTTATTATGTACATGTTGTAACTCCACATCATGACTTAAAAGTCAATGTAATATATAGTTTTGTTAGAATTATATATATATATATGTTTATATATATTTTCATGTTTCAAACACACTAAGTGTAATTATTGATCAGCACTAATAATTAACGGCCATACCACTGAAATCATAACAGAGCATCAATGACACAAATACCATCAGCTCCTCCCTGATAAGTGTTCCCCATCAGCTGCTGGGGCTCCTCACACATGACCCACCGGCACCGGCCCGTGTCACTCTCAAAATTTCTGCTGCAGGAATTTTCTAGTTACACTTAGTGTGTTTGAAACATGAAAATATATATAAACATATATATAATTCTAACAATACTATATATTACATTGACTTTTAAGTCATGATGTGGAGTTACATGTACATAATAAATATAATTTATGGGTTTTCTACATCATCAGGAGCACACCTGTACATTATGAATACATTTCTTAATACATTTCAAACATTGAAACAGAACACACCTTAGACCAACAGTTGTTTTTCATGTGTTTATTTATATGACAATCTGCCCTTTCACCCTCAAATGTGATTAGAGAAACTGCCCCATAAAAACCTTTTACATGGACAAAATGAAAGAAACTTTAGGAGGAGCAGCAGGAGTGGGATGTCTCTTATGGGACAGACAGAGACAGACGGAGGGAAATTTGGCTGCAAGGTGTATGAAACAATATATACGTAGTTCTCCGGGTGTGTAATTTTAAGTCGGGTGTTTATATGAACAGTAAAAGAAGGTTTTTTTCTCATAGCGGACTTTTATTTGTAATAAAATAATCTGAATACTTCTTCAACCAACAGCATTACGTTACTACACTAACAGTATTTACAGCACGAAGGTCAGTTTTAATCTGTGATATCGCATCTACCTGTTTGGCCAGTGAGCCTCACTGCCGTTCAAATACACCAGACTCCTTTGACAGAAAGACTAAATTTACTTAGCAGAGCACAAATCTACCACACAGTCTCTTTTTGGCGTTAATGTGAGGTACTTTGCTTCACGAAGGGATCTGATAACTTCTTCAACCACCCAGTCACACATACAGACTAAGCAGCTAGCTGCGCTACAGCGGCACCTCCCGTTACCTTACCATCTTAAATGTGTGTTTTTTTAAAAGGAGTCTGGCGCTGCTATATAGCGCGGCTATTTTCGGTTAACGTAAACAAAACGGACCGGTCTATCTCGATACAAATCATATTAATGATGTCCTCAAACACTTTTCACATCACTCTGAAAGTGACAGAAGCAAACTCAGCACTTTAATGGACGTTGACAGCACACTGAGTCACAGTTTAGCTATATGTATAGTGTTCTTGCTCAGCACCGACTGTATATTTTTTGTACATATTAATAATTTATTCCCAAAAATGAGAGAATAATGTCTAGATTCAAGAATAATGTAGGCTAATGCTACTAAGATAACAAAGTTGAAGAGAAAAATATTCACTTACCTCAATCAGATGACTGTTGACTTTGTGGTTGGTAGCAGCGCCCTCTGATTCAGGCAGATTAGCTAGCGCACATAGCTCTGTGCACATAGCTTCGCACACACCGGGACACTCACACGCACGCCCGCAGGCACGGACACACGCAACCCCACACACATACATGGAGATTTACTCTGCTCCCCATGGCAACCCGTGCATGTGTGCGTCCTCGTACGCGTGCGTGTGTGTGTTGTTGTGTAAATTTGTCAAAGTAGCTAAAAATGTTAGCTCCGTGAGTCTGTCAAAAAAGGCCTTTTTGTGAAGGAACCGTAAATCCTATCAGAAATCTGAGCAGACCAGGGCCACCGCAAGATCTTTCTGCACAATATTGGTGATCTTCAAGTCCCTAGACTCAAAAATGTTGACAGGAGAGCGAGAGAAAAAAGGGTGTCGGTTGAACTCTCCTCCTGAAATCTCCTCCTTAATTAATATGGGAGTCTATGGGACAGTTGGCCGGTAAACCCTTCACAAAAGGGCTGACAGTTCAAATTCTGTTTGTGTCTGAGCTACGGTTGGTGATTTAAATGACAGAGCGTGCCTACTACTGTGGAAAAAAATATTTGTGTAGACCAAAATATGTGGCTGAAAGGACGATTTATCCAGAAATTTTTCAGAAAAATTTAAACAGCCTCTTCCACTCTAAGCGATGACATCACGCACTCTAGCACTGAACATTCCAGCAATACACACTAATGTTAAACTCAAAATTTATCTAAAATTGCACATGAAACTTTAAAAGTCACAGATCAAAAAGTCTAAAATATACTCAAAAAGTTGAATACAAGTTTAATAGCTGACAACTTTGTGAACATTTTAAAGTTTGAATGAAGTCTGTAGCTCAAAGTATGGCGAAGTAGTTGAAGCTTGAAATTGGCCCTAAAATGTGGACATTTTTTGACCCCTCCCCATTCATTTCCTATGGGAAATTTCTCGCAGTTTTTCGCGACTTACGTCGCGAAAATTTTCAATATCTTCACCAAAAGTCATAGCACACCATTCCCGAACGAGCCGCACGTTTTGATGTATAATTCGCATGGGTTTTCTCAAAGCTGCGGGACAAGTTACGTGCCGAAATTTTGTGCGGAAGAGGAATAATAAGAAGTGGAAGAAACATTACGAATAACGGGCTTTGCCCGAGTCACTACGCTTCATTGCTATTGCATAGCTATGGAGCGTAGTGACTCGTGCAATACCCGTGTCACTAATTAAAGCTGCAAGCAGCGTTGGACGGGCTTGAGCCCCCCGCGCACGCCGGGACCGGCGCCATGGCGTCCGTCGCACTCGCCGCCCGCGAGCCCGGTGCGAGGGGCGTGAGTCTTCAGCGAAGTACAGCGAACAGCGTGTACAGCGAAGTCGTAGCAAATTCCCTGTTATGGCTCAACATGACATGTCAACGGTGTGAGAATGACAAATTTCTGCTGAAGGAGAAGTGTGTGTGGAAAGCTTCTGACAAGTTTGTGTGAAAAAGAAATCAATTTTCTACTTTTCATCAGGTGCATTTTTAAGAAAGTAGACTTGTAAGCCACATGACCTGATAACAGTTAGATTGAAATGTGTACAACAAGTTAGCATCTTCATATCAGTTAGCTCTAATCCCGTGATTAACTACAATAATTAACACATAAACATCACTTACAAGAGACAAGGAGACTTACTTATCAATGGACACAAGCTCCACTGTCCGACCGCTGTCACAACACGCTGGATAAGAGTGTTAAATTAACACTAGCATGCTAATTTCGTTAGCATCGATATGACGATGCTAACGTTTGCTAACGACTATGCTGCGTTTACTCCGGTGATTAACTACAATAATTAACACATAAACAACATCACTTACAAGGGAAAAGGAGACTTACTTATCAATTGACGCACACAAGCTGTCACTGTCCAACGCGCTGAGTAAGGGGCTTAGATTAACACAGCTACAGCTCGTTTACTGACAACGATCAAAAAAACTCCGGTCTGATGCGGAGTTGTGATTGACAGGTAGGCGGTACTTACAGTTATTAACTGCAACGAAGAAATAGCCTGCATATTAAACAATATGCAGGTGTGTGTGTGTATAACTGCAACGAAGAAAGAGCCTGCATATGAAACAATAGAGAAACACATCTAGCCAGTCTGTGTCTGTGTGTGTGTATGTGTATGTGTGTGTGGGTGTCAGGTGTCGACTCCACCCCCTCATGCAAGGAGCTTGCCAGAGCGGGGATGAGAGAAGAGAAATGTTCTACTCCTGTTTTTAAAATGACACAGTAGCCTTGAATTTGGGCCATTTGGACTGAAAATACCCACTTTGGTAGATATATCCGTCGCGAATCCAATGGTCTAAATTTAAAAGTTGTGAGACTTACGGTTTAGACAATAGTCCTCTAATTGATCAATGTCAGCCTGCTGAGAAAATGTCTGTCCCATTGAAACCCATTATAATCTGAAAATCGCTCACCACCAAGTTTTTCAGAACTTTTGTTCAAAAGACTCTACTGAGCGATATATTTCAATCTGAAGCCAAAAGCATGAGCGGTCTCAAAGGAGATAATGCTAGACGAGAGTGCAAATTTTCAAAAAAAAAAATTGACATTTTTGGAATTTGTGCAATTCCTGTTGGATTTAGGTCTGGGGTGTCAGTGTATGATTTTTAGGTCTTGAGCAGACGAACAATTTGATGTTGGTTGCGTTTCTCTACGACATTCCTAAAGGCAGATACGGAAAATAGGTGGCGCTAGAGAGTAAATTTGGGGTGGGGGGAATAATTTTTTACATATTATGAAATTTTTCGCCGGACCGGACGTCCCTGCCAAATTTGGTGACTTTTTGAGCATTTTTAGGGGGTCAAATTCAGGGGGAAAGTCGCGAGATAATAAAGAAACAAACAAATTAAGCGTTGGACGGGGCCCCTAACCCTAACCCCCCCCCCCCGCGCACGCACGCCGGGACCCGGCGCCATCACACTCGGCGCCCGCCAACCCGGTGCGAGGGGTGTGACTCTGCAGCCATATGGAGTTCAGTGCAGACAGGAGCTGTACAGTGAAGTCGTAGCAAGCTCCCTGTTATGGCTAAACATGACATGTCAACAGTGAGAGAATGACAGATTTCTGCTGAAGGAAAAGTGTGTGTAGAAAGCTTCTGATAAGTTTGTGTGAAAAAGAAATCAATTTTCTACTTTAATCAGGTGCATATTTTTTTTTATAAAAGTAAAGACTTGTAAGCCTCATGACCTGATAAAAGTTAGATTTAAATGTGTACAATCAAGTGTGCAGAGGCAATATGAGAAACTGCAGGGACAAACAGAAAAGTACTCATGTAATTGAATGGAGACTGTGAGTTAAGTCCCATTGTGTGTGTGTCTGTGTGTGTGTCTGTGTGTGGGAGCTGCTGTCACCTCCAGACTCCGCCCCCTCCTGCACATGCTGGCTGGAGCAGAGGGGACAGAAGAGAACAGAACTGTCATGCAAAATTATGGACTTCCTGTTGGATTTAGGTCTGGGGTGTCAGTGTATGATTTTTAGCTCTTAAGGAGAGGAACAAATTGATGTTGGGTGCATTTCTCTGCGACATTCCTACGGGTTGTAGCGTCCAAAATACACACCTAGGTCAGACTCTCCCATTGAAAACCACTATAACTCACCAACTTTGGAGGCCTATATTTTGAAAACCATTGTTCAGAACTTTTGTTCAGACAATGTTAGAGAGCAATATATTACAATCTGAAGCCATGTTAATGAGCGGTCTCAGAGGAGATAATGGTAGAAGAGGGGCAAAATTTGCGACATTTTTGGAATTATCGGAATTCCTGTTTGATTTAGGTCTGGGGTGTCAGTGTATGATTTTTAGGTCTTGAGCAGACCAACAATTAGGCGTTGGTCCCATGTCTCTATGACATTCCTAAAGGCAGATACAGAAACTAGGTGGCGCTAGAGAGCAAATTTGGGGTGGGGGGGAATAATTTTCACATATTATCGAATTTTTTCCTGGACCGGACGTCCCTGCCAAATTTGGTGACTTTTGGAGCATTTTTAGGGGGTCAAATTCAGGTTGAAAGGCGCGTAATAATAAAGAAAGAAAGAAACAATCGAGTAACAATAGGGTCTTCGCCCTTTGGGCTCATGCCCTAACCAGTTACAATAGGGTCTTCGCCCTTTGGGCTCAGGCCCTAAAAACATTATGGTGAAGCCATTTATATGATTGCATCAGGCCTGACACGATTTTAGACACAATTCTGATGTGTCTCACCACATAAATAGTCACGAAGTTTAGTAATGTTACACAACAGCATTTGCACTGCAGTGTGTTTCAATAATAAATTTGCTAATTTTGCTAAAAAGAGAGATTATGATGAATTGTTGTAACCCGACGCCTCTTTCATAAAATCCTGCTGATAAAATCACCAAAGCAGCTGCAGATTGACGCTGTGCCAGAAACAGATGTGGTTCTCACACATCTATTTTCCGTGCAACGTCTCACACCAAATTTCAACCATAATGCAACAGCTGGCTTTATGCTGCTTTATTTGAATGAATTTCCGCCTCTCTACCACCTGTGCACCATGTGCCGGTCACCAAAATACCAGGCAGACGGGCAAAGTGAGTTTCATGGTCAGGAAAATGCCGTCCTTGTGCCTCCATGAAAATAGGGCCCTTAATCTCCTCATTGTTTTTCTGGATTAATATGTTCTTTATTCTTTTGTCACATCTTTCATCCATTTTAGTGGCTCACCCCATATGTGTCTGTCCCTCTATTTATCATTCAGCCTGATTTGGCTTATTCTCTTTGTCTTTAGAAACTGTCTGCTTACAACACCCGTCTGTTCAAGAGGAACAATGGAGGGAAAGACTGTTATGAGGTGCGCTTGGCTTCAGCTGTGCAGAAAGGTCAGAACTACAATAAATTAAGTTTTACACAAGAATAAGATTTCCAAACAGTGTTTCGGCTTACACAATTTAATATGTATCACATGTCCTGCAGACTCCTCATGATATACCAGACACATTCTAACTTGTGAACTCAAACACATTATGGTTACCCACAAATGAATGTGGAGAGATTTGTTTATGTAACTACAATTGTTGACGATACTCTACACAAAGATTGAAGTACATTACTGCTCCACAGACTGTGCAGTGGAAGGGGAATGCGAATCATCCTGCGGCACCTTTAACTTTGAAGACAAAGAGTTCACTGTGAAAAGGGGAGACTACGCTCCTCTCATGGAGAAAGTCTGCCATTACCTGCAACAGGCAGAGGTGAGAAAACAAGATATATGATGGCCATATAGTCCAGTGTGTATTTTAGATGTTTGGAACCACTACAAGAACACATGAACGAATGAACAATTTCAAAAATAATTTTCCTGACATGCTTGAATGAATGTCTCACTTGAAATTCTTCTCTGTTCTTAAATAACCAACAAAGGGCTACGCTGCCAATAACAACCAGAAAAAGATGCTTGAAGAATACAGACGTAGCTTCACCTTTGGCTCAGTTGAAGCCCATAAAGAGGGATCGCGCTACTGGATCAAAGACAAGGGACCAATTGTTGAGAGGTCAGACCAGTGACCTACAGTAACATCTTCTGAACATACAAACATTCTTAAGCAAACAAACCGTCGCACCCATGACTTAACAGACCCTCTGATCTACTTACATGTGATATCAAATGTATGTTATGTGGTTTGTAGACGATAGTACGCATTAAAAGCAGATCTGAAAAGGTCAGTTTTGATTTGGTGTATATACATCATCATGTATATGATGATGTATATGTGAAACCATATGTGAAGCCATATCTCCATATCTTAAACCATAAATGGAGTTTGATTTCATGGAAATCTTAAAGATTATAAATGACCAACTAAAAAGTTAAAAAAAAATGGTTTTGAATTAATTGATCAATTTAGGTCTTTGGTCACCTTTCACTTTTTCATGGATCTAGTCTAATATCCTCAATCTTCTTGGTTGTTTACTCCTTTATCAAGTTCATTCTGACCTTTGCACTAACTTTTGAATACTATTCTCTTGTATTATTATCTGAAACTGTTCTTTCTCTGCTCCTCATTACTCCTTCACTTCCTCCTCCTTTCTCTCCTCCTCTCAGTTATATAGGTTTCATTGAGAGCTACAGGGACCCATTTGGCTCCAGAGGAGAGTTTGAAGGTAACTACCATGGTGATCAAGAACAATAATGTATTGGTTCTGTTGAGGGTTTTTAGTACTGTGCCACAGAGCTGAAGACTTTTGGGAAAACATTGTTATTGAGCTACTAAAACAGTTACTTAACTAGTTTCAAATTACAGGAGGATTCATTTTACCATCCCCATCTGGTTTGCATGGACTGGACTATTTTAATTCTAGATTAGTCAGACATTGTTTCACTGGTTTCTGTTTTTGGTGCAAATCACTTCCTAACTTCTGGCTTGTGTTGTCGCTTTTAGGTTTTGTTGCAGTTGTAAACAAGGCGATGAGCGAGCGTTTTGCCAAACTAGTAAGCTCAGCAGAAGTGTTGCTTCCTGAGCTGCCTTGGCCCAGAGAGTTTGAGAAGGACACTTTTCTTAAACCTGACTTCACCTCCCTGGACGTTCTCACTTTCGCTGGAAGTGGAATACCAGCTGGTATCAACATCCCCAACTGTATGTACACTTGAGATGTGTAAACAATGTGTCCTATAACACTGTTTAGCTTGTTTATGTTCCACAGTATTACACTCAACAACCACATTCGTGTTTGTGTGTGTTTATTTGTACAGATGATGACATCAGACAGTCTGAGGGCTTTAAAAATGTGTCACTGGGCAACGTGCTGGCTGTAGCCTATGCTACACAAAAAGAAAAACTCACCTTCTTGGAAGAGGAGGACAAGGTAGGGCATGCAAACCTCTGATTCTCTTATTTGCCAGACCTGTCTCTGTTACATGCTCCCATGACAATACATTCTCCTGTGTGTTTGTGTTTTTCTGCTAGGATTTGTTTATCAAGTGGAAGGGCCCATCATTTGAGGTGCAGGTTGGACTCCATGAACTGTTGGGCCATGGAAGTGGCAAGTTGTTTGTCCAGGTCAGTCAAACATGATGGTATATCATTTGTAGACATGTGGGTATTAAATACCACACACATGCAATTAGCTGTGAGCAACCAGAGTAAGTAGAGAAAATATTTGCAGTTGGTAGTTGATCTGTTGCCCTTTTACTTCCTTTGGCAAGTTTGTAAAATAATTGATATTCCAGGACTTAGTTATTGTTAATCACATGATTTAAATTATATCTTTTTTCCTGTTTTTTGTTTCTTTTGCTTGATTGGTTGGTTGATGATGGTTGGTCCACTGAGATTCATGTGTTGTTCATCTTTCCCTAACCCAAACCCAGGATGACAAGGGCAAGTTCAACTTTGACCAGGGAAAAGTGATCAACCCGGAAACCGGTGAGCCGGTGAGTTTGTCTGTTATCATTTAAAAATTAAAAAAAAAAAGAAACTCTGCATCTTCAGTTGGAGAACAAGACATACAGTTATTGAAGGTGTGAATGTATTTTTTTTCTTTTTTTTTTTTCTTTAATAAAGGTGTCCAGTTGGTATCGCGGCAGTGAGACATGGGACAGCAAATTCTCCACAATTGCTTCCTCTTATGAAGAATGTCGTGCTGAGTGTGTCGGACTCTATTTGTGTCTCAACAAGCAAGTGCTCAGGTATGTCACGTATTGCTTGTAGCCTGTATTTCTGGAAATTTGATGTAGATGTACATTTTATATATATATATAAATAAAACATAAAATGTCATTTCACAGGACATTTAAATGATATAAATATATATATTCATATCATTTAAATGTCCTGTGAAATGAGTTTCAAGGGTGTAATTTGACCCAGGATTTCAGCAAAATGTATGTTTGAGTCTTCGCAAGTGATAGGTGGCTATAGACGTGTGTTATTTATCAATGGAAACTTGGCTTGATTGATTGCCTCAAAATTAACAAAAACTAAAGCTGTAAAAAAAATTATGCTCATGATAAGTCAAGTCAATGTTATTTATATAGTGAAACATCTCAACAGAAGTTATCACAGGGCGCTTTTCACATTCTAGATGACACATTCTAGATACTCTTTAATTTATAGAGACCCAATATTCCCCTAGGAGCAAGCATTTGGCAACAGCAGCAAGGAAGAACTCCCCTTTTTATGGGAATAAACCTTGAGCAATACTTGGCTCTAGGTGGGGGGGCCATCTGCCATGACTGGTTGGGTTGAAAGAGAGAAAGAGACACAGAGAAGCACAACTATAATAATAGAAATATGACTAATAATAGCAGATGTGGATATCAAGCAGAACCACTGCAGCACTGGGTCCACAGCCACAGTCCATGGAAGCCCGCGATCCATAACCAGGCACTCCGTGACAACGATCCATAGAACCTGTGAGACGAGAAAACACGAAAACTAAATGGAAGAAGCCAAGTTAATGACATGCATTAATAGTACATGGATGTGTACAGATGGAGAGGGAGAAGTAGAGGAGGAGAGAGGAGCTCAGTGCATCATCACGGAAAGTCCCCTAGCAGTCTAGGCCTATAGCATATAGGCCTAGACTGCTAGACCCCATAACTAGGGACTGGTCCAAGGCGAGCCTAGGCTGGTGCTAACTATAAGCTTCATCAAAAAGTCTACTCTTAAACGTAGAGAGTGTGTCTGCCTCTCGGACCCAAACTGGAAGATGGTTCCACAGGAGAGGAGTCTGATAGCTGAAGGCTCAGCCTCCCAGTCTACTTTTAGGGATTCGAGGAACCATGAGTAAGCCTGCGTTCTGTGAGTGCAGTGGGGTAATAGGGTAATAGGAGACTATTAGGTACTGTAGCTCTTCAAGATATGATAGTGCCTGACCATTAAGGACTTTGTAGGTGAGGAGAAGGATTTTAAATTATAGTCTGGATTTTACAGGAAGCCAATGAAGCAAAGCTAAAATGGGAGAAATATGATCTCTTTTTCTAGTTTTTGTTGGTACACATGCAGCCACATTCTGGACCAGCTGGAGAGTCTTTAGGGCATTTTAACAACGTTACATAGGTGTAAAAAAGGCGGTCCTTAAAATGTGTTTTATGTGGGAGTTTAAGGACATCCTGATCCAGGATAACTCCCAGATCCCTTAGGGTAGTGCTGGAGTCCAGGGTAACAGAACAACAGGATTAGTCAACTTGCTAAAAAGTGTGCAATTTCTAAAAAAAAAACAAAAAAACATATTTAAAACTAAGAGATTAGATAAGATACACACCCAGAATGTGTTATAGTCCTCAAACCCTCCAAACCCTCAAATAATAAGATCCAGAGTCTATTTTTAAGTAGGTCAGTTATTGAACAAAAAAAATAAGAGAAGGGAGCCAAACAAAATACTTGTTTCTTTTTTGTTTGGGAGCTCTAAGCAACCATTAGGTTTGTTTGTAAAGTGCAGCTTTGTCAAGGAGACAGTATGTTATTTCCCAGTGCGTCACAAACAATTTCATGTTTAGTTGATGACATTTTAGGGTAACTACTTAAACTTGTCATGTCATGTCATAACAAAACAGTAATCGGAATGGAGTGGCTGTTATTTCTGGTTAAGTCCAGGTGATGTGTATAACTGTTGCATTTGTCTCTCTCTGTGTGTGTGTGTGTGTGTGTGTGTGTGTGTGTGTGTGTGTTGCAGTATTTTTGGAAATGAGGGCCAGGATGCAGAGGATGTGGTGTATGTGAACTGGCTCAGCATGGTCAGAGCTGGACTGTTGGGCCTGGAGTTCTACACACCTGAGAGCAAGAGCTGGAGACAGGTAATCTGTCATACTCTCTGAGTTGCTTCTCTCCATAACATGCTGTCTCTCTCACTTTAGAGTGGATTGCAACATGTTATAATGAATCATAACTTCCTTTTTATATACAACTTAAGATGTGCTGAGTGTAAAGTGAACAGTGTTTACAAGACAAATCAACATACTGACCATTAAACACAAGTTTCTATAATCCAACTGGCTCAGTTGGATGGGTCTGTGTTGTTTTATGATATTGAAAGTCTGTCTGTGTTTATATGAGTGGCTGAAGATGTTTACGGTACATATATATACATATACTGTACTCAGTATTTGTGCAGTACAGAATATATCCTATCTCTGTCTCAGGCTCACATGCAGGCTCGTTTCGTAATCCTGCGTGTGCTGCTGGAGGCCGGGGACGGCCTGGTGAGCCTGGAGGAAGTGACGGGACAGGACGGCAAGCCTGACGCTCGAATCAAAGTAGACCGAAGCAAGATCCACACTGTGGGCAAGAACGCCATCCACAGGTTCCTCTGTAAACTGCAGGTATATCTAAACTTTTCTTATTGCCTGCAGGTCCTACACAAGAAATACAACATATTAAAGAAAATACAATGAATACTGGAAAAGGATGTGTTGGATTTGATCGAATGAAAAGAAAATACCGGATATAAAAAGACACTTCATTGCCTTTTTAATCTGTGAAGATTCTCCAGGTCATGGTATATCCAGAAGAGCTGAGTCGAGGGCTATTGGACTTGTTTTAATAAAATATAAAATACAATAATCATACTTTACAACCTCTACACCTGACATGCTGCTAACTTGATTCCACCGATTTTTTTTTTTTATTTTTTTTTTTTTTTTTTTTAGGTCTTAAAGGCAACAGCGGATGTGGAAGGAGGCAGGGCTCTCTATGACGGTTACTCCACCGTCAGCGACAGCGGCACCCACAACTTCTTGCGTCTGCGGGAGACGGTGCTGATGAGGAAGGAAGCTCGTAAGATGTTTGTCCAGGCAAACACCAGAGTCAACGGTATGCGCTGAACCACCTGTTCAACAAGCATAAATATGTAGAAAAGCAATATTTTCAGCTCTTTTGCGTATATCAAACAAACAAATTTTACGAATTGGTGTATATGAAGATTATTCATAATAAAGGCTGAGGGCCATGTAAAATTTTCTGTGAGAAACAACAAAACAGGAGTACAGCGCAAGAGGTGGTTACTCTCCTTAATCACCCTAATCTGACAAAATGGTGCTCAAAGAACGAAAGTGTCACTTCACTCATTTGTATGATCTGAAGTGACTTTCTATTAGCACTGCTTCATCGATACTTAATAAATAGCTATGTTAAGGGATCAAAACAATAAATAGCATTAAATAGGCTTTGAAAATAACATTATTGCTACAAATTTTTGAAAAGTGAAATGTTCATAGACTGCCAATGTACATATATAGAATAAAATGAAGACTCTTGCACTGATCAAGCTAATTATTCTGTTTTGTCTCTGACTGTGTGGTTTCCAGGGGACAGTGTTGAACTGGTGGAATATGAAGGCAGCGCAGCAGGTTTGATTCGCTCCTTCACCGAGCGATTCCAAGACGACTGCGAGCAGCTAGAGGCTAACATTTTAGAGCTGAGCAAAGTAGATGCCCACTGCTGGTGTTGATGGACATCTTCCCCACAGGCTACAAAAATACCAACAGAAGTCAGATTCTTCTTTTGTTTTTTTTGTTGTTGTTTTGTTTTTTTGACCAAATGGTAACGCAATCCCATTCTTAATGGATGTTAAAACACACAAAACCGCTAAATAATCCAAATCTTTCAAGAAGGCACTTCTGAAGAGACTAAATTAAAATACTTCAAATAAAGCCATAAGACTAGAACAGATCTGCTGTAAACACACACACCAGCCACAGTATTCAAAGTGTGCTAGACCAACATCAGGTCTTTCTTTGATAATAGCATCAAACACAAATAAAAGAGCTGATTATTAATACAACACCATCACACTTGAAGGTGCATTTTAGGAAACATACTTATCTAATGAGACGTCACTCTCTTGAATATTGAGAACTGTCTAAACCAATGCTGCCTGACAATAAAAATGGTTCCTGGGTATAGATGTATATGTAGGTAGTTTTCACTTTCTAATGAAACGGTTAGAAATTGGCTTCATAGTATTAATTCACAAAATGCTCAATATGTCTGTACTCACAATTAAGTTTTACAGCCAACTTTTGGCTGAAAAATATTTATCCAGCTTGTTTATCCAGCTTTGGTGTTGATGGTGATTTGATAAGTTAAGACTGTTAAATAGCTGCTATGACAGCTTAAAAAACTTACAAAAAAAACTTATTTTGTCAGGTTCGGTATAAAGAAGTCATGGATTACTTGACTGTATAAAATGATGTGGCATAAAAAACTACGTATAAACTGTGGTGTTGAACCTTAACAAATAAAATGTGTTTGATAAGATTTTGGTGGTCTGTTTTTGATCTACTAGAACTGTAGGACAGTCGGTTAATATCAGATTGTGAATTCATATAAAAATGAAATTACTTACAGTACATTTTAATGATATAACAAGTAAGCCTGATGATTCAACTAGAGCTTACACTGTTATTTTATCAACATGACACATGCTTAGGTGAAGTCTGAAGATGTGTATGTCCACAGAGGGGAGTTGTGTAACTCAAACTGAAATCCCAGCTTTTACTGTTGTAGAAACACATGGTTTCCCATCAAATGGTAGCTTCAACAACTCAACATCATGTGCAATATATTATGATGGTGGAGAATTCCACATTTTCTCCCTGAAGGACATATGGAACCAAAATAATATAATTAAAACCAAATCACAATTGTTGCTGCAAGCAACAAGTGATTCTGACATCTTATGCTGAACAGCAACATTTTAATTGCAGAAATCTTTGTCCTATTTTGTTTGTTATTGTTCTACAGTTGTTCACCTCATACAGTTTTCATTTTCCAGAAACACAGCTTGTGATTAATTGTCAAGCTCTTAACTCAGATATCAGAGCATCTTCAAATGCAACAAAGGAGCAGACAGTCACTGTTTGTAACTGTATTACAACACAATGCTAATGTACTTTTGATTAAGAAAAAATAAAGTGATGGACGACTTAATATGTATCAGCAAATTTCAGAAATTACTGACATCAAAGGAAAAAAATGACTCCCTGTCTGGTAGGAAATCAATGAAAAAAAAACAACAACTTTATACTTGGTTGGTAAGTAAGAAATGGACACAATTTGCAATTAATGGGACATAGAAAAACAACCAGTATGTTCACTTAAATGTTAGGTTTTGCATTTAACTTATTATCTGTTTAAAATATTCCTCTGAACAATTTAAAGAGCACACGTGGGATGCTGTCACCATAACTACACTAAGTAATCTAAACAGTGCCTCATATCACAAGATGTTATTCAGCAACAGTCTAACAATGATTTTTTGCTAGAGACTTGTGCCATTGTCCTGTTGGTGGGGTGAATGAAGTGGAGTCTCTGCTGCCTCTTCAAGACTGCTGAAGGAACTGCTGCTACCATTGTCATTAAGAGAAGCAGCATTAATCTGCAAAACCAGACCCATCTCCTCCTCTTCCATCTCTTGACGTAACTCTTCTGTTTCATCCTCTTCTTCGTCCTCCTCACCTTCTCCCTCCTTAGCTTCTCCCTCTGATCTTCGCTGATCCGGTCTTGAAGGACTAGCAGGTGTGTGATACGCTTCCTCTGTCAGCTGAGAGAAGGACGGGGAGGTGAAGGGAGAGAGAGAGAAGGGGACCTTAGGAGAAAGGGACGGGGACTGATAAGGCGAAAGAGAGGGTGACGCACTGGGTGAGTCATGTGGAGAGAGAGAAAAGGGAACCTTGGGAGAAAGAGATGGGGATTGATAAGGTGAGAGGGAGGGTGAAGCACCGGGGGAGTTGTGAGGGGAGAGGGACGGAGACAATTTGGGGAGAAGGGGAGGTGCCATAGGAGAAACAGATGGGGAGAGATAAGGAGGTAGTGAGGGAGAATGGGATAAATTGATCACTGGAGAGGGCTGCATATAGTCGGAGTCCTCTGGAAGATGCTCCATCACTAGTGAACCCGCAGCGTCCTCTCTTTTCACTTTGGCTTGTCCCTGAAAAGTTGCTGATGGGTGCAGCACTTTGGCTTCACTGCGGGTGTCCTGTGTCTGTGTCAGAGGCTGGAGCTGGGTGTCTTGACAGACTTGACTTGGGTTCTCACCCTGTAAAAGGCCTGGGGGTTTACTGTGTTGGGCAGTTCCTTGTACCCGTTTCAGGGCCCTACACTTGCCTTTAGTTTTGGGCATTAGAGGTGGTGGAGGCGGTGGAGCAAGTGGGGGCGACAGCAGGGTCGATGTTTCTGTGGACACCCGAATCTTGAGGCTGCGTTTGAACATGCGCCGCCTGGAAAGGGCGGTCTGAGACTGCAGGAAAAGGGGGTTGATGAAACAGAGAGCACCCAGGCCGGAACCACAGTCCAGCTCTCTGGGGCTGCGCGTCTTGATTGGACAGAACTCACGGAACAGGGTGTGACTGGGACCTGATTGTTTGCTGGCTTTGTCAGATTCAGGTGCTGCCTTAAGCTGGTTGTCTGAGTCAGACTGAGGATCTGAATCTGGCTGAGCCGCAGAGCTTTTCTGTGGGTTAGCAGTGGGCGGGGCTGAGGTTACAGTGTCTGGCTTCTTATCCCCCTTATCCTTGCAGGGTTTAGGTGCCTCCCGGGGCCCACGGATGTTTAGGTGGGAACTCCAGAATTCTATAAAACAACATAGATGTTTTTTCTGTTATAATATGTTCAGTATGATTATTTTAGGCACCACAGGTGAAAACTGAGATTTTTCCTAAATTGGTCCATTTTGAGTGATGTTTCTTATAATCTTAATAATTTAATAAACTGTACAAAATAAGATTAAAAAATGAGAATGTGAATGCATTTAATACTAGATGTGCAAAAATTGTTACCTTTTGGCAACTTTGAATCTTTTCACCCTTTTTGTTAACTTGATTTGTAACAAACACCAGATTTTACATGGTACAGTATGTCTTTTTTTAAATTATTTTTAAATGTCTTGTTGTTTTGTCTTTGAAAAGGTGATTTAAAAGAGGGAATCTCATAGGATATATGATATTGATTATACTAAAATTCATCAATAACACTTAAACACGTTTCTCATTCATTCATAATTTGTTGGAAAAAAATAAAACACTTTACACAAACAGCTTTTTTTTGGTGTTAATGTCTGCTACCCAGCAGCTGAGAGTTAATTAGTGTAAATATAGTATGTGTGCACCTTGTGTAAATAAATCCTTTAAGACCAATGTATTTGAGGTCAATGTTACAAAATCTGCTGTTAGGAAACGAAGAGTTGTGTTCACCAACCTATTCCCATATGTGAGATGGACTCCAGCTCTTTGTGGGATGTTGCTCTTGCTATGGCTTCAGGAAGCTCCAGAGGGAAGGGTAATACATCTCTGATACACAGACATTAACACTGACATTAATTCTTGCAGATCAATAGTTACTGACAGTGACCAACATAGAATGAATATGAAGAAAAACGGGAGGATGTCAAAGTAAGGAAAATGAACAAAAGTGAAAAACATGATTTTAAAAAAAGGAATTAGAAAGGAACAAGGAAGATAAGGATTTACCTGCTGACACAGTAGAAGGAAATTAGTCTTGGGAGGTCTGGAAAGCTGATAGCGGAAGTCTCCAGAGACAGAGCTGGAAGTGAAAGTAAAAGAGAGAAGGCTGGCTTAGAATACTGAGTGTGTAGGCATATGTGTATTAAAATACTCTAGGCAGTGACACTCACACAGTGACAGTTTAATTCCTTGTGATCTAAAAGCTAAATGTAGTCATATGTCAGTACTGTGTAATACTGGAGCAAAGCTGCACTAAAGGACCATACCAGTAGTTTGACATGTCATGCTTTAGCCTATTATAACTACCACTACCAACCTATGACTACACATTTATGTTACAAAGAAGGTCGTCAGTCTTGATGGATTAGTTTGAGGTCACAGAAATCACATATTAAAACTGATCAGTGTTCTTACTTGAGTGTTCTTCCCTTATGCCAAACTGCTGAACGAAGGAAGGCACGCTGTCATCTGCCAAACGGACACACAGCACATTTCTCTGGGATGTCCGAGACTTGCGCACCAGGAACGTCTGCAGGACAACACAACTGATTACTGAGGGCAGGCGTGAGTGTGTAGGATGTAGAAAAAGAAGGCAAGAGAAAGATACAGTGTGGTGTACTTGTGATTTTCTTTTGCATTAGTGTGTCTCTGACCCCAGGAGGCTCCCTCTGCAGTATATGTAGTGCGGTAGCAGGGTTGATCAACAGCTGAAGCCAGACAGGAACCGTGAGCAGGAGACGGTCCAGTACACTGATGCTTCTCAGAGAACCCTGTCCTCTTTGATGCCCCGAGAATTTGCGTTCTGATTCCTGGGAGGGCTTCGGGAAATCATACAGAGGTTCTTCCTGCTGTGCCATCTACACACAAACACACACACAACAAAAAATACCACATGGTCATTAATTGGCTTGCAATTGATCACATACTCCCATAGTGTACACATGCTACAGGTGGTTATTATCTGCCCCTGTGGCTCACAATTACTATAACAGGAGCATAAGTGGGATTGCCACACACACACACACACACACACACACACACTAACACCTGTGTAATTAAATTTACCTGGATTGTGACAGCAAGTTCAGACTTGGTGAAGTGCAGAAGCTCAGACAGAGAGCTTAAATAAGATAGGAAACTGTGGGAAACACGTGTAAAGTAAAGACACACACGCCGCAAAAGGCGATGTAACATTAAAGATGAAAATTAAAGACAACTAGCAGTGATAGCTCCAGTTAGCTTAAGGCTCATGTTATAAACATATAACACAAGTCTCCCTCCCTATTAAAGCAGCAGCCTACATGTCAACATCTGTCTGAATCCGCAGCGCACATTCCTGTAAAACTTGAACATTTCCTCTTCAAACTGTGTTGCACACAATCTTCCTGCGGTGCAATCACACGACTTTTTTTTTTTTTTTTTAACATCAAATAACAACTCTTTATTCATTAGCATTAGTACTTTACCTCTTCGCCCTCGATCCCTGTTTTTTGTTCCCTACGGGTCCACTTTATGAAAGCATGCTTCCTCTTCCATCAAATTTACCACTGCGAAAAGTCTCCTTCTCTACCGCTTTGGCCTGTCGTGACGTGTGCTGCTAGATCTGGAGGAGTCTTTCTTCTTTGGCTCCTCCTCTCCCACCGGAGCTCACCTGGAAACTAATCTGTCATAATAATATACGACGCTGAACATGTCTTCTTTGTCACAGTCCACCTTAAAAGTGTCGTAACAGCTGTACATGATATTGTTGAGTCATTTTCAAGATTTTCATGAACTGAAAAACTTGACTTTTTATTTACAATGAAATACTCTTTAATTGATTTGCAGTCCTGAATTTCGATCATTTTAACTCTTGATGGAGGAAGAAAAAATGGTTATTAGGTTAGTAACACCTGAGGACATGAAAAATATTTTCTCAAAGTAGTGCAGTGTCGTACATGTTTTAAAGGTACAGTAAGTATTCTATACAAGATTTAATTCTGGTTACACTGATGCAAATTACTCCGAGTAAAACCCTTGAATGAGAGGACATTTGCTGGGTTATTTGTGTGTGTGTGTGTGTGTGTGTGTGTGTGTGTGTGTGTGTGTGTGTGTGTGTGTGTGTGTGTGTGTGTGTGTCTGAGAATGATAGTATTGACACCAGAATAAGTGTTTAGACCATGGAAGAAGACCTAGAAGAAGAGAAGGAGGTAACTGGGAAATTAAAATGGAGGAAAAGAGAAATGGATGAGTGACAAAAGTTAGGAAAAGGGAGAGGATGAAACACTGGAGTCAAAGCCAGGGTAACAAGCAGAGAAAAAAATAAAAGGAGTGACAAGAAAACATGAGATATTTGTGTGAAAATGAGAATTTTTTTAAAGGAAAAAATACAAAGAGAAGGGAATAAAGAAAGAGAGGAGCAAGAAACACTTCAGACATACGATACAGTGGTTGAGGGAAGTTTAACAAGCTGTTGTTCACATGTGCAACCTGTTAACTGCATAATGTGATTAAGCCATATCAGAATCTTCTCTAAACTGTTCGGAAACTGGACATGAACACAATAACTGTATTAGGCTATGAGAATATCATTATGGAAAGTAGGATACAAGATTTTGTAACATTAGGTCCACTACCTTTTCCTGCATTTATTGTTATAAGTATAGTCAGAAGTCATTTAATATATTATTATATATGACATCATTAGATTATTAATACTAAAGCATCAGTGTTAGAGCAGCATGTTACTGTTGTAGCTGCTAGAGGTGAAGCTAGTTTCAACTACTTTATATACAGTTTACTAGTTAGTAGTTCCCAACCTAGAGGTCAGGCCCCTCCAAAGGGTCAACAGATAAATCTGTGGGGTCGTGAAAGGATTAATGGGAGAAGAAAGACGAAAAAACAGTGTTCTGACACATAAATGTGTTTTAGATTTTTGACTGTTTGATTTTTGGTGAAATGTTGGATCATTGAATGAATGTTTAGTGAATGAAGTTTAGGGGGGAAAACCACTATTTGGTGGAGCTGTTAACAATTCATAGACATCTGAAAACATTGCTTTTTGAAAGACATTAAAAGCCAAAAAGGTTGGAAACCTCTGCTTTCATCTTTCACAATGCGTTGTATTTTAAGAGCTCGTTATATTATCCATTGTGTCAAATCTTCATCTGAAAAGTAACTAAAGCCAAATAAATATAGGCTAGTGGAGTAAAAAATACAATATTTCCCTCTGAAATTATTATTATTATTATCATTATTATTATTATTATCAATAGTAGTAGCCGTAGTAGTAGTAGTAGTAGTAGTAGTAGTAGTTGTTGTTGTTGTGAATCGTAGCTATGCAACATTAACTAACGCCTTTTCCAAATTAAGAAATAACTAACTTTGGTCTAGCTTTGCTAATTCAACTAGACACGACTTTTGGGGAAAGTATGTCAGTTAAATCACGGAACGTCCAACTCAACGCCTAAAAAAAAAAAAAAAAACAAAAAAAAACACGTGATATGACCTGCGCTGTCATAAACCACCTGGTGCAAACTTGATGAAACTGCAACTTGAAGCTTCAAACCGGAGCCGGAAGTGAGGTTTGAAATACAGCTCCAGCACCGCGTTGGGTAAGTAGTCTGTGTACTATACTGGGATAATTAACGCTCTTCTTCTCTGTTGTATAAAACAGAAAATACGGCAGAGTTAGCGGGTATATTTAATTTAATATCTCATGCCAGTGTTCTACATTTAGCGAAGGCAAACGTTTTCAGCCACGCTGATAAAACCATTAGCTTAGCCTTAGCTAAGTCAGCTAGCTTAGCGAATGTTAGCATGCTAGGTGTTACATCGTTTTAATATTGACGTTTAACAAGATGGCCAGTAGTTTTTTAGCCAACTGTTTACCGTCAACCGCTCAACTGAGCTTACATCTTACCATACGACCCTGTTTATGTTACCGTGTAGTGTTTACAGACTTGCTTTTAACATCCTTGGTTGCTTTTGCCGGGAAAGTTAAGCTAACGGTTTTATTTGGCCAGCTAGCTAATAATATCTGTCGCGTTAACGTCAATACGTTTCTCACCAAATTACAGTTTAATAATTAAAATATGTTATATATATATAATGACCCGATCGGGTAGTATCATTACAGCTGAATAAAATCAAGTCGTAATTTTGCCAAAACGGCGAGTGTGCATTGAGATTAACAAACCAAATAACTTAAAGTATCAAACTTAACAATACTCCTTGTGCCCTGTTTACTTTTTTTGCAGATGCCTGGTTGATACAGAGATGAGCGGTGACAACGTGAAGTTGTTTGTGGGGAATCTTCCTTTAGATGCAACTCACGAAGAGCTAAACAAGCTCTTTGCGCCATATGGGGAGATCAACACCTGCTCGTTGCTCAGACAGTATGCCTTCGTTACCCTGAAGGGAGAGGGGGCAGCAGACAGGTATGTCACAGCACTATACCATCATTAGATAGCATCAATTAATCAGGTGCTATTTTGGAAATATTTTTGCATATCTCAGGAATTACTGAGATATGGAATTTTATATATAAGTGTGTGTGTGTGTGTGTGTGTATTATGTATTAATGCCCAGATCCAAACCTTTTGTCAAGTTGTGCCTTAAGATTTTTAAAATTTTTCTCAGTTAAACTAGTCCAAACTAGTCAGTTTGTCACTGCAGGTGTGCCAACACAGAGGGCTCCAAAAAAATGCCGGGTCGACTGACAAAAAAGTTGCACCGGATTCAGCTTTTGTTGCAGTGTGTTGTGATATCATATATGGCGCTGTGGGGGGCCAATGAAATAAGTGTACGTGCACATTCTGCTAGATTACTTAATGAGAATAAAGTATTTTTACTTCTAATGAAAGAAAACAGTTGCTGAGTTGAAATATCCTGTCACACAGTATTATAAACCATTGTACCAGCATATTGATGTCTAAGAAGCCTTCAATTTCACAAATCTCTTCCTGAAACTGGACTTGTTGAATCGTATTTCATGTCTTGCTGGTAAATTGTTGTAATGAAGGGCTGTTTTCAGTCTTAATGTCTGCTTATGCTATCTAAATACAATAAAATTCCTAATGAAAATGCATTAACGGACCTACATCCAACAATAAACTTACAAAGTTCTTAAATGTCTAAAGCTTGCATAATACTGACAGGCCTGTAAGGAATATTGGTGCTTCAGTCTTAAAAATGTAGAATACCTTTTTAGAGTCTTCCATGGGCTGGGAAACGATAAGAACTGGACTGCTACACAATTGAATACAGTATTGTGAACTTATTTACTGAAGATACATTAGGTTCTTTCTGTATTCAAGATGATTATGATGATGATGATGATCCTTGTTCTTATTCTCACAGGGCCATACGGCATCTTGATGGCAAAGAATACAGAGGCAGGCCCCTTGTGGTTGAGGAGTCACGTGCACGCCCACCCAACTCCACTAAAGTGTTTGTGGGGAACCTCAGTGCAACATGTTCAGCAGATGACTTACATGGACTGTTCTCAACCTTCGGAAGAGTTTTAGACTGTGATAAAGTCAAAGGTTAGAACACCTTTAACCCAATATAGACGATACCACATAAATATATCTAGCGGTTTTCATGAAAAGTGAAGAGTTGGTTTTAGATTCTAAAGTAGTATTTGCTGAAGCATTTTTTTTGAGAGCACAGTTACCTCTAGGCAGTAATATTTTCAAAGTTTCAATTGTTAA
The DNA here is from genome assembly GCA_029490765.1 of Euthynnus affinis. Classification (NCBI taxonomy): domain Eukaryota; kingdom Metazoa; phylum Chordata; class Actinopteri; order Scombriformes; family Scombridae; genus Euthynnus; species Euthynnus affinis. The sequence goes on from CM055854.1 coordinate 16,431,130, forward strand.
ATCAATGCCATTAATAATGCTAAACAGAATGTGACAATGAAAACATTTGATAGATGCATTTTATTTCAAAATAAATGTCTTATGCTAATACTGTTCTCCCTCCTTCCTCTATACCCTACAGCCAGATTATGTTCAAACGTTGGTTATGCATTTGTGCATATGGAGAGGAAGGAGGAAGCCATGGTAGCTATTGAGGCTCTCAATGGGACCATGTTCAAGGGCCGTCAGCTGGCTGTAGAGCTCTCCAAGGCCCAACCCTTGATCAACCAGCTTGTATCGGGCGGAAATGCAGGCGGTGGTGTAACAGCAGGTGGAGATGAAGAATCCATGTGTTTTTTAAAAGTGTTTTGGAATGTAATTAAATGGCAAAAAACAACTTGTGTTCATGTTCTCATATTTTCTGCCCCCTTATCTTTGCAGGTGGCAGAGAGGGTCTTCTTCCCCGACCGCCTCCCTCACTAGAGCATCACCAGAGTCAAGCAGCCGTGCTTGCAGCAGCTGCAGCAGCTGCAGCTGGACTACCAATACAAGTAAGTTAATTCTCTATCAGGAGACCACTGTCTCTGAAAACTAGGTGTTGACAAAATGTAACAGTTCATGAATTTATATACTCTCACAAATGTCAGTCATTTGTTGACAGACTTGTTTTGAGACCTGTCATTTGTAAAAACGTACTCACAATTCCCAGGCCAGAGTTTTAAATGCCAGCGTGTCCAATCTTTCTTTGCAGGTTCAACAAAGTGTCCATAACTCATTCTACAACACCACATCCTTTGACCCCACATATGCTGCCCTGAAGGGCATTACAAGTGCTAAAGGCGCTGATGGGGTGATATACGGTGCTCTTGCCAGCCAGGTTTATGGTTCCGTTGCTGACCAAGTGTACCAAGATATGACCAATCACAATTCTGGGCCAAATGCTGCCACTGCTGTAGAAGTGGAGCCTCAAACTGGGCCAGATCCAACAACGCTCTTTGAGGCAGCAAGAGCCAAGTTCTTTCAGGAGGGACAGAAGGTACTTTTAACATTTATTTGAGTAACATGTGTTAAAGTTCCTTTTTCTTGTATATGTTTGTGTCTAACAGTGTCATACCTTTCTTGCATATTGACTGACTTCTTTTGAATGCAAGGTTCTGGCAGAGCAGCAGGCAGGGAGAAAGGCAGCAGCTTCAGATAACGAGCGAGACCGCAGCCCAATCAGAGGAAACCGAGCCCCCCTTCTCCCGGACCCTGTTCCTGGTTCCTTTGCTCAGATACGACCCAAACGCCGAGCGCTGCTGCCGACACCACCTGGAGGACCTGAAGAACCTGCAGTTGCCACCACAACTACAGAAGGGTCAGATCCCATTGCTAGGTACACATAACACATGATAGGATTTAATGATGGGATGGAAGCAGAGGAAAAACAAATAGCTTTATAAACATGGGAGGGTACAAAAAAGCGGGAATAAAAGCATGTTATGCCTGTTTCCTTTTGTACACAATATTAATGTTAACTTTAATTTACATAGCAGTTATCAAAATCAATGATTAAGTCATTTTCACATACATAAAAACAACGATTTCTTGTCATGTGATTTTATATATTTTTAATATGTCGTGACTTAATTTGGCTTTGTTTCTACTCTTATTATATCTACCTGCACTCTAGGTCTTACACGGAGTACTACCAGCAAATGCATCAATACCAACAGTATCAACAGTACCAGCAACAGTACCAGTACCTCCAGTATGCCTACACCAACCCTCCCCCTCCTCCGCCACCCCCTCCACCACCACCAGCCACCACACAGGCGCAGGCCTCCACCACAGTCCCCGCGCCCCCAGGGACATACGCAGCACCCACAACGTACGCCGCATCGGGAGCGTACGCACCGCCAGGAACATATGACGCTTCGGGAAGTTACGACGCCTCATCGGAGAGCTACGACGCCTCATCAGGGAGCTACAACGCTTCATCTGGAAACTACGATGCCTCGTCGGGTTATGATGCGTCAGGAGGCTACGGGGCATCGGGAGCATATGATTCATCCGGAGCTTACGCAGCAGCGGGAAGCTACTCCACATCCACACCGTATGAGCAGACACCCGCACACGGGCAACCCATGCCCCAGCGCCATGATTACCCTTACCACACGCCAGAACCCCCTTATCGATAGTCCCACCCCCCACCCCCTCAACACAATCCTTCCACACTGCAGGTGTGCGTGCGTGTGTGTGTGTGAGCGTTCGTGTGCGTGTGTGCGTGCATGTGTATTTACATAAGGGACAGTTTGAAGAGGAAAAACCAGAGAGGGAGCAAGGTTGTAATTCGAATGTGCTTTAAACCTGAAGCATCTTCCCCTTTTTTTTTTTTCTTTCTTTTTTTTTTTTTTCCTTCTTAGCCTAGTCTCTAACTAGCTTGCCTGTCAGTTGATGGCTGTTGAGGAAAGTTGGTGATTATACAGATCAACAAATGGAGATAAGTGGGACAGCTGATAACGTCCATCGTTCAGAGTTGATAGTTTAAATACGGTTTCCTGTTAGATGTTATCGAGGCACAGCTGGTTCCTTGTTGAATGTTGAAGTTTTAACGTTGCTCGAGACAACTTTAGATTCAGAGGCTATGGTTCGATGTTGCAGATGAAGCTTTTTAATTTGGTGCTGAATCAAGCAAGGCCTTTTTTATATACTCTACACAAAAGTGTTTGCAACAATGGCAGTTTCCTTGTAATATTGCATGGAAAATGTGAGGTCCAGAATTTATGACACTAAATCTCTTTACTGTTTCATCACACGTTTCAGGCAGGACACAGAATGAAGAACACTGACTAGATGAATAAACGGGTAACATCTCGTTTGAACAGATAAACAGGCACTATGGAAAAGTGATAAAATTATCCACCTCTGTCTTGGCCTGTTCACACGATATATAAAACTTGCCGTCTTCTTTTCATAACTTTTCTTGCAGTGATCACTTACGTTTGTACGGGCAGATATTTCTCCATGGTGACAATTTTTTTTAAAAATGTGTATTTAATCTGACAGCTTGTGATCCCACCCACTCGTGTCAGTGCAAGACCTCTCTGTGTGGAGTATGTAACAGGCCTTAATTTGAATTCGGCTGCATTGACCCTTTGTCCAGATATTTAATTGCCTAGTTTTGTAATGCATGTGCTGCGAACAGAGCTGAAGTGAAATCTGACACGAAGAATGACGTTAACGTTTGGTAAATGAGCAGATTGTTTTGTGAGCATGTTTCAGGCTGGTTTCACTGAGCTTTCTGGTTTTAGTGTGAATCAAGCAATTCACACTCAAAGTGGTCATGTATCAGTTTTTGCTTTTTTTTTTTTTTGGTGTGTGTGTGTAACGGAACAAATCAATTTTTTGGACTTGAGTGGACATGTCACTCAGATTATGTTGCAGCCCATTTAGCTCTGGTGGTTTTTTGTGATTGCATTTGGCCTGCTGGCATTTAACGCTTTATTGAGCCTACCTGTTGTATTTTCAGGGTGTGAAGAGTAACTCCAGCCATGCTGTTAACTTTGCCTAACTTGTAAAGGATATTACCAGACTGTGATTATGCCTGTCTGAAGTTTCATAGGAGAGATAGCTAAGTTTGAACTTTTGACATGACTTTAAACAACAGGGTTAAAAAAAACAACAAAAAAAAAACGGAGTGGATGTTCATTTTCAGTGATTAAATTGAAGTACATGACTTGGATGTGCTCTCGCAGCAGGTTACCATGATGTATCTTGCTTGTGTTTTCATGCTTAGCTCAGGCTCTCTGTTTTGTTTGTTGTTGTTTTGTTTTTTTTTCCAGGTCTATAAAACAAACACAAGTCCCACTCGCAGGCTTTAAATGTCCTGTCAGAGTTTTTGGTCAAGAATCGGTGTTTGCTTCTTAAACATAAGAATCTCAAAGAAATTTTGTACTCTTGAACATTTTCTTTCTTTCCATTTTAGTTGTTTTGTATCGTTGCGAACGCAGCCTGAATGCATCCACATCTTTTCTCAGATTTTAGGTAATCAGTTGAATCCAGGGTTTTGATTTTTTTTTTTTTTTTCCCAACTGAAGAAGAGGAGTTGTTGGTTCTTGGTTTTGTATGTACATATTTGAATTTATAAAAGCCAGAGCAAAGGCAGCAAGCATTGTTTGGCCAATGATGTTAAAATCTGTGTGTTACATATACTTTAATAATTTCCATTTGGTTTTTTACTTTTTGCATCATAATCTTTTGTTCCAATCTCATCAGCGGTTGTCAAACTTCTGCTCTCATGGAAACCATTGTGGGGGGAAAAGTTAGTTTTCATACCTGAAAATGTAAAATTTGGTACTTGTGTAAATACTTAAAACCTCATTTTTAAACTGAAAAGGTTGTCAACCAACATTTGGTTCAACAGTAAGAATACTGACTGTTAATATTAAGATGAAGCGATTGTAGTTGAGTTGTTGTACCAGTCTGTTAAAGGAGGCGACCTGTTTGTATGGCAGTGGCTGAGAAAGGATTACAGTCATGCTTGTAGCATGTAGTGAGTGGTGTTGAGCCATTGTGGCTTGTGAGTGTATGAATTGCGGATTTGAGGTGCAGATATGAATTGGATTTAAGCACAGCTTTCACCTCGGTCGGATTGCAGAAGGTGATCATTTACTTGCCAATGTTCTAAAATCTGGAGAAGAAATGATTCACCGTTTGAACTGACGGACAAGGACATCTTTTCTAAATGCAGTGCTGTGGCATGACGCTGATGCGTGTAGTGAAGGGTTATTGACTGGATGTGAAGTGACAGTCTTGGTGCTGCAGGTGAATTATGAAGGTTGTTTTGGATCTAGTAAGGGCCCCTGATATTTATTTATTTTTTTTCATTTTGCCTTCCCCAAGCAGCAGTGAGAAGGGCCGATGACCTTTTGTTTTTCCTTTTTCCCTCTTCTGATCTCACCAGAAAAACACACCTCATTTTGACACATAGCTTGGATTACTGGCCTTCTCTGCATTCATATCACACCTACACTTGTATCTAGATGTATTTTATCTGGGTTCATTGCATTTAACACATGTAAAGCAGATTACACGTGGAAATGATACTAATGCACACCTAATTCCACCTGTATTTTATATAACCTTCAGTAGTTGTTCCGTTCGTGATTGTACCCCACACACACACACACACACACACATACTAGATATTCTTATCAACTTATTTCTTATTCACCACCTGAATTGGTAGTGCTATGTTAGGTTTAAGTGACACATAGCCTCTCTACATTTCCACATTATTCCACCTTCTCCATTTGAACTGTTAGTTGCATGCCTTGTTGTTGCTGCTGCTCCAGCCACCTTCTTCCTCTTGCTGATTATTGCAGCTAGAGTGGGAGGGAGCCAAACTGAGCCCTTGCCCTGGACGTACGCCACACGCAGCTGTTGCGTGGGATGGGGGAAAATAGCATCGTTAGGCCTGAAACTGCTGTGGACGATGGGGTGTCCCCCCACTAAGGTAAACACTCAGACCACACACTCCTGCCCCTCCCCGAAAACACGCGTACACATTCTCAGACACTCTCATACACACATACAGACACACCCATGTCCAAACTTTCTATTCCTTACCTGTCTGCAGGGATTTTTATTTGTCAGGAAGTCATATTTTTGGACATGGATCTCCCATCCTTTTCTAAAGGGAGATTACTTTTTTTTTTTTCCCCTGTGTTTTTGATTTTCCTGATCATAATCCCACGTCACTCCCCGACCACCCCAAGCATACATTCCTGCTCCTGACATACTGACCATTCACCCATGTGATCTTTTGAGGACACCTTCTCTTTTAGTCTAAATCTCAAGCCTTTACTGAAGCAGGCATGTTGTGAGTACATCCTGTATCTAACAGCCTGTCACTCAAGAGTACCAGGCAGCCAGAGCCACAGCCGGATGTGGGACATGTAGGTAGAATGGGTTGTTTTAGTTTTTGTATATGCGCCCCTTGGGCCACTTCGGGGATAAGTGCCTTGCTTAAGAGCACATCGGTAGGCCCTCCATTTCAGAGTTGAATAACCTGGCTCAGGATCGGTTGCTGGTTCAACGCTCAACACCCCCCCCCCCCCCCTAAAAAAAAAAAAAACGATTTTTAAATGCCACATTCAACTTGTATGAATGACAATGAACACAAATATCATTTTGTTTTAAGTTACGTTTTGTCCTATGTTCTTTGAAATGTTTAATTATCAATAAATGAATTTTCAACTGAACTATCATTTTTTTGTGTGTGTGAATGTTTAGAGATGCTTATGTGCTGGCTAATTAATGTATTATTACTTTCAAAGTTTTAGTGGAGGAGTCACCAAATAACTCTTAAAGAGCTCAGCATCAGATGACGTTTTATTCCATTTTCTTCCAAAAACATCAACTTATGCTTTTTAAATAAAAAAAACAATAATTTGATAACAATGCAAACCTGTTGATAATTTGTATCACTTTGATATACAAAAGAAGAAAAAAGAAAACGAGAATAAATTGAAGTTATGGAAACTCACTCCCTGCTAACAGGACTCTGTCATGGATACTGCTGAGTTTCATGCCCTCAACAAGTAACAGTTTACAGATGGACAGTAGAGTACTGAATGCACACACACACAGTACTGAGGGTATACTGAGGCAATTACGATGAGAACATCTATGTTCTTAAATGGACAAAGAGTGGAGTGTGAAACTACATAGACATCATGTGCCTTTTACTGGCATAATGACATAAAAATGCAGTTTCTGTAGGTCTGGTTTCCAGCAGCCGGATACATCTGAAGTAGCTTCAGTTGTGAATATAAAAGTCTATCCTGTTGAGTGTCTGCAGATGCTTAAGTCAGTGGGTAACACTCTTGAGAGTCATCTGTTGTGGAAAATGCAAGACTACAAAAAGCCCATTGTTGTAAGTACATCTTGGTGCAATTTAGCCTCCTTTGTACTCTACTTTTTGTAGAGTGGAGGTATTGTGTGTTCTGACCATTGCTGTGGATTCTGGGGTGGAAAACTTCATAATTTTTTTTTTTCTTAGACTTGTGTGCCAAGTCAAGATGAACTGAATGTAAGAGAGAAAAAAAAATACCCTCTCAAACTCACGTCTTGAAGCAGGTTTTTTCAAACTAAGCCAGAGAAAACTTAGTAGGAAAAAGTTAAATACTGTAACTTCTGGTAAGCCTTATAACTTTTATGCTGTGTCCCTTCTATTAATAAAGCAGGGTGGAGGGAAACTAAGGAAGGGTGTGTTCTTGATTTAATTAATACAGGTGCTACCAAAAAAACAATGTACAGAGACTAATAGATGTAGGGTTAAAAACTGTTGTTGATCTAAAAAGACCTTGTTCTGGTCTGGACACTGTCTAGAGCTGGTGTATCAAAATTGATTCAAAATAAGGGTGAAGCTTCTGGAGGATCCAAGCCTGGTTTCAGGAAACCAGTCCGTGCTTAGGAGGATGACTGGGAACATTTAATTTTCAATTGATGGCAACAGACAGGACAAGACTGGGCAAACACGTTAAAAACACCACACAATGTGGACCAGACCAAACATATATTACAGTACTTTGACTTTCAATCACAACCTCCCATGATGCTGCTGGCATAGTATGAAAAAGGAGTGAGCATTCAAACACACGTATTGAAAATAGCAACGCTTTAATAAAGAGCGATTTTACAAGACTGCAATGTCTAGCTAGCTAGGTGATAACTGGCATTGACATTCATGGTGTTTTACAAAGATGCAGTTATGGTAACTGGGTTTGAAGTTTGATGGGTTACTTGCAAGTTGCATTTCTGCATGCGAGGCAGCCTTCAAACAGTTACAGACCCCTACGTTGTAAAACAGTTGATTATGAATGTCAATGAACGTTCACGTCAAGAGGTAAGTAAAAAAATCTCATGGAGAAATTTCCTTAACATTTTCCAAACACACCGGTAAGTGAGAGTTCAAACAATGGTCATGCTTTTACCGGGCACACAAGCCAATAAAAAGACGACACTTAATCATGCAAAAAAAGACAGTTTGTCTTTGTCTCTAAAAATAAAAGAACAAACATCCTTTTGAGTTCTGATAACATCCATCCATAGTGACCTTGAATAAGAAGAAGCTGCGCTTTGATGATGACTTTGGTGCAAAAAAATGTTCCTGTTTCGAAGAGGACAGACCCTGTCCTGTCCACTTCCTTGATGAAGACACTCTTGGTATAGACCAGTTGTGATAGTTTACCCTTGACCCCACCCTCCCCTGACCCCACCCCCTTCCTCCTCAAGATGGACACAAACATCACAAACATCAACCCCGTCCCACCCACCCATCCCTGGATGATGACACCTTTAAAATACAACCATTCAAACACAGATACAGCAATAAATTGTCCCACGTACAGTACATCATCCAATGGGGCTTCGATCACTTTACAGAGAGCACGTCTAAAAACACATGAACGGCATTACCTATATACAGAGGACACAGTAACAGTCAGGTTGGCCCAGGATGGATCGAGCTGCGTTGTGGGCATGAAGTGCACAATGAAAAGAGCATTCAGCTGACGGAGAAAGACAAACCACTGGAACAAGGAGTTATGGAGGAGAGTGAAACGACAATTTTCCAAAGGAGATATCCAAATGTCAGCTGGCCTCTTTGTATCAATGTTCATTCGAAGGTGAAACCTCAGAGAATCTCTGCCTGCTTGGTGACAATTTCTAACACTTGAAGTCTCTCTGCTGGTAGTAGAGTTGTAGCTGCGGGGGGGATTGGTTTTTGCGTAGCCAGCAGTTACAGTTCAACAGTGAATCATGAAGATCCACCACCAGACAGTTGCAATTCTCTGAGGTTAGGAATCAACAGGACGTGCAGCTCCAGCTGTATGAAGAGGTTCACCTCAGATTCACTTTGAGATTCCAGGTCCAATGACTTGGGGCTTTTTTTTTTTGCGTTTTTCAGCAGATGAGTGATCCGAGAGCCACCTTAAATTGATGTTGTGTTGTACAGACTGAGACACAGTCACAATAACACTCACTGCTAAGTTAGTACACGCTACCAGCTCGCTAGAGACCTCTCTAACCGAGGAACATGACCCTGTTCATCTCTATGGGAAGGCATGTGCACACAAACACACATACAGTACATGTACATAGAACAGACACAATCAATAGAAAACGACTTCATCCCCAATCGATTATTGCCCCTTTCAACTGTACATCCCAGCAATGATTTTAGGTTTTTGTGCAGCAGAGCATTGTCCCCTCTTCGAAGGTTTGTGCTATATATATCGTCTGTCTGTGGGTCTAACTTGACCTTGGATCTGCCAGAAAAGCCACATTAACATTTAACGTCTCATTAAAGCCTCCCGTCTCTGGCTGTCTGAATTAATCTGTGTGTCGTCACTGCAGGCATTACCAGGGTCGTGATCGGCAGACATTACCCTCAGTTTCTTTCCGGCAGCCTAGTCCTCATTTAACTCCTCTGACTGACCTTTAGATGTCCTGTGCATAAATGTTAACACTACATTAACTAACCCCTTTCCATGTTAGCATTGTCTTAAATACCTCCAAGTGGAGGTGAGACATGCTGCGGTAATTACCCATATCAAGTTTTTCTGTATGAAGGACTTCACAAGAGACTAATTTTGGACAGGACAGGGAGGACATCATACAGTTGGGAGTTAGACCATTTCTGATTGGCAAGACCGAGAATCACCTCCCTACAAATATTACCTCTATCTGGCTCTCAGTGCATTTTTCACTACTTTAAGAGCAGTATAACAGAACAGGAGTTAGAAGAGGTTATAAAACAAACAAACCAAAAATAGCATTCTGTACAGAATCCTGATGTGGACACAAGAAGTACATCACTACAGCAGGAAACAGCTTCTAAACAGTCTACAGACAGGTGGAAAAGACATTAACAAGGTTGCATGATATTGCACAGCTGTAGAGGAGGCGGGGAAAAGAAAGAACAAAATACACAGTGTGTACAGCACGTCCCCAAATAGCAAAGTTAGTCTAAGAGGTTTGTTTACATCCAAATGCAATGCCTGGGTCTGGCTCAGTGCTTTCATCAGTAGTTCCAGTGCAGTAACACATTGGTACCTGGCAACACAGCAATGACATCAGGTACCAAAAAGAGAAACACATACAGTACATACCCTACACAGCTACGTCCATCCACCCGCACACAAGCGTGCCCCCAAAATGATCATTCCACATTTGATGCTTGATGTGAAGTTGGCAATTAAGAACAAAGGGAGCTCATAAAAAGACTCAAAGAGTAATGTTGATGCGGCACACTGAAATGTAAAAAAAGGGACACACACACGCACGCACGCACACACATACAAATCGATAACTTCTGACATCAGGTGATGGAATGAACCAATCTGAACAAGATGCTAGAATCACTAACAGAGACACACACCCTTGGCAAAGTTCACATTGAGTAAAGTGCCAGCAAACGATCCAATCAGAGAAAGAGACGCGTGTCCTCCGAGTTTGATTCAGTTACGGGATGGAGAGGGGAAATGGGTAAATTAGGGGAGGAGGTTTTTGTACAGGAAATTTTCTGGATGAGGATGTCAGGAAGTGGCGATGGAGATTCTGCACTTCCATTGAGCTGTCAGTCTTCATAGCGTCATCACAGGTCGTTATCGCCGAATTGGCAAATCAAACAGAGGATAAGTGGGGATTGATGCAGAGCCTCTGGTGCTCTGGCATTATAGATTCAAAGACAGAGAGATCAGTAGCCACATGGAGAGAGGAGAGGAGATTAGAGGGTCGGGCAACATGGAAAACAGACATCAGCATTTCATCTTTCATCCGTCCTCTCTGCGTCTTCCTCTCCCCTCCCTCTTTCTCTCGCTTCCCCCTCTGTCCTCCTCTTTCTTCCTCCTGCACTGGATTTGGTTCTGGATTTGTTTTCTTCGGCTCTTTCTCTCCATCTCTTTTTCTCTTGCCTTCTCTCTCTCGGCTTTGCTGCTATGGTTACAACATCATCACTACATGAAGTGCATCTGCAGAGGACGGGGGGAGAACAGAGATTAATTTAGTTCAACAAAACATCTCAACAAGTGTTGAGGCATCTATTGACAAGCACATTACCTGCCGCAGTGCCCGGAAAACAGCTTCTAGGGGACATGAGTGTTCACTTAGCAATTATGCTACTCTGTTATGTTTTGAATAATTGGTCAAAATATACTTGTTTGTTTGTTCTCCTGAGAGTCTTGTAGCCATACCAACTGATGATTACTCCCTGTGAAAAACACTTTTTCACACTTGTTGGTCAATTTCAAAATTATCTGACATGATTTATTCTGCTTCTTGAAGGGTCCACAGCTTGAATGCTATTTATCAATCTTTTATAGTCATGAATGAGTGCATTCATGACTATTGACTAAGTTCTACCCTTAGTTGGACTTATGTTGTCAGTTTGGGAAGTCCAGTGGAGTCCAGTAATTTTGTAATGAAATTATTTAATTTACTCCTATTTGTTCTACCCAGTTTTCTTTATGTGAATTTCCCACCTTTATCAGAAATATGTTTAGCAACCTTCAGATTGGCTATAAATTTATAGCTACTGTTCTTCTAAACTCTACATACCAGAGCATAAATCAAGCCAGCCCAACATCCAAGTTTCAATGTGGGGTTTTCTCTCAAACTGTCAGACAGATATGACTGAAAGCATTTTGTTACAAGAACATCATGTTTATTTGCGCAAGGAAAAAAAGAGCTTCAGGTCATACTAACATGTAATAGAGCAAATAATGATAAAAGGAGCCAGAAATGCACAATGCATACATACACCAATTGCTATCTAAAGTCATCAATAGAAAGGCAGATTATTAAAGACATAGTTTGATATTTTGGGTGCTTGTTATATCTTATAAGATAGATCTCATGTCTGAGAGCGCCAGCAACTGCCTAGCTTAGCTTAGCTTAGCATAAAGACCGGAAACTTAGGGAAACAGCTCACTTGGCTTTGTCCAAAAGTAATGAAATACACCACTAGAACTCACAAACACATTATATCATGTTTGCTAAATCCATACAAGAAGTTGTGGTTTTACGTGGTGTTGTATGTGGGACTATTTCTTGGCCAGGCACAGTGACTTGCCCAGTGCGGATCTTAATGAGGTCATACATGCTTTTATAGCATCACAACTTGATTATTATAATTTGTTGTAATCAGGGTTGAATAATCTCACAGCTTCAATTAGTACAAAACACAACTGATGTGCTTTTAACAAATTCAAAGAGACAAGATCATATCAGTCCCATTCTGGCTTCTCTTCTTAGAGGAATATTTCATCTTTCCAGTTCTAATATGTTTTATTTCTTTGTTGTTGTTAATTTCACTCTTTTTTTTAAATCTTATATTCCTTGTTGGGTGTTCATTCTCTGTACTTTAATTGTAGTGCTGACTTGTTCTAATCTTAATTTTCTCATGGAAAGCAGTTATAAGTTTGTTTGATGAATAAAGTTTATTATTTATATTATTAATATTATTATTATAGAACCCAGACATGCATGTTAACTATATGGCACTAATAGATGTACTGTCTCTTTGTGTTTGTATGTATGTCTGTGTCTTACCTGTGTCCCGGGGATGGGTCCGAAGGGATTGGTAGGTCTCAGGACAGGCTGGTTGTACATGACAGGCTGTGGGGGCATCATGGGAACGCCCCCCATCTGATGACTCATCTGAGGAGGGAGCTGTTTGGAGGACAGGTGAGTGCAGGTGCACAGCAGGGGGAAGGAATAGGTAAGGTTGGATGGAGAGAAATAAATAATGTCACATTTAGAGTAGATGAAAGATTCCTGAATGTATAGCTGAGATTTAAATAGAGGTGACTTTTTTTTTTTTTTTACCATTCCATACACAGGCACTTGGGGTGTCGTCATAGGAAAAGCCACTGGTGCTGGAGCCTGTACAAAAATCCAGAGAGGAACACGTTCATAATGTTGGCCTAAAAGTCGATTGTAAATATAACCCTGGTACTATCAACCTCCTGCTGACAGAAATGCTTTTACATTCATAAACATTTGCATTTGTTTGCATCTATGAAGACGCTTAATCCCGAACAACAAAAAGAAGCACAACATCAAGCTATGTTGAATTGAGGCAGAAGATTGGCAGCTTATAATAACCACAAGGGATGAAACAACAATGTCAAGGCAGCACAATAAGCAAAATAATCCCTTTCTCCAACGATAATACATGTATCGTCAACAATACAAACGGCTTAATAATAAAAAGGTAGCGCTGAGGTTTTTGGAGGATGTCGTGATGAAATCTGTTGCAGAAAATGTGGAAAGAGGAGAAGGTGAAGTGAAGAAACATCAGGTACTTACATAGCCAGTATAGATCATCCCATTCTTTGGAGAGTTACAGGAAAGAGAGAGAAGAAGAGTTAAATAGCTAACATAGTTTTTCATTTTTACACCACACACCACACCTTCCTCTAATGGGCAGAGAAGGTAAAGTAGACCTTTGCCCGTTCCTTGGGTTCCAATCACTTCTACTTTCTATTCAAGTCATGCCACGGACTTTCCGAGCCATTTGCTGAATAAATGAGCGGTTTGAGTTGAGAGGTCAATCAGTCGAAAATTAAAAGATGAAGCCAGATTGAATGGAAGAGACGTGGAGATAATTAGAGTGGAGCACAAAGGACGGAGGCATATTAGGGAGCTCCTTCAAAAGCCCCAAATGCAGCAAAAACATTCTGCCAACAGGTACATTCGCCGATTTCTAAAATGAGACATTAATCATTAGGAAAAACTGACTTCACTGATGAAATGATGGATGGAATTAAAGTAATACACATTACGATACTTCTTCAAAATATTTCTGCTAGAGTAAGTGCTTTACTGACAAAAAGGCCACATTTACAGACTTGATCCTGTATAATCTAGACTCTATATTAAATTATACTTATTTTGAACCTGCTTGCAAACTCACTATGCTATTTGTGCGTTCTTACTTTATTGCAGATAATTTAAAAGATGTTTTTTAGGTGCACATACAATTTCTTCTGCAAAGCCATTGACTGTAGGCTCAATGTTCAATGACAGTTTTTTTTCTCTCTGCTGGTCCAGTTTTCTTGGCCATTATTTGGCGCCCCAATTCGGCGTTGTCTGGTTTTGAGTGCATCCAATGATAACAGTGTAAAGTGTCCTGCCCATAACTTGGAGGAGAATAAGGGAACTGTCAATCAAGCACAGTCTGTGCGAGCCAACACTGTCTGGAGAAGAGGTCTAATCAGGCAAGTGCATAAGCGTATGCACAACCCATTTTAAAAAATCTGTGCAGAGCTTGATGACCAAATGAGCAAATGCTGTCACTTGAAGGTGAAAGTAGTTTTAAACTCACCATCTGAGGGACGGGCATGGGTGCAGGTGCCATGGGATGGGTGGTGTGAGTCCAGTTGGTGCTGGTGCACATGGTCTTTGACTGCCAGCCACTTCCTCCTGTTGGCTTCTTCTCTACCAGCTGACTCCACTGGAGCTCCGGCCTGATGTGTACACACACACACACACACACACACACACACACGCACACACACACAGGTTTACATAGGTTTAGAAGTACATTTACAGGTGCAAGAAAGAGAAATGTTGAATCATATGAGAGATTGAACACCAATTAAACTGGATACACAAAAGCAGCATGGCCCAGTTTTAGATGACAAGCAAACCCACTCACTTTTTAGCTGGCGTCCCCCCAAACTGCAAATCTGAGAGAGAGAAAAAGAACCATAACATCAGCTGAAAGGAAGCAACACAAAGGGAGAATAATAGCAGGAAAGACAGACAAAAAGATTATTGAATATTTGGAGAGAGATTTTGTTTACTCACTACCAACAAGGTTGGCTAATGAAGAGTCCAAATCATTGGGCAGCATTTTCCCAGAGTGCAATGGGACTCCAGGGCTGTGAATTTGAGTGGGCGGGGCTGGCTTCAGTAGGTCACCTGACATCCAAAGGTTACCATGGTTACATCAAAGAAGAAAAGAGGGGAAATGAGTCAAGAGCATAAAGCAATTGGGCTTCACTGTCACAGCGCATCCAGCTCTGAGCCGTGTGTATTTATTTGCGCAAGTGTGAATTAATTTTCATGCTCCACTGTATGTTTACGTGATTGTGTGTGTGCGTGTGTGTGTGTGTGTGTGTGTGTGTGTTTGGTTGTGTAAGTAGTCCTACCTCCCCAGGCATTGTTATTGTTGGGCACAGTGTGTGTGGTCTGGATGGGGGTGAAGTTAGGCTGCAGGGTGAACAGCTCACTGGTCAGGTTTGGCACACTGCAGGAAGGAAAATTTTTATTTTTATGTAACCAGAAAAGTCCATTTTAAATTTAAAAAAAAGTAATTTACAGTGACAACTTGGCAAAATGCCTCTAGTTGAAGAACTGGGGTGAAATTGATAAAACGAAACAACAAACCCGAGAAGGCTAGTGGTTCACAGACAAAACAGAAAAACAAAGTGATATCATAGTTTAGGCTGGATAAAGTCTTTCTACAATACACAGAAGACTTCTTGTATTTTCTACGTGTGTGTCTGCAGATGTTGAGACTCACTGGTTGTTGATGGGTACAATGGGTGAATTGGAGAAGAGATCTGTGGCTCCTCCGCTACTGTTGGCACTGCCCACTGACTGGGTGCTGGGTGACACATTGGGCGTCTGAATGTCAATCACCTTATGACCGTCCTCCTGCATGGAAAGCATCAACAGAAAATGATTTTTCTTTCTATAATATGATATTTCAATGCTGTTAAGCTCCCCTAGAAACATAACAAAATGGATACAAATCACTGGGTAGGTTGGCCGTTTGTGAAACATTTCTATTGCCTGTGCTTTAATAAAAGACTCCTAGATGCTTGAATGGAAAACAAACTACAGACGGTATTTAGATCATTAAAATGTTCTTTACTTTCCTGTGCATTTTCTTCTCTATTCAATACCAATGTTGTGTGTGAAGGGCAAAAAAAAGTACTGGGTGTACAGTTATTTCAGTGTGCTTTCCTCACATAAAAGCAAGCAGGCATAATGTGCATCAATGTTTGTGAGTTTTAAGAGAGTGTCCTTCAAATGTCTCACCTTGTGTTGCTGCAGTCTGTTGTCCTCTGTCTTGTCGTCCATACGGCTGAGAGAGATCCCAGTGCTGGAGAGAGAAGACACTGCACTGGACAGAGTGCTGGATCTTCAGGTGAGACACACACACACAAACAAACACAAACACACACATAAATGTATTTTTGCAAAGCCTGCTGAATTTGCTCAGTTGTTGTGTAGCTTTCTTTTGTTTGTTACTGACTTGCACTTTATAGTGCTTTGTAACCTTATTTTAACAAGCAATACTGAGAGTCTACAGCCATGTTAGCAGCTCTGTGAGGCTGCAATGCTGATTATAAAGAAAACCAAACTAGTAGAAGGACAAATAGAAATTTTGACTCAAATATCTCACCGTCTTTGTCATTTATGGGCCAAGCAACTTTGGTGACCTTTCCCATAGCGCCACCAGCAGGTTATTATTTAGATAGATATAGATAAAGATATTTGTGGCTTTCAGTGAAACAACAACATTTATAACTATTGGATAGATTGTCATCAAATATGGTTCATATATTGTTGTCTCCCTCAGGATGAATAGTAAAAACTTTGGTAAGTCTTTAATGATCATCATCAGGTTCAAGTTTTAATTCATCCAATACTTTGGTTTTTGACCAAATATCTTCAGCCACAGTTCTAGTGCACTGGTATATTGTGCATGCTCACTCATTAAGGTGGCCTTACTGGGACAGTTAACTGCATGGAACCATTATTAATGTTATTATTCACGCCTTTGCTTTTCCTGCTTTGACAAGCCATAAATGTCTGCTGTGAAAAGGATCTATAATAGAAGTAGTAGAAATCTTGGTAATTGTAGTGTTAGTGCTAAAAGTAACAGCAATACTAGTAGTGGTAATTATGTAATAGGAATAGTAACAACAGTTGTAATAAACAGTATTACGTGGATGCTGCAGCAGAACTGAGTGATCTGAACATACCTGCTGGCAGTAGAGAGGTCCTTGAGCTTCCTGCCCTCCAGAGAGGCTAGATGCTGCTCCAGAGCCTCCAGGAGAGAACTGGGAGCCTGGGGGTAAGGGGTAAGGGGTGGAGGTAAAGGGGTAGGAAGGTGAGGGGGTAAGATTAGAACCACAGTCAAGTAGATAAAGTGGGACACACTGCTTTCTCTCAGTCTCCTCTCCTCACCTCCTCACTTTATCTCACACTCTCAATTCAATTCAAGTCACATAATCCCTCACTCACAGACACACACGAAGCAGCAGCAAAATTAAGACATCACCCTCAGATTCATGTCCACTTATTTACTCTACAAAAGCTCTTTGTTTTTTGTTTGTTTTTGTTTTTTTTTTTATTTTTTGCATTTGGTTTCATCAGGTTTGGTTGACCAGCATGCACAGATCAGCTGGATCATGCAAGCGAGTCTGCAACGGGACTGACAGCAGACAGAGCAGAGCAGAGTATCGTCACTGCAGGGCTCCAAGGTCGAAACACAACAAACACTTCTCTGAACTGTCTAACAAGCCCATGCAGATGCCAGCAGTGCACAAACGCTCTCATAAACACACACACGTACGCACGCATACACATAAAGAAAATCACAATCTGAAAATTAAGAGTTAACCCGTGGATTCCACTTAAGGTTAAAAGACAAATTAATGTATTACTAATTTAATTGAGTTTGGGGATTAGGCAGTAACTGAGTACCAAAATGTTACACCACTGGAAGCCAAGGAAGTTAACTCAATGAAATGAAAACTTCTGTTGAAAAACCCGGTATGCACATTGAGCAGCTGGCCAACATTCTTTATTGGGAAACAAAAAGGATGGATGGGTTCTTTTTGACCACATGTGATACCACGGTTTTCATCCAGAGTCTTACATTTCAGCATCAGAGAACACAATGCAAACACAACAAGCAAAGAAAAGATTTCTCATATACTTATTTTAAGGGGGGAAAGAGAGTAAAATGCGAATTCTGGATATCCTTCTTCAGAGAAATCTAGAATATGCTAAAAGTTTAAAAGTAAAACAGACACATATCTAGAGCTCAGTATAGGCATGGGTCACTATGTTGTTGAATAAGGGCATATAAGGTCTTCATAAGCACTACAAACATGACATTAATTTTTTTTTTTTTAAAAAGTCAACCCTTTTCAGTTTGTTACCTGATTTATCACATTATAAACATCCAATTATGTGTCTACTGAAAAGGATAAATTGTGTATCAGGCCTTCACAGCATGATATGCAGTACTTATGATGGCATTATGTACACCTATCCAAGTCATATTTGCAGAAACCTACTTAATAAAAACCATTCGCTGCTCTCCCCACAGCTAATTCAAAGGGACATAATCTTTTCAGGGAAATGATTCAACACTGCTTATATGGGCAAAAAAACCTATTTCATGAAGCTGTGCTGACTTATTTCTATAATAAGCCTTTTGATCAAAACACAAGACTTGATATTTATACTGGGAAAATGCCAGAGAGACTGCTGGAAAAAAATCAGACTGATACTAAGCCCCAGTCATGGACATCCATGATGGAAAAATGCAAAAACATTCTGAAAACTTAAGCAATTCAGCTTCACAATTTGAACCATAAAACAGAGTAAAATTTGTTCTGCAATTATTCAAATAACAATAAAAGTAAATTCCTGCACTAATGCTTAAAAATTATGGGAAAAATGGTGCTTCAAGATTATTTGAAGTCCTGCATTTATTGGTTTCTCTTTAATCTAGACTCTACTCAGACAAATAAAGAAGAAAAGGCGAAAGAGTTAAGGAGAGTGAAGAAGAGAGGAAGAGGACGGGGCAGCTGCAGTGTGGGCAGGTCTGTAGGGTGAGTAGGGAACGGGAGCGTTTAGAATGAAGCATTATGGGATTGACTTGACGGATTTATATAGTGGTTGACTGACTGGTTGATTGACTGATTGAGATGAGATGTAGACTGACCTGTGTGAGATCGGGGCTGTCGCCCTGATCTATCCCAACTCGCTGTGTCACAAAAAAGGAGGGAGGGGTAGGGGAGGGAGGCAAAATAAAAATAAACCAAATGTAATAATAAAACAAGGAATAAACCAAAAACCCAACAGACCACAGAGTAAAAAAAGGGAAGAGGCGTGTGAAGGAGGAAGAGGAGGGAGAAAGAAGAATCAAACCCAAGCATTCATTACTTCATGCAGTGGCTGAAAAGGAAAACAAATAAAAGACAACAGAGGAGGAGGGTAAGAGGGCGCATGCACACGCATACAAACACCTATATATATATATATATATACATACAATATATGTACACACACACACACACACATATAAGAACACACACACACTGAGATCTGGAGACTGGTTTGAAATGAATGCTGAGCACACCGACTGATTGATCAGGCAGGGCAGAGAGGGCAGACAACAGGTCGCATGACTGCGAGGTAAGACACATCCAAAAGGAAGACACTCAACTAATGTTGACTTTGAACAGAAAGAGAAGGGGGGGAGGGACACAGATGACACACAAACAGACAAACACACATTTTGTTAGACAGGTAAGATGAATGGGTCCTTAAAGTCAACGTTAGTCTGTTGTTTTTTTTCTTTGGATCGAGCGGCTGCACCCCAAACCTTCGTCCAAATGGGAACGAAACCAAGCAGTGAGAAAGCCTTTGAAGATGGCGCACGGGATAGTGCTACACAGTCTACAGAGGATAAAAACTGTTTATATTCACTGTGAAGCCTAGTGAGGACTGCAACTGTTAATTGGAAAACAGCCATTGTAAAGAAAAATGTATTTTTTTAAGAAAAGGGAGGAAACAAAATAGGAGGAAGAGGAGACAGAGATAGTTGTAGAAAAAGAGCTTGCTTGAGCATGCAGTGCAGGCATGTAAACAGGCAGCACGCGAGGGGTCCCTCAACTGGAAGCTCTATACGAGTGGCTCTCTGATAGGCTAAGACTCAGCCATTAATCACTGTCTTGGAGTAAACCCCCTCCACAGGTCAGGGCAAGAGAAGGACAGGACAAAAACAAACAGTAGAAAATCTAGAGGCTAAAAAAAAGACTTTGAAAGATTAAGGAAAAGAAAACCCTGGACACTGATCTACGGCCAGTTTTAGCTTCCTCGCAGACGAGGTTATGGAAAATAGCGACCGTAGATCAGATAACAAGGGTAACGGGGGTCTGAAGCAAATCTCAACAGGTCAAAGAAGATTTTCTCTGCAGGTTAAATTCTTCTGAGAAAGAGGAGACAATTATAAACAAACACGTAAATATGTCTATATGAAACAAGAGGTAAGGAGAGGAAACTGTTGAAATTTGCTCCAGACAGATATTCCCGCCCTCTCCAGTGGTGATTAAGTCCGTGGAGGGACCAGCAGGACGATCGGACGTTACCTCAGCCACTTTGAGAAACTCAGACAGTTTGGTCATCCTGTTGAGGAAGGTCTTGTAGATCTCCAAAGCTTCTTTGCACTGGTTCTTCTTCATGTCAAAGTATTTTTCTGTGTGCCAGAAGACCAGAATCAGCATCACTACACTTTAACCTGTTCATCATAAACACATATTTGTCACGTATTTGTCATCTAGTAGAGATGAGAGAGTCCCAGTCAGTATGAACTCCAGACTGAAGAGTCTGCTGGACTGTTGTCAGCCCCTCACTCTTTACTGACTTAATAATTAATGAAAGAAAAGGAGGTGATCTTTATAGTCTCTAATTGGAAGTTGAGAGACAGTAGGAGGAAAAGTTAATTTCCCCTTAAAGATAATGGAGTCACAGTCTTGTGATCTTAACTCCGTCTCAACCGCAACAGACTGCAACTGCAAAAATACAATATGGACTCAGTAGAGATAAACTCTGGATCTGCTGTGTATGATTTACCCAGCATGTTGATGACCCCTTCATTGTAAGCAGCAAACAACCGTATAGAGTCTTTAAACAGCAACATAAAAGCAGTGTTGATCACTCCGTTGGTCAGCTCGTTGGAATTAGGCTGGAAGAAAGAAAGAAGAGACACTCACTGAGATCAGATCAAGATGCAGTGATTGTTTCTTCGATAGGTCTACACTTGTTGAAGTCATATGTTTACCTGAAAGTCCAGCAGTGCATCCAGCTGGTTCTGAATGATGGGAAGCGTTTTAATCAGCTTCTCTGTGTTCATCGTGCGCATCACACCGTCCGCCCTGGTAAAAAACAAGAATACATGCACGCAAACACACATGCGACATACACATGGGACTTAACACGCCTGTAGATTAAGGTGTATGCATATGGAGGTCTTTTACAACCAAAATGGTAAATAAATAATACAGATATATGCTGTTTGTGTGGATTATGAAGGGTAAAAATACAAAATCTATTTGCTGTATAGTTGAAATAGAGCATGAAATCATAAATACAGTCGCCAGTTGAAAAGTAGAAAATAATATTTTTGGTCAAAATGGCCCTCCATATATATAACATGTATGTCATCTGAGAGTGTCTGTTACCCTCGCTTCATCTTGGTGAAGTCCACTGCTGCTAGTCTGTATGACATGGCTTTTTCATTCAGGTAGCGGCTGTAGCGTCTGATGAAGGTTGACATGTTATACCCTGTAGGACAGAGAGGGGGCACTACAATTAGAAACTGGTCACTTCATCCCATTTTTAAAGCAGGTTAAGAAGCCATAATCCCTTTCATGTGGAACTTCTCTATGAGCAATCTGCTTTTCCAGACGTGTCAAACTTAGCTTTGCACCATCTTACCTCAAGCTTTATTAGTGTATTTATTTTTTTTTACTTTTGCATTAATTTAACCACCAAGTCACTGAGCCTGTGTTCACACATTCAGCAGCTTCTTGTAACCAAACGAATCACACATTTGTATACAGTTTTGCAATCCTGGACTGTGGCTTCTCAGCCTCTGAAATAGCATTATTGATAGTGTTACGGTGCCAGGCAGAGTCCGACATAAAGTCATTTTGTTAGACGAACGGTACTGCTGAGTTTACAAACAGCCCAATGGCATTAAATCACCTTGTAGTGCAGCCTTATCTAGAAAGTTGTTGAGGTTGAAGAGCGTGTTTCTGGAGGCAAGGTACTGCATCAATCTCTGATAGAAAAAGAAGAGAACAGAGGAAACCGTTATCTGATGCTGTTCCCTGACAATATCAAGTCATGTCCACACAGACACATTGCCAGTGTTTATGCCACGCATTTGTACACTGGGAGTTGTAGCATTAAAAGCATTTCACAGAAGCTGAGCTGCTCTTGAGGCAGAAATAATAATAATAATGATAATAGTAATAGCAATAACAATAATAGCAATAATAATCATAATCATAATCATAATCATAATCATAATCATAATCATAATCATAATCATAATCATAATAAAATGAAACCATATGAGAGGTTTAGAGAGGAAATATCTCACGACTCTCGACTGGTTTAATCTTTAACAATGCATCATGTTTTATATTTAATGTATAATCTTACTCTCTAGAGTAAGTAGTATCAGATAAATGTGAAAAGTACAATATTTCCTCCTGAAATGTAGTGAAGTAGAGTATAAAGTTGTATGAAATGGAAATAGGTAAAGCACAAGTAACTCTAAATTGTACCCAATGAAAAACAATAAACAATAAACCAATTCAGAATCTGCTCCTACTATCAATTGAAAGCTGACAGTGATCTCATTCTAGCATCCTGTTTTAATAGGAAATAAATCACATTAAGGAAGAAAAAATGCCAATTCATTGGACTCTAAACCTGGCTGTTTTTTCTGGTCAGGTAGACTGAAGACTGGTGGAAAATGCCAGGCCAGGCACACAGCCAGTTTAAGCATCCTCGACAAATTTCCAAAACATCACGTCAGTACTCGTGCCACTAAAAGCTTTGTTGTTCCCCTACTTTGAGAGGGTCAGCGTGCCTGCTGTAAATGCTGCCACAGCCTCCCTTTCCAGTCTGAGACATTCTCATCATTTAACGTGTTTGATGTTTTGGTTGTCGCTCTTGTAGTGTGAGCGGGGCAGCGATTTGTCACACCGGTCATTGAAATGTCAGAAGGATACTTCATCAGTCCTAGTTGGACACATGGAAAGATGCAGCATCAAAGAAACTAGCTGCAAGAGAGAAATTGCTACAACCCGGTGAGCAAAATGTCAGACTCTCGCTGATTGGCAAACGTCCACATCCCTTTCAAGTGTGTGGTGGCAGAGGCACCGAGAGCATTATATTGTACAGTACAGTTTATTGCATCCTTTCATTGACTCTGTGTGCTACACTAATACTTTGTCATCTAGTGTAGACCCGTGACTAAAACCTGCTTCACTTATTCATCTTTTTCCAGACTAACAAATGAATCTTTGGTCTATGAAATGATTAAATATCAGAAAATAATGAAGATGCCCCTCAGAAATTCCCAGGACCCAAAATGTCATCTTCAAATTTCCTTCAGCTTTAAACTAGTGTGCTACTCCAGGAGCCGATATTCTGCAGCCTTCGACTGTTGCCGCTTACTGAACGAAGCAATCTAGAGTAGAATTAGATATCTATCCTAGTTGACCTTCAAATAAGAATGAGAATGAACAAAACTGACTTAAGGCTGTGTGAGTAAGGTCATTTTTCTGTAATGATTGTGTACAGCTACAGAAAGAAAATCACTGCCGTCCTACATTTTATTTATATTTTTTTCTGTTAGCAAAACTGCACATTTTTATTGTGCTTTTGCAATAGATTAGATTAAACTCTATTCTTTACTATTTAGAAAAAAATGGTTTTAGAATGCATTTATAATGTATTTTGAGTATTTTTTGGAGTATTTTTTTTTAGCCCAGATGCTAAACTACTAGCTTGTAATCATGAGAAAACACTTTTTGAAAAGTAAGCATGTTTGCCCTCCTTGGACTCTATACATTTGGTGTGTTTGGCTCACCTCGTTGCCGTACATCATGAGGTGGTGTGTGGTGATGAGCGCTTTGAAAACCACAATCCAGCTGTTGCTGGCTGTGCGCTCCAGCAGTGTGTCTGCCAGGTGGGGGATGCTGACATTCAGCTCATTGGTGCAGTGGATCAGGTCTGGAGGATACAAAACAAACAGCGTGAAATAATCTGAACATGCAGAGAAAACTGTAAAAGCAAAGTGAAGGAATAAATAAACTGTTAGTGGAACACAGATTATACTGGAAACAGGTGTGTGGCCAAGAGCTCATGTATCCTCAAACGCTGCCTCTTTTGTAAGTCACTGTGAGTTAAAGCACCAGCCACATGCCAAGATCATAATTTATAACCTTGGAGAGCTTACAGGTTGAGTTATTATGAGTGAACAACCACAACATATGCAGCCATATCAATATTAGCACACAAATCAATGAACAAATGATTATTTAATGATAGGGAAAGTATAGACAGATGAAGCAGAACCAAGGCTACTGTATCACAAAATCCATTTTGCATCTGTAATTCAACAGTGCTGCCTACCTACTCCCCCAAAATGTCAATAAAATATCAATTCAGAAGATGGAAAGGTACATTAGAAGGTCAATTCTATTCCAGTACAATCAACTCCAGGGATGCATAATTTTAAAACAGTGTCAAAAGAATAGACTGATGATGAATAATGAACCTGAATTTTCTTCCAGAGCATCTTTGTTAGTGGTGATTGTCTAAAACTGAGATGACCCTAACGTTTACCCTCTGAGACTCACATCTTAGACTGTAAATTGCCTGTTCAAAGTAAATGTGGGACGCATTTCAAAAGGAAAATGACTGAGTGCTGCTGCGTGTCGGACTCAAAGGTCTGACGAATGGTAGGCTGTGTGTGTGTGTTCAATGGAAAAGTGAAAAAAAAATATGAAAAAACTCAAGAACAGAATCAAATTTTAAAGCAAGGTAGAGATTTTATATTTCTAACGATATGTCCCAAAAATGAATAAATTCGGTA
The DNA here is from genome assembly GCA_029490765.1 of Euthynnus affinis. Classification (NCBI taxonomy): domain Eukaryota; kingdom Metazoa; phylum Chordata; class Actinopteri; order Scombriformes; family Scombridae; genus Euthynnus; species Euthynnus affinis. The sequence goes on from CM055854.1 coordinate 16,456,088, forward strand.
GTGAACACTAAACATATGTACAACAAGGACACACTGTAGGAACAATGGCCTAAATTCTTGAAGGATTTCACTGGCTAAAGATCAAAATGTGAAGTATGTTTAGCGTGTGTTTAATCTCAAAGAATTTAGCACTCCTTGTGAAAGAACTGAGGTTTAAATGGCACAAACACCCTTCTCCTTATGTGCCCTATTATATATTATATACTGCATATTCTATTACAAATCAATAAATGTTGTGTCCACAAAAAAGGGGAATGAACTCCATAAATATTCTGCATTTGATGTGAAAATGTTTTGTCAAATTACTGTAAAAGATTTTCTTCTAAACTTGACCTTGGGCGTCTTTCACAGTAAAACCTTTCTTAAAAATGGTCAAGTGTGCACTTTCATTTACAGTACTGTATAACTGCTTAATGTAATCTGTTCAGTGACATTTCTCATTAAGTTTAAGATTCTCAATAAACAACTCACTTGTGCTCTGAACATCAGTGTTTAGATGAATAAACACAATGTTCTCACTGTCAAAACTGAGATTGTGCAAATTGTTTCAAACCCAGTCAGGAACAGGATCTCAGCTAATTTTAGTATAAATCACATATCTAATTTAGTCGATGGAACAGTGGAACAACATTGACAGAAGGAATAAATTGCTGGCTGTGCGCTCTGGCACATTGAAACAACCTTCTTATATCCAGATGCCAAACTACTTTCTTGTGATCATGTAATCGCCGAGTTACTGAGAAAAAAAACTTCAAGTAGTTTTGGAGTCTGAGGCAAATCCTCCTTCGTCTGTTTCTTTTCACAGGATCAGAGGTTATCAGGGTTTATTTGCAAGCTCTGTGATGTTTTCTGCGCCCACTGAAACGCTGGGTACCAAACAGTCCCAGTGGATAGCATGGTTAAATGTTTAATGCATGTCGAAGGCACCCGCAGCACCAGAAACTTACCGCAACTAAAGCTTCAATCCCATTCATCTTGACTTTATTTTATGTTATTTTCGGGTGTGAAAACGTCAGGGGCAACAGCACAGGCAATAATAACTGTAACAATATTGATTATAGTCCTCATATGCTCTTCCAGCTTTGCCTGACATGAATTATCACCTTCTGACCGGCTGCAGTCAGACTCGCCGTAACATTTTCTCCCCTGCTTTAGGGCCAAATATTAATCAAAGGTCATTGTACTTTCAGTATCTGGAAGTGGAATGTGAAACATGCCCAGAAAACTATATACAAACTCATCAAATGATTCCCAAATAAACACCATTTGAATAAATATCCTTAAACAGCACTGCTAATATCAGAACAGACGATTATACATCTGGATGGTCATTAGTATTTATTTATATTTTTATTCCTGAGAAATTTGTACATTTCACAGTCCCTTCTCCCAATTAAATGTCAGGGGCATTAATATCACAACCTTACATGGTAATGGAAGCGTTCAGTCATGCTTTACACATTGTTAATGGTTTTTATGTGAATTTCCTCCCGGCTCAATAATTAATTGGACCCTATTGATTCTTAACTAATTAATGTTTCCTGTCAAAAGTGAACACACACAAATACGCTAGTAAGACGGACACCTTTTGGCCAATCAAACTACTGGATGGAGGACCTTGAAAATTTACACAGACATTCATGATCCTCAGGGGATTAATCTGACTTGGTGATCCCCTAATATTTCCTCTAGCATTGTTGAATAAGAATAATTTTGGTGATCCACTGAATTGTAACTGTAAACATTAGTATGTAGCATGTAGTTAGTAGTAACACCCTATATTAAGATGACAATCATTACCTGCTAAAACATCAAATAGCATTGTAACCTTGAGCATGTTAGCATTCTGACATTAGCATTTAGCACAAAGCACCACTGTGAAGCCTCACAGATGTTTAAAGATATTATTTTGCTTTAAGAAGAGTAATTGCTTCTACTTGAGTAGAGTTATACCTAAATAATAGAGCTTCTTCAGTTAAATATTTCCAAGCTGTGTCCACTTCTGTGTATTCCTTTGGGTATTAATATATCATAGGATTTATCATTGACGTGTGACAGTGTAGATAGCCAGAGGGATGTGATGAAGTATCGACTGAATGATTGCCAACTGGGTCTACTGATAAGCTGCACATCAGCTGCTATGTCAATAACACAATTTGAATTAAGATTTAGGGTATCAGTGTGCAAACACTTACACAGTGATATAGTTCAGTTTGTAATGCTAGTTAGGGTAAAAATATAAGACCAGCTTATGTGTAACTGGAAGGATTTCTCCTCATAAAAACTGAATATTTGGAAGCTGAATTTTAGACTTTCTGTAAAATGTGATAGATTAAATAAAGTCTTTTTTAGGAGCTGAAAGTGCATTGTAAAATAAAATCATTATATTGATACATACTGTAGAGGTGGGAGTAAATGTCTGTGAGTCAAAGCCACATCATCTATTGTATTCCTGTTATTCAGCCCTCTTTTACTTAATTTGTCTGACAAACCGCAGGATGTGGGTACTAAGGAGCAAAAGGCCCATGATTATTCTCAACACATTCTGTTGCCTTTTGCAAGCATCTGCATCACCATTACAAACATGACACGCAACCAAAGAAATCATATGCTGAATAAAACTATTGTGCTTTCAGGGCAGAAGGTCATTTTCCTGATTACTATTCTGCGTGTGATGAATCTGGTTTCTATCGCAACTCTCTACTATCATAGCCATGCAGAGTATTGCTGAGTGAAATCCCATTACTCTATCTGTCATGCTCGTCATTTTCTATGGGTTGTAAATAATCAACATTGGCTGTCTGTGTCACCAACCAGTCTGTCAAGGTCAAGACACTAAAAAAGAAAGAAAGAAAAAAAAACAGGGTTTTTGCTCACTCTGAATAGCTTCAATGACCATCATGCTTCACATTTGGAGATGTGGCACAGCAATTCATCTTTTCTTTCCACTGCGTTCAGAAAGAATGGATCAATAACATCTTGAGTATATTTTAAAGGTAATTGAAATGTCATGTGTATTTATCAAACCTCTCAGATTAGGTAAACTGATCCAGAGTCACTGCACAGGTGCCTTTGACGTTATTCCTTTCTGATCTAAACAGAAAAAAAATCATAGGCTGGATTAGCTTCAAGGGATTTTAAATCCCACTGATGGGAAACTTTGCCAGTAACCTCTGTATCATTATATTTTGTACTTTAAGCCTATTCTGTTACCCACATTGATTTTGTTCCAGTTGCCAGTCAGTTTTGCTGAGGGCTTTTAAGCACCCCTTCCATTACCTCAAAACACAGACCATGTATCTGTCACTTTTTATGACCCTGTTTAACCATGCCAGTTGAATAAGAATAGACTCTCAAATCCAATGGTGGTCTTGGCAGTTGTTACACAAAGAGAGCGTGGATCGTACACATCTGAACTCTCAGACATGAAAATGACCCTGCAGTCTTTCACAGCTGACTGACAAGAAGCTTGTTTTCTCTTTACATCCTTTATTGACTTCCCCAGGTCCTCTCAACAGGTTGAGGGATTAGATCCACAGACCATCCCTAACTTTAAAAGCACTCAATTAATGCAAGACAGTCGTATGTTAGAGTATGTCATGAGTAGAGAAGAGAGGTCCTCTGGCAGGATTTAGAAAGTGTTTTGTTGCAAAAACTAGCTGTGTCTATTAGAGCAGCTGCATCTGAATGGTTCAAGTTCAAAACATTCATTGAACTAAAAATTAAATTCAAACTTCCATGGGGTGAATTGAGCCAGGCATGCCATTTCTATTGTGGTTTGGAGTTCTTTTTTATACCACTAATGATCAGAATAAGAACCCTGGTCCATTCTGCAAGAAATCTCATTGTCCTTGAGAACAGCAGTAGCCAATAAACCTTTTCATAATCCACAGACAGAGAAGGAATCTGTCATGTAAATGCTGCTGTTAGATGGTTCTATTTTCAGAATATCTACTCTCTAGATTTATGTGACGTTCACTAGTTGCTGAGAGACTGTGACTCATGGTACTAAGACTCAGGTACTGAGAGTGGATCACCTTTACCATTTAATAACTGCTGGGGTGTGATAAACCAATAACTGTGGTGGTAAATACAGTACTTTCTCTGATTATTTTCTTAAGCACTTATGTGAATAATCGCCTTTGAATAATTAATCTGATTGATTTCCTTCAGAAATTAAAAAAGAGTAATCACAGTCAATGTTAGCTGATGAACTGTAGGAATCCTCCAGTATCCATCTGTGCAGGGAGTTTTCCAGACTTCCTGTTTAAGATGGAGCAACAGGCAAAATCTAAAACATTAGACTCACAAATGGCGACAGCAGCAACACCTCAGAGAAGCTAAATAGTCAGTCTTCAGTTGTGGTGACCTCCAGGGTAAATAGATTTGTTTAACATTAAAGCAGCAGGTTTTTGTCACAAAAGGGCTTTTTCATCTTACATGCACTTGTGAACCTGCTTTGGGACACCTGCACTTGGTGTTTTCTGCTAGGTGAACTGGCACTGTAGTGGCCTTTCAGTAGGGCAAATTGATACAGCCCTAATTTAGACAAACTGCGTTGAGGCACCTCATGGCACATGAGGGAGCCCAGAATTCCCAGTGTCACCTCTGCTGTGAACATGACCGACTAATCCAACGCCAAAATTGCCAGCTGACTGGATGACCGACTCCCAGGCTGGTTGGCTACCTCCCGTGTAGTTTCTCTCATCAACAGTCCTTCTTGATTAGCCGTCTTGCTATTTTGCCCGTCTTTCTCTCTTTAGCTGGTGAACTGATTGCCTGGGAGTCTGACTGGCAGCACCATTGATTACCCATGCTCTCTATTGATCATGTCAAGTAATTATTGTGAAGCAGAAAAGCCACATAACCTAATAATCACTGCTAAAAATCTACATGTGAAGAATCCTCGCCTTTGTCTGTGTGTACATAATCACTGCAGTTTGAACACGCGGCTAATTGGTACAATGTGGAGATAAAGGATCTGTACTGACACCAGCAGTGCTCATTGTAACACCCACCAGCGTATAGCTACAGTACACACACACACACACACACACACACACACACACTGACTCTGCTCCTCCAGCACCTCCGGACTGACAGCAGTAACACATACATTCATAAATGATAATAATGCACCAGATGACATGAGAGTGAACTTGGGCCTGAATGTGATATTATAGAAATGAGGAGACAATGTTGATGATGCTGCAGGAATAATGCACATTCTGTACTGAAGTGTCTCCAGAGGATACAGTGCTGCTGCTGCTGATAGTGGCATTAATAATGGATAGGCCTTACACTGTAAAGCGGATGGTTGCAATATGATTAGCCTATACCAGAGTGGCCTATTTCCCCTGAATGACATGCACAGATAGTACCTGGCTGATTGCCCCTAGCCTTATATTAAAATCTGCTCCTTATTACAGGCTAGATACATTGTAGTGTATGCTTTGCTGCGTAAATCACGTTTTAATCTAAGGGAATGTAATGATGCCTAATTAAAGAGGCTGCAAACACAACCCGGGCCGGATGAGAGGATAGGGGGGTGGGTTGGATTGGGGGGGAAGCATAATAGATGCTGTTTATACAGGCTACCCTTTGTGAGGAAAAGATGCATGCACACAGGCTATCGATACAGTAAGCAGTGATGGTATGCTTAACCTACAGTCAAGGTGTTTCTTCTTGGGTCCGCTGACTTCATGCGTCGTGGCCTTGCAGACGGCTTTGCTGATGGCAGACCCGGTCATGCTGTGCTGCGCGGCGGCGATCCGGTCCGTCAAAGACTGTCCCGACATGTTACGGTGGAGGCAGGCGGAGTGATGGTCGAGTCGGGGCGGGGGGAACCGGGGAGGACGATCAAAATGTCTTTAGCGGCGGGGAGGAGGGTAGTGCCCTCTGCGAGGATCGGCCGTCTGAGCAGCAGCAGCAGCAGGAGGAGGAGGAGGTGGTGGTGGTGGTGGTGGAGGAGGACAGCAGCATACACCGACGAGGATCCGGTGGGAGAATTCATGCGGCGGCCAAATAAAACATAAGACGGTCACATCCAGGGAACCATTTAATATTCAGTCGAAGGCATCAGAATGAGCCGGCTGCAGAAATAATATAGATTAGGCTATACATATAAAAGCTGCAAAATCAAATATATAATCACAGCGGCCTGCATCAAAAGCAGCTTACTATAATAATATACGACAATGTACAGTAAGCTGTGATGTATCCCTGAAATAGCCGCTGCCAAAGGTGAGATGCGCCTGTACGAGGGTTGAATCCGAAATACAATAATCGAAAGACTACCGGTGATTATTATCAAATCTATGCGGCATCCCCCATGACTGACTCAATTTTCAAAGGCGATATAAAAAAATGTCCTTTTCCCTTTTCCCTCCACTCTCTCTCTCTCCTTCTTCACCCGGTTTCTCCTCTGAATCTATGCAGACATCCGACCGCAAACGTCTTATAGCACCGTGCGCTGGCTGCATCTAACCTTTGATTTCTATCCCGAGTCTTTTTAATCTTCTTACAAAAGGGTGTATTTCTGTGCTGAGGTTGCCGATAGGCCAATTCCGATTTTTTTTTGTCAGTCAAACTTGTGCGTAAAAATGGCATGAATCAGGTGACTGGGAAAGGAGGGCGATTGGGCCACTTTCTCGGGTCCGGGGAGGGCATCTTAAAGCAGAAGGCTGCCCCGGGTTTTCCAGGCATCAGCTGGTTCATCACCTCGGTGTACACACACACACACACACACATACACACGGAGGTCTCAAGACTGTGATGTGCAAACTCTCCCGGATTACCACTGAAATGTAGACACATATATAGGAAGGAAAATCCATGATAACATCAACAAAAAGGTGTTTCAGTATGCCGAATCCTGTGTTATCTGTATGATATCACAATATTCCTATATTATCCTATAATCCCCCTCTCCCCCCAACACACATACAGATTACAGTCGTGGTGTTTAAATAATACCATAACATACCAACAAACATATGAAGGTCCCCATTTGGTGACATTTCTTGTAACTTTCAAACAATTTTCCAGAAATGTTCCAGTTTGATTCATTTGTTCCAGCAACATTCCCAGTATGTGTGTAAAAGACATTTCATGGTGAAGTAAATACCAGCAGGGAGGATTCAGTGACGGCTCCAACTTTATTTTAAAGACAAACATCTGAAGGTTCTTAAATATTCCTGGCAATATGCAATGTTCTGGTAATGTGAACATAATTTTCTTTTCCTGGGGAAACTGTACAGAGATGTTATTTGGAGACTGTGTGGATTTGCTGTTTGCTGGGATTCCTATTTTGGACACATGTGTGCAATATCCCTCAGATGAAAGTTACTATTTTTTTTTCTAGTAAATATCTTACAGTAGGAGATATTGCTGTCTTTGTGAGCCAAACCAAGGTTAAGACTGCTTTCTACATTTTTACGGTGAAATGTTTCAATTTGGGCTTTTGACTCCTGCAAAGATCCCAAATGAACAATGCTGAAAACATATTGTGCAGCACCGCAAAATAGATTTTTTATTGCATGTAGTCTGGTGCACACACAGAGAATGCAGTTACAAATGTGTTGCATTACAAGGCCAGGTTATTACACATCAAAGAGAGTGAAGTAAAATGTAAAGCACATACCTAATTTGAAAACATGGAATTTCAAACACTCATTTCAACACTTGAGGCTGAATCAACAAAGGCAGCCGGCCTGTCGGTGGCGTGCAGAAAAGAGCCGCGCATACCGTGTTTTTTACTGGTAAGAAATTGATTTTTAGAGGAAAAAATGTCTCATACCAAGGAGAGAGCCAACAATTTGACAGTGAGTCAGGTTTCCTACCAAAATCATTAATATCCTAAGTAAATCTAAACCTTTTGAGGATGTTCACATTTGTTTTCAAAATAGAAATGTTAATGATCATTTAGTGAAATTATTACATACCCAGGAGGAGATGCTTGAAAAGACAGTGATTAGTACTGAAAGAAGCTCAGATGTTCTAAAGTGGACTAAACTTAACCACTGCTACTCCTCATTAAAGATTTCTCAGTCCACTAATAGCCATTAGGTTTTTATCAACTAATTGAATTGTCAATTTAATGGACAAATCTGCTAAACTGCTTCTCCTAGATTATCACCACAACATTTTAGTTTATTTCTGGCTGCAAAGGATTCCTGTGTGTTTTTCTCAGCAGCATGCAAGAACAGATTTTTCCAGTTCATCAGTTCATGATTCAGTGTGAAAGAAATGTCTTAACATATTTGCAGGGCAGTTGTGAAAACACGGGATGTATCCCTCAGATCCATTGTGTGTATTAATACATAAAGGGATTCCTCTGACAGCATATATAGATAATGAATAATGAATTTACTTCCTGGGCTGTGACCTTAAGCTGATAGATAGTACGACCTTTGCAATGGTAGATAGGAAGTTCAAATATGAACTGTCTGACACAACTGTCCAGTTGGTTTCACTCTTAACTTTCAACCATCATCAAGTCAGTCAGTATTTTTGCAAGTTTCCTCCTAAGTTTAAACCCTATGGATGAATTTAAGACCCATAAAGGATGACAGGAACTCACTCACATTTTGGGAAATAAGCTTATTTTCTTTCTTGTAGAGAGTTAGATGAGAAGATGGATACCAATCTCACATTTGTACATTAAATATACAGCCAGGAGATAGTTAGCTTTAGCTTTGCATCAAGACTGGAAGCAGTGGGAAAGAGCTAGCTGGCTCTGTCCAAAGGTAACAAAAGGAAACACAACCAGTACCTCTAAAGGTCACTAATTAGCACATTATATCTTTTTTTGTTCATCTGATAAAAACTGAAGAGTAAAAATGGACAATTCCCTAATTTTATAGCTGCTTCCAGGATCATCTGCAAATTACCTTGCAGCTGCTCAGAGCCAGTAGTCCCACCCATAACCTCTCATAAAACTGCAAATTGTCATTTTTCACTTAGTTTTTTGTATTGGTTAAATAAACAAGATATATTGTACGAATAAATGAACTTTAGAGGTGCTTGTAGATGGATTCTATTAACGTTGGACAGAGTTAGGCTAGTTGTTTCTAGCCTTTATGCTAAGCTAAGCTAACTGACTGCTGGTTGTAGCCTTATATTAAATATGAAAAATATGAAAGTGGTATCAATGTTCTCATCTAACTCACTGCCAAAAGGCGAATAAACGTTTGCTTTAAGAAGTCAGACTACTATTTCTAAGGTCAAGAATAAGGTCAAACTCTATTAAACATATTAGATATCTATGAGTGGAATCTGCAGTTTGAGCTGATTAATGACAGAAACCTGAATTTGCAAAGTAATTTGTTAAACAGAACCAAGTTCAGGGACTGGGCGGATAAAGACACTGTATTGTATGTAACCACAAGTTTCAGCCTCTCATGATGATGTCTATCCCTGCTCAAGTGTTGCTGAACAAAACAACCAAGGTTTTATATTGAACCTTTCTCTGTAAACACTCCAGATATTGCTGACTGAAACTCCCTGGCCTTGTGGTAGCTGTCCCAAAGACACAAATGATTCTGTTTTGATAAAACTTTGTTAAATAATAACTTCGGTGGCACATGTTACAGACAGGTGAATTTGTGGTTTTAGCTGCTTTGTTAAAGACTCAAGAATTTCATTCTCATGTCCATTGGTTTTTTATGTATGGATAGGTGAAAAGTGCAAAGAAAGCAAGCAAGTTTTATGATTTTTATGTCTATGTTCACACTGCAGACGAAAGTGGCAAAAGTTTGGAAGTACATTTCCATACATGTTTTAAAGTAGCATAAACATCCATACATATTTTGGGAGCTGGCAGTTCAGCTAAATGTCAAAGGCACATACCACAACTGAAGTATGTTCATAACTAGCAAGAGAATTAGGTGGGTGTTGCAGGTACCAAAACTTTATATGTTAATAATAAATATGGGTTACATCCTAGGAAAATACAGCGTAACACAAGAATTGTGCAATTTTCATATGCAAATGTAATGACTTTTAATACTTTTTTAATACCGCTAAAAGAGAAAATTATATTTCAGTGGCAAAAATGGATGAAGTCAACATCCATTGTCGTAATCTAAATCTAAATTGTAAACTAAAACTAATACAAAGATAAAAAAAGTTGGCATACCCTCATTCAGTCTGCCACAGATCACATTTCAAGCAATTAAAAAAAGCTGAATTTAAAAACAAAACTTATTGGTCTAAAATGTTGCCAAAATCTATTCTTCTGTGCGAAAGATATTATGTTTTACAAAATTTTATGTTGCCTTGCAGTGTGAACACAGTCCATAAATGTTGGTACATAGCTCACCTGTTTTACATTTTTCTTCACTTATGGCTGTACGCTAAGATTGGTTGAACACAAAAGCGATTTTTCACAAACAGTCCCTGAGCCAAACTTATCTCTGTGGCTGTGCCCTCAGAGCCATTCACTTCCTGGTTGTCTGTGAATAGTCAGGAGTCACCATTTCACACATGACGAGCAGTTGAAATGTTCCTTGGCGGTGTTCGTGTATCCAGACAGGACGAGGGAACCAGGGTCTCGCTCTATCACCGGGGTCTCCTCGTTGCTCAGGATGTGCTGCACCAAACACCGTGTTGCCTCCTCAATGTTTGTGTTTTCCTGAAAGAAGATAGACAGACAATTGTAAAGAAATCATGCAATTAAGGTACACAGAGTATACAGCTGTTATACCAACACCTCAATATCTGGAAGGTAAATGTTGTTCATACATGCCTACAAATGGCCATCCATTCTGTAGTCTTTGTTGCTAAGGTTATTCAACGGGTTGTTCATGTTGCCCACTCGCATATTTCAGATCAGATTTGGGCTTGAACATGTACAGATGTATTTGAGTAAAGAACAAGAAAAACAAGAAAAATCCAACTACTGCTGTTTGTTTACGTAGCCTCCCGGCCACTGGAAGTCTGCTGAGGGAAGATGACCAATCAGAACAGAGTGGGCTCATTGGGAGGGGCGCCTTAAAGAGACAGGAGCTGAACTGGCCTGTTTCAGACAGAGGCTGAACTGAGGGGCTGTATAAAGGACCACTACAAGATAAATAACTAACTTTAGACTGTATATCATGCAAGGATCTTCCATTAGAGCCCCAGAATAACAATATAAGTGATGTAAACAATATAAATGATATATCCCCTTTAAAGGCCCAGGACACCCACACAGGTGCAACAAAATTAATCAGAAGGTTAAAGAGATAAATAAAGCAAAATAAAGTGAAAACACCTGTGTGGGTGCCCTATAGGTGTACAGCACCTTTAATAGCAAATAATGAATGCCCCAACTTTTGGCTTCCTTTGGTATAATGACTCCATGACAACCAGGTTAACAGGAATGTGTTGTTTTTAGTGTACTAAGGTGACAATATAGGATTTCTGGGTACTGAGGTTAAAACATATTTAAACTGCTTTCTCTTGTAGCCATGAGAAGCCACATATATCCACTAATGTTTAATGCAGCCCTGGTCATAGTTAGAGATATAAAATACAGCATATCAAAAGCTCAGTCTTGACCTATCTGTTTGTGTGCACTACACCACTATCTCCAACTTGCATGCTGGTGTGTAACTCATTAGACAATCTGCGGGCTTTGAATGAGTGGAAAAAAGCACAAGGCTAATTCACACCAAACTGCAGAAATTCCTCTGTTTGTCTCTTGAGACCACAGAAAATGCTCTCTCACATTTAGTGGAGAGCATTTTCTGTGTTATTTTGTTGTGAAAATGTGTTGTTAACCTTCCTGTGCAAATTATGTTTAGAGTAGATGGCTCTTAACTTTTTATGTTCTTGGTCCAGAGTTGCACAGGACTCACTAGTAAAGTAAATGATCTGTGGAAAATGTCACTACTGTACCACCTTGATTTAACTTTAAAAATGACTGACTTATTCAAAAGTCAAATCCAAAAGTCACATGTGCTGTGTACCTTGGCTGAGGTCTCGAACCAGCCAACAAAGCCGTTCTCCCTGCAGAAGGAGTCGAGTTTGGGCTGCTGGGAAGCCAGCTGGTCTGACTTATTGGCCAAGAGTACAGCTGGAACTGGCCTCCCATGATTCAAAGTCACCTTAAGAAAGAAGAAAGACGGGTTACATGGTTGTTGTATCACGTAACTTATTTTGGCAACCTACTAGGCAATTTAAAGTATGTTAAGACATATGAAGATACTCTGCTGGGAATAATAATTTGTTTCCCCACAAAAAGGTTCAATTTTTGAAAATTCTTAAAACTACATGACAAACCTTCCCCCTCATTGAAAAATGTGATGTCATAAAATCATGATCAATATACATGCCTTAAACTCAAATTTTTGGTGAGCACACCAAAACTTTCCCTTTCAGCAGATGAATGTGAAAACAGCTAGCGTGTGTCTAGTGTCAAACTCTGCACATACATCATTCTGAACAATGAAGTTCAAACATCCAACAGTAGGAACAAGAAAAAAAAAGGAAAAGAAAATCAAAACACATTTTTGACTGGACGTGGACTTTAACTATACAAGAAGTTAATATAAAATACCATAGTTTAATCTAGTTTATGGCTTCAGCAAATGATTATTTTCATTATTTTCTTGTTTAATTAATCGTATGGTTTATAAAATGTCCAAAAATGGTGAAAAATGTTCATCGTTTCCAAAAGTCCAAGATGACATCCTCAAAATTTTTTTTATTTTGTCCCGACCAACAGTCCACAACCCAAAGATTTTCAGTGCACTGTCATGAAAGAGAAAATGAACTAAAAAATATTCACATTTGAGACATTTTTTCATTGATTAATTGATTATCAAAATAGTTGTAGATCAATTTGCCAACTAATCATTGCAGCTCTAATGCTTTTCCTTGTGAAAATATTTTTCTCTGCTTTGCTTTCCTTTTCAGCAGACATTAATCTTCTCTAAACCATGACAATAACATTACACCAGCCTTAATTGAACATGAACATGAATTGTTGCAGTGTGTGGTTGTGGCCAACTGTGGGCAGGTACGGGATGAATTTTGAACGACAGCAGAGAAAAAAGGCCTCAGACTGTGCTTCTCTAAAGGTGAGTTGATCATCTGGATCTAACACAGCCTTTCATCTGACCTTGGAGTCCAGGTCATCCTTCCACTTCAGCACAGCATCAAACGTGGAGGCTCTCGTCACGTCAAACACCACCAGTGCTCCTACTGCCTCTCGGTAGTAGACACGAGTCATGTTCCCATACCGCTCCTGTCCTGGGATGCACAGACAGCCATCACACACACACACACACTTATTTATGTAAAGACACCTTTCAACTCCATAAAATTAAATCAACTCAAGGCACAGCATGTTAGTGAGAAATATAGGGACTTGTGTGCGTGTGTGTGTATGTGTGTGTGTGTTTACTCTACAGTTGCCACCATCATGTGACTGATATTATGAGCATGGGATAACTCGAGTCACAGCCAGGCACAAGATCTACATTCCTCGACCAGGCTTCAAATGACAGGGAGGGACCCAGACATCCACTGGACACACACACAATTTCACTGGAAGTTCACTTCACTTACTACAAAAATCTACTTCTTATCAAGTCCTTTTTGAGCCACTGAGTCATTCAAGTTTGTAAAAAAAAAAAAAAGAAAGAAAAGAAAAGAAAAAAGTGTAACTTTTCTGCCTTATTTTGACCATTTCTTGATACAAGTTGACTGCAATGGAAACAGGTTAATATAATCTTACTGCACTGGCAGAAAACAAGACTGTCAAAGAGAAGAAGTGCTTGATAAGATGAGGTTTTTCAAATTTTTAAATGGATTTTTACACAATCCTTCTTTCCTAAAGCCGCTGCTCTCTAATTCATTCACAGCTTATTTCAACAAAGTAGCTTTAACAACTTACAGCTCACAACAAAAGGTTTTTGTTTCCAAATAACTAAAAAAAAAAATCACCTGATATACATAAAGCAGGATTTGTTTGACAGACCTGCTATGTCCCACAGCTGAAGACGGACCACGGTGTCATTGTCCCACTGCAGCACCTTCAGGGCGAAGTCCACTCCGATGGTGGCTCGGTAGTGCTGGGAGAAGATCTGATGGACGTACCGCTTGATGATGGACGTCTTTCCGACTCCCAAGTCCCCGATGACCAAGACTTTAAACAAGAGCTCTTGCTGCATAGCTGCAGCTCTGTAGAAAAAAGTAGTTCCTCAGTAGAACTTGTAAAATTTAAGAGGGATGTTGGTGTGCAGCAAAACTATAGTAAAGTCATTGAATTTGGTGAACAGCTGACATCACACTTGAAAAGACTAGAAAAACAGAAGCATTTCCTTCCCTCCTGTTCGCAAACATAAAATAGTTGAAATATCATCGAGGTTTGCGAAAGGAGAGATGAAGATCACTGCAGTCCACCCGTCTCATCACACATGACAGTCTGAGCCTGTTTTCTTCACAGTGACTCTCAGCTGCTGTGAGCAACTCCAATACAACCACCAACAACTGGTGATGCATTCAAGTGCTCCACGTAAACTTCGGCTTTACACTTTAGGTAACCGGTGGTTCTCAAACTTTTTCAGGTCAAGGACCACTAAATTGACACAAATAGATAGATCGATTTATTTGTCAAAAATTTAAATATACACGACAGACTGATCACAAAGAAAGGCTCCATATAAGATTTTGTTTTTAAATGGTTGAGGAATTAAAATACACACACACACACACACACACACACACACACACACACACACACACACACACACACACAACTCTGTCAGAGTACAAGATGGCAGATTGAATAAAAAAGTGTCAAGCAAGAATGACATTAGACTCAAAGAAAAACCCAAAACAGACAGTAAAACATCAAGCATTTGTACATCTACAAATGATTTAACATCCATTTCTTGAGATCTGATATAAAACTCCTCTCAACTGGATTCAACTTGATTGAGATAGGCAGCTTGTTACACTGACATGAAGCTGTATATAAAAATGTATTTTTGCCAAACAATGTTTTAATCTCGTAGGAATAATATTTGTTAGACTGTCTCTAGTGTTGTGCAGGCGGACAGCAAATTAAACTACAGACCCTCATCTGATTAGATTTTTACTTTTAGATGTTTTATCACAAAAAGTTTATGAAACCCATTACCAAGATAGTCATACTTTCTGTAATTGTGTTACATATAGATGTAATTATAGTGAAAATAAATTATTCCTGTTTTTGCCTACAGTAGCTAGTAGGTCTATTTCTTCAGTTGACCCCTATCAATAATCCACTATGGATTTAACGTACCAGCAACATACAGCAACCATTTTTTAACTTCCATTCTAAATGTTGGATACCTTATTTTTGTAGTGAACTGATTAGTAAATACTGCCACGTTTTTCTTTTTTTAAGTTACTGTATGTATTTTTGACTGTTCACGTTATATTTTATAATGTGTATAATTACGGTATTTTGTTCCTATAGTCTTTGAACACAGCAGCCAGGAGGCTTGCTGCTGCGCCGCTGTGCGCGCATTTACGGTAATGGTGCTGATGAGGGCGAGGGGATGTGTGATGCTGCTGTTGTGTCCTGCTGCCATTTCATCAGCGGATCCTCGCGGTTATATTCACAGTCCTACTCTAATTAAGCAGCAGCTCTGATCATCTGTCGACCAACACATTCAACAGGCTGGTTTAATGTTTAAAAAACGGGCTAAATAGTGACGGTGGACAGAAGGCCTTCATAGATCATAGGATACATGTTATCGGCGGGTAAAGCAACAGCACAACCACTGCTGTCTGTGCAGTCTGCAGGATCATTTTTACATCGATATGGGGTTTGCTTTTTCCAGGTGCTGAGCTCTTAACTTCAAGGTGGGTCATCATTTATTTCATTTTTATTAGATTCTTGTCCTGAATGCTAATCATTAAAGTAAAAAAATATATATATTTATTTAGGCTAAGTAGGGTGGGCCTCATCACTCAAACAATTTGCTCTTTATTTATTGTAAAGTTTGTGGGATATTTCATTGTGAATGTCGCTGGAGGCCTTCTAGGAAGCTGTGGCAAATATCTAAGAGACTATCAGCTAGCAGCTATCTCTGTATGGAGCTTATTTTTGGCTATAGCTTCAAGGCCTCATTGTGTGTTATTGCTGTATAACAACCAGTCTACTATCCACATGGGGGCTGACTATACACCAATGTTTATTGAGTTGAAGAGGAGTGGCCTCACCCTCCCTCCTTCCCCTCAAATTAGATCACCCAACTGTAAATCACATGGATCTGCTGAGATTATTTGAGCCTATTATTCTCTCCTCATGATGGCAGCCCTGATCCAAGATTTGTCTATACAATCAACTCAGGATTTAAAGGCATGTGTTTAATTTGACTATAAAAACATGAATCTATTGAAAGTGTTTCTGAACATCAGAGTGTTATTTTGTTGTTGCTTTTATTGTTTGTAAAAGCTTTTAAGTGTATTGAATCTAATCTTTTGTTTAATTAATTAATTTGCAATTTTCTTTAAAAAAATAAAAAATAAAAAGACTGAATTTGAGTCTATGAAAATTCTTGTTGTTATGATTTTATATAGTTTAGACATGCAGTTTCCTGTTATTTCATGTGTGGAAAAAAATCCATAAATGACACATATGTATGTTCATATTTGTTCCATGTTTACACCATTAGTCAATTAATCCATTCATTAACTGACAAATGCCAAAAATTTGGATTTAACTTCTTAAATGTGATGATTTATCGCTTTTCTTCATCATACATGATAGTAAACTGAATATTCAATAATCAATAGTTATTGATTTCCAAAGAAAACTGCAGACAAACATCACATAGGTTTCATATCAACAAAAATTGTGCCCGTCACTACGAAATATTCAAACTCTTTTGTTGAGTGGCTTTGTGTGACGGAACTCATAAATGTAGTTTTCTTAAAAGTCTGAAAATGCACTAAAATGTATCAAGAAACTTCTGCTTTTTAACAGTTTTCATTTCACTTATCTTCTCTGAAGAAATTGTTTGAATTGCATTGATTTTTTCCCCATAGATTTGATGCGACATGGAGACAATATGGCTTTATCAGTTTCGTCTGATTGTCATCGGGGACTCCACGGTCGGCAAGTCGTGCCTGATCCGGAGGTTCACTGAGGGCCGCTTTGCCCAGGTGTCAGACCCGACTGTTGGGGTGGACTTCTTCTCCCGTCTGGTGGAGATTGAGCCGGGAAAAAGGATCAAACTTCAAATTTGGGACACTGCAGGACAGGAGAGGTTCAGGTAAAGATAGAACTCTTTTCTGGGCAATGTACTATTTAGTAAACATAACTGAAACAGGGGTAAATAGTGAGTTTGTTGGGGATTATTTTCTGCTGAGGATTAATACACATTTTGTATCTATCTCTCCAGGTCTATCACCAGAGCCTACTACCGAAACTCAGTAGGCGGGCTCCTACTCTTCGACATCACAAACCGCCGTTCCTTCCTGAACGTCCACAACTGGCTGGAGGAGGCCCAGAGCCACGTCCAACCGCACAGCATCGTCTTCCTGCTGGTCGGCCACAAGTACGACCTGGAGGCCCAGCGTCAGGTGACCCAGCAGGAGGCAGAGAAACTGGCGGCCGCCTACGGGATGCGCTATGTGGAGACATCTGCACGAGATGCCATCAACGTAGAGAAGGTGTGGATGTGATCTCTCTCATAGGATTTTGAGATTCAAGGATCATTCTTGACCTTGAAGACTTGATAAAAATGCTGTTTCTGAAGCTTTCGACCACAGATGAAGTTGCTCAGTTGTCATGAGATAGTTTAGCTGTTGTCACACTGGAATTCATACTATTACAATTACTGTATTGTCACTTTACCACGGTTTAAAAATGCTAAACTTACTGTAATTTCTACTTTGATATATCCACGTTCCCAATTACTGTGAGTCATTTTAAATCGGTTTCTGCTCCCTCACAATCTGTCTCCTTCCTCTGAAGGCGTTCGTGGATCTGACGAGGGACATCTTTGAGCTGGTTCGGAGCGGGGACATCAAGATCCAGGATGGTTGGGAAGGCGTCAAGAGCGGGTTTGTTCCCAACACCGTCCATTCCTCTGAGGAGGTGACCAAGGGCAGCCGGCAATGCTACTGCTGATTTACGTGTGTGTGAGAGACAGGTGGTGATATTTCACTCTGGACTCCATTTGGAGGAGATCTAACTGCACTCAGTTTTTTGGGACTCATAATATTTCCCTGCTCAGTTACACACTTCTATGATATATAAGACATTGTTTTATCTTTTCAGGTGCCTGTATATGGCTTTTGCCCAAACACTTTGCTCCTAACAGGCGCAGAAGCACAAGAAACCCTCCTCTCTTACTGTTCTGTGTGCATGTGTGTGTGACTATAATAACCCAAAACACTCTTAGCAGCCTTTACACGACACTTCAGCTTTACCCCACTTTTCCTGATGTGTACAGTTGTACTCCAGTAGCTGGTTACATCTCTAGTCAATGTATTTATGTGTCAACATGACTGAGCCATGCCTCTTCCTTTTAATGCGTCATACTCCGAATATACTGCAACCTTGTACAGACTCAGTCCAGTGAGAGTGACGAGACAGAAAGAGTCTTCAGTGATTGTACATGTGCACTACAAATCCGAGTGGCTTACTGTCATACGTAAAGGCTCCTGGGAGGCCAGAGAGGGGAGGATGATGAAAATGAACTCAAATTGAACCAAAGTTTGAGACACTGCAATCTGCTGACGACTGCTGGAGAAAGAGTTTGCACTGTGAAAATGTTCAGTGGAAGGAAACGCTACTGTAGCTGCATACTGATAGCCATTATGGGTAGATCATAGCAAGAAGTACCCAGTTCATGTTTACTTCTTTCTTGTGTTGGTTTACTGGTGACAACAGTTAGGATGTGACCTTACAGCCTTTCAGAAACTGAACTGATATATGTAAATATGCTCTTAAAATATAACACAGCACCTTCAGGTTATAATCTCTCCTCACACTTATGCCTAAACTCCGTTTATACACACAATCCATGTTTATAATCAGTGCACGCCTCCATTTAAATTCAAATTTTCCAAAGAAAGATGTTGATTGTTTGTTTTTTTTATTTTTGTAATAATGTAAATAGCCATTCCACTCAGCACCTGGAAACCTGCAGTGAATGGAAAGTAAACAAATAAGACTCTGTAACAATTCAGCAGATTTCAATTCAGATTAGAGGCGTTCACACGGACTGATTCACGTAATAGTTTAGAGAGAAGAGTGGCTGAGTTCTTTTGTTTTAACTGTGCGGTGGAAGTGTCTCTTTTGAGTGCCTTTTGAAGGAAAGAAGCCTAAGCACACGCGGTCAACTTCCTGTTTCTAGTGTGTTTATCCTGTGATTATTAACATCTATCTGCTGTAAAGAGGCGGGAAAACACATCGATCTCACATTACACGACCTGTAAATAATTTATTTGATGCCAAACCCTGACAAAGTTGACTGTTTGATGTTGTGACTCTGGGATAATTATAGCACAAGTGTCATGAATAATAATAACAAATGCCTGGAAATATTAATAAAGATTTGCCTTGTGCAAAAACTGGAGGTATATTGTCCCATTAAGCTGACACGGTTGGATAACAGGCTGTAATGGGTCATAGAGTTATCAGATTGACATATTAAACTGTTAAATGTATTACAGTAAATGACCACTAGAGGGCAGCCTACATGTGGAGAAAGGAGGTGAGGGGAAAACTAATTCACTGCATTATGTTTTGTATTTTAGGTGTTAAAATCAAGGCCGTTTCCTCCTAAACTATTAAAACATTTTAAAAAACTAATCTAAAAACTATGGAGCCCCTAAAGTCCTGAAAAGTGACCATTTTTTATCTTGTGCGCACAACATAGTAACTTGTTCCCTCAAGATGATAACTTGTTCTCACAAGGTAATAACTGGTTCCCACCAGATAACTTGTTACCATAAGATATTCATTTCTTAGCACGACATAGTAACTTGTTTGCACAAGATAATAATTTGTTCCCCCACAATAACTTGTTCCCGCAAAATAGTTATTAGTTTGGACAAAATGAAAAAGTATCCTTTTTGGACTTTAGGGGTTCCATTAAAAACGTTCATATTGGTGACATGAATAAAGAGGGGATGCACATTTATGTTGTATAGAGATATATGTCAAAATTTCAATGTGAAAATGTCAGATGTCATTTTTCTTTAGGCCTGTTGCTGCTGAATTTATGTCAGAAGTCAGTGAAACAGACTTCTCAACTCAAAACTAAACTTATAGTGAAGCTTACGTAGACGATATTATTAACATAGATGAGTGAGTCAGCAGTGACACATTGAAAATCCAGTAAAGGGTGGATTCAACAGCTCATACCGATAAAATGTCAGGCCATCTTTCGAAAAGGAAAATTCAAACACAGGACCTCTCAATCTGACATAAGCATGAATCATTTTATTTAAAAAAAAAAAAACCAAACAAACATTGAAAATACAGCTCATTTTATACATGACAGCCATATGTACAGTATATAAAACACAAAAAGACAAAAATAGATCATTGCTGTTCATGAGACAGCATTCAGAGGGGTAATGATAGTAGTTTTTTTTTTCTTTTTCTGAAAGGCACGAGGGCTGGGTATGAAGAACACTGTGTCACATCACATACACTTTTAATGATTGATTAACCCTTCTTCAGGTAAGAAAGGAAACACTAATGCTCTGAGTGAAGAGTTTAAGGCCAAGTTGTCTTGACCCTCAGATTACAATTTGATCTGTGACTGTAGCTTGCCGGACTCCTTTGCTTTACCAGCCCAGGTGCCTTTCTCAGGCAGAAGGATGGTTCTTTAGGCACCAGTTTATAGATTCACATCATCTAAAAAACACTGGCTGAATCCAAACTCTACCCTTACACCCCTTTTCCACAACCTTTTGGGAGATATATCAACTTTTGAGATGTCTAACAGGAGAGCATTTTCTAAGCAGAGACAGTGAATTTATGCAGTAATGCTTCAATATTGCATCCACAGGACCATTTTATCTGAAAAAAAAGGGGGGAATTGGGATCTCTCATTTGGAGTTCAGCAGCATCAAGTGTCAAATGAAATGCCTTCAAGTGGAATTTATAGACCATCTCTTACCAAAATTATACTTAAGGTCATATTTTGAAGAAAGCACATTTGTATAATATACATCATTATACAAATAGACAGTTTTACACAAATAATGTACAGTCTACAGTAAAGCACTTTACTAGAACAACAAAAAAATGCTATTAACAATAAGTTATCATCTTGAATCCAGAGGTTTGGGGTAAATGCATTTTATAACATTACACAATTTAGAGACCAACTTTTAGTGGTCATTCTTTGTTTTGGAAAGTCAAGTTTCCAAAAGCACGTTCATTTGGTCAGGAGAGGGACGACGATTGAAATCATTTGGTGATGCAAGAGATTTGCAACCAAAATAACAACAAAAACAAACAAACAAACAAACACAAAAATGTATAAGAAACAAGATAGACAACAAAAGATCAGCAAACTAAAGACTGTACATGTAGCGATTAAAATAGACTAACCTCTAAAAAAGAATATTAATTGACTGACATTGATATGAAACAGCAAAAGAAAGCTATCCAAAACAATACTATACACATTTAAATATTAACAGTTCTATTAGAAAGAGTAAATAAAGTAGTAAAAATAAAATAGTTAGGTAAAATAAAGGTGATGGGTGCTCAACAGACAAAGCTGCCAAGAAGAAGTTTCAATTGAAACTAAAAAAAGATTTTCCACCAAGGAAGTAAAAACTAAAAAAAAAAGTGAAGATATTAACGGTGATGAAAGACAGACCCTTGTTAAGAAACAGACCTCCAGCTCCCTGGTCCCAGATACTAATGTAGATCTGACAGAGGAGGATAAATGTCAGTTAAACAATTTGTTCTGTATATCATTTTTTAAACCTTCTTCCAGCCAAAATGCTCACTTTTGTGTAGATCTATCAACCTCCTCAGATCTGCAAAAATATCTGTGTACAGCAGTGTAAAGTGTTTCAGACAGTTAACGAAATGGGAAATGAATTAACTACAGTGTATGAGATGTTACCAATATTTCCATGTTAACTTGCAGAGAGTATATTAGGGCTGCAACTAATGATTATTTTCATTACATATTATTTTCAACTTTTATTTTCCCAATTAAATAATTTTGTCCATATAATATATCTGAAAATAGTGAAAAATGTCTTTTCTAATTTCTTAGAACTCGTGGTGATGTCTTCAAATTTCTTGTTTTATCTGCTCAAGATATTCAGTTTACGATCATGTATGACACAGAAAAGCTTGAAATCCTTGTTTTCGCTTAAAAAAAAAAAAAAAAAAAAGAATTAATCGATTAATCGTTGCAGCTCTACAGTACATGCAAGTTTGTTTTGGATTTTATTTTGGTCCGTTTGGAATAACACGTCAATAAATACCAGAGAGAATGAAATGTCATAAGTTCTACATTTGCCATGTTGTTCTTGCTTCAATTTTGGAACTTTAAGGCCCTTTGTGGGTCGAAAGATGTTTGTCACACCATTTGACCTTTTAGATGGCCGCGTTTTGTGGTTTATCAATTAAAAAAAAAAAAAAAAAAAAAATCATCTAGAAATGAGCGTTTTTCTATGATCTGTAACAGCAGTTCTGCAGTAAACCACTTGTGGTTTAGTGTGAAACAAAAGGCCACAAAATGCTGGCAAATACCATTTCAACACAGTGTATATGCTTGACAAGAAGCAACATGGGTTATTTATGATAAGCAACTCATTTCATACCATTTTAAATATGTACACATACTGTACGGCTGCTTTCTGGGAGTGGAGGGGCACAAGGGAAATAGTGTATTAAAAAAATTCATTCCATCTATAAAGCTTGTACTTCAGCCTCAGACACAGAGTAGATGACATCAACATCGACCATGTGCTACTGAACTAACTGCACTGACTGAGACTGTAAGCCTCGCAGCTTCAGTGCTACCCTGTTTATACACACAGCAGACGCAACAAACAGGCTGGTACAACAAACGAGGCCCAATAAACTAGACGTGTTAACTCTATTTAAAATGACTGATTTTCTTCATCTGTCACGTTATTGGTGGCCTTCAACTATAAAAACATCATGTTTGCTGTACAGTTTGAAGTCTAGCTCACTGATCTGAGGGTCTTGAGAATCGTAAACTCGCTGGATCAAGCCATCGTTTTTTTTTTAAATGATGCACACTGTGGTTCATATTCACCTCTTGCACTAATAACGGAGAGGAAGAAGAGAAGAAAAACAGCTAATGTGTAACATTCTTCCAGTAAACGGCATCAGATAACTGATGGTCTAGCTCACCGATCCAAGTGTCTTGACGATCGTAAGCTCGCTGGCTCAAGCCATCGTTTTTTTTTTTTTTAGTGATGCACATTGTGGTTTATATTCACCTCTCGCACTAATAACGGGAGAGGAAGAAAATAAGAAAAACAGCTAATGTGTAACATTCTCCCAGTAAATGGCGTCAGATTATTGATGTCGGAGCCACAGTTCTCTGTGTTAGTTAGGTCCATTCAAAGCATGTGTTATAGGCAGGTAAATATCTCCAGAGGGCTAAGGCTAAGTACAAACAGAGAGACAGATTAAAACAGACACATGGGCCAGAATGTGGCTCTGTCACAGTGTCTAGCATCAAGTTAATCAGCTTCCAACTCAGAGGTAAGATGTGTGTGGCGTTTTCTTGCCTCTCCTCCCTTTAAGCCCAGGGCTGCGTTCCAGTCTGCCTACACTGCAGCATTTAGTTGCCAGAATGAGTGTAGATGCTCTGCAACACTCCCCAGGTCTACATCAGTCTGTATCAGGGGCTGCCGCCTACTTCCACATCGCTGTCATCAGGAGCACCTTTGTAAATCGGGCTCTTGGGCTGCAGCGCAGGCTCATATTTGCGAGTGGATAACCTGTTGGCAGCTTCACTGCTGTTCCTAATACCATAGAAGAAGTAGATGGCGAAACCTGGAGGAGCAGAAGAGAGGCAACAGGAAGTTATAAAACAGTTAGGTGAATGTGTCGCACGAGAAACGAACAGAAACGGAGTTAGAAACGTTCAAACGTACCGATAACCATCCAGACGGCGAAGCGGCACCATGTACCCAGGTCCAGCTGCATCATGAGGTAGATGTTGACGAAAACACTGAACAGGGGCAACCAGGGGAGCAGAGGGACCTTGAGAGGAAAGAAAAATGGAGGATGGGGGGGGGGGGGGGGTCAGTATAACTAGATTTTAAAATTGACCTGACCTGAATCTGCTCTAGGTACCACAGAGTGAGAGAATGAGGGAACAACATGTGAATGACACTGAACATTAAGAAACGGGTATCTTGACCACTCAGCTGCCAAAACAAAGCACTTGAGAGACAAAAACAAAATAGAAATCTCTTTTCTGCGACGCACACAGTCTGAGTTCTCAGGGTTTGTTAGGTACCTTGAAGGTGAGAGCCTCTTTGCTCTCAGGCTGCCTCCAGATGATGATGACGCAGACGCTACACAGCAGAGTCAAAATGACACAGGGCACCACCACGGCTGCGTTCCCAGATAGAAGTTTCGGGAGATTGTTGGCCAGTATGACGCACAGTATAACCATGAGAATAGCTGCAGAGAGAGGAAGAGGAGGAGAGAACGTTAGTTAAACTGGTTGCAGTGAGATTACTGTTCATTTGTGTTACTTCTGCTTTAGAAAAAAAACCCACACATTTGGTAACGGCAGGCGCTATTTTTACACTTACAAATAATAGCGGTGGTAGCGTAGACAATGTTCCCAGACGTCTTTGTTGGGGTCTTTCCACTTGGGCAGAAGAGCAGCTTGGCAGTGAAGGCCTCTCGGAGCGGCCTCTCCTCCGTCTCCATCCCGTATTCGTCACCGCTGTCTCCTCCGCTTACGGCCACCTTCTCTCCTTCCACCAGCTCCACCAGTTTCTCTGTCTGGCTGGATGAAGTCAGGCTGCCTGGCTGGTACCTGTAGAGGGAAGGAAGGAATGTGTCAGAGCATGAGAATGAGGTCACAGCCATCTGAGAGCCAGTATGTGCAGCTTCTGTGACTCTTGTACTTAAGCTGTACAAAGATTATGATGTAATAATTAATGCTTTTTTTTTTTTAAAGAAATGGCTTAGTAATTAACACCTGATAACAATTTCAAAAGACTTTGAGACAGTGCTGTTAAAGAACAGAAGGTGCTTACCTGAGGATGAGAACACAAATGGCCACTAATGAATATGCCAACAGAGTTCCAATAGACATGAGGTCAACCAGAGCACCCAGGTCGAACAGGAAGGCCATTAGAGCTGTGAGGAGAAGTGAAACCAGATTTCTTTAAATAATTCAACTGTAGCTCTCAGAGAGAGGAGCAAAGAACGGCTTTAACAGGCCACAATACGAGCATGGACAAACAAAAAAAAAAAACTCATCTTATTATCTGTTTTTGCACACTTTTGTTTAAAATAAAGTGATATTGATCCTGAACTGACAGCATGCTAGATAGAGCTGAGGCAAGAGTCATAGTTGTGACCCTGGCAAACTATCTCTCAGACTTAACAGCACGGGCTAAAACGCAGCAAAGAAAGCCTGGCGCCCCGAGACGATGTACAAACAGGTTTCGGTAAGCTTACCTGCAACGATGCCAGAAGCGATGGTAGCCAGGAGAGGGGTCTTGGTGCGAGTGTTCATCCTGGACAGACCACGGAACAGCAGTCCGTCCTCCGCCATGGCGTAGATAACACGGGGCATGGGAAACATAGAGCCCAGGAGGCTGAGAGAAGATCCTTAGTTAGCACTATATTTTAAAACTTTACAGTGTTATGTAGAGAAATATAGGTGATATGGAAACAAATTTAGTTTGTCTTTTTTGTTTTTTTTACCTGGTGGACAGAGCACAGAGAGAACCCACAGCCACGATGTATCTGGCAGGAGCCCAGCCCACATAGGTGAAGGCCTCAGGTAGAGGACTCTGGGTGTTGAGCTGGTAGTATGGCATCATCATGGTCAGAGCAGCAGACACGCCAAAGTAGGCGAAGAAGCAGATGAGCAGTGAGGCCACGATGCCTACAGGTATGGAACGCATGGGATTCTTGGCTTCTTCACCTGAGGATTACAACGACAACAAAAGTTGAGAATGTTGCAAGATCAGTAAATGACATGAGTGTTTCACAGTCTTTACACCTGAATGAGACTTGAAGCTCACTCAACGTTACATAACATGGCTCTTAAAAATAAAAGAAACAGGGGCTCTGTCAGTGTCGTGAAAAAACGATGTCGTAACACATCTGAGATATTTCCACTTCCATTTCTTATGTAATATGGAGTGAAACCTTATTATCAAAGGGTGTTTCCGCTCTTGTGCATGCTATCCAAACATTTTCTAACTATAAGGGCGGTGAGTCAACAAGAACAATTCCCATATCAAGGAAAAGGCATAATTGCATTTATCCCTTAAGTAAGCATTTTAATTTCTAAGATAATTGTGCAGTCTACAGTCTGTCAACTGTTTATTTGTTCTTCTAGGTTATAATATGAAAGTGAAATTAAAATCACTTACTTGTTGTTGCGATGCAGTCGAAACCCACAAAGGCGTAGAAGCAGGTGGCAGCACCAGACATGACACCAGTGAGGCCAAATGGAGAAAAACCACCAACACCAAATTCCTCCTCGACTCTGAGCGGAAGAAGAAGAGAGACACACGGTTTGTTTAAAGAAACATCAAGGATAACAATCAAAACGCAGATGAAACTGTAAAACTATGAGCCCAATACTGACTTGTAAGGCCTGCTGCTGTTGGTTTGGTTTATGAAGCTGATGTAGTCTTCCTCTTTGAGGTTCCAGTTAGCCGAATCCCCCTTAACGAAGCCAGAGATGATAACGAAGCCCAGGACCACCAGGTTGATACCCGTGAAGATCTTATTCACCAACGCAGACTCACTCACACCAAAGGCCAGAAGTCCTGAAGGCAGAAAGTACAGGAGGAGAGAGAACAGAGAGTGGAGATATTCATATTTTAGCACCAATAACAGCATGTGCTGGTATGTGGGTGGATGTGTTCGTACTTCATCACTTCCAACATACCATCAGTCAGCGACACCAATAATTATTTCTTTCTTTCACACTGTCCCTGGCGTGCTATCCCACACAAGCCGCAATATTAGTGTGACACCTGTTCTGGCTGTTAGGCAAGGTTTTAATGCAATGCTAACAACTACTACTGATAACCTAATTTTAAAGAAGAGGGTATTTAATTTAGTTTAAATAGGTGCTTTTAAAACAATCATATGCCCGTTAAAAAACAACGACAAAAAAAAAAACTAAAATTCCATTCTTCATGTTGCCTTTTGTGATTGTTTCATTTGTTTCAATAAAAAAAGCAAACATTAGGGAACATCTAAAAAAAAAAAAAAAAGTGACACAAGCTGTGTTGGGTGATTCCTCATCACCAACTCACCAGTGAGCAGCAGGACCAGGATGAGGGCGAACAGGTCGGGGTACTCTGCCAGCACTTGCCCTGGTACCTTCATTGCCATGGAGGCTTTAAAGAAGCCAGAGATCTTCTGTTCTACCAGGCTGTCAAAGGTTGAGCTCCACGCCCTGGCCACACTGGCCGTACCTTTAAAAAAAAAAAGAAAAAAAAAGAAACAGAGATAAGTTGACAATGTGGAGAAAGGAAATATCCCATACTTTGCATTGTTTTCTACATTCTTACTTGGGATTTAAGTGTTGTTAAAAATGAAACTCACCTATCACATAGGAGAGGATGAGGTTCCATCCTGTGATGAAGGCCCAGATCTCTCCGACTGTCACGTAGCTGTACAGGTACGCGGAGCCCGTCTTGGGGACACGGGCGCCAAATTCAGCGTAGCACAGGCCGGCCAACATGGAGGACAGCGCGGCGATGAGGAAGCAGAGGACAATAGCGGGTCCCGCCTTCTCTCGTGCTACCTCGCCAGCGAGGACGTAGACGCCAGCGCCGAGTGTGGAGCCTACCCCCAAGGCGATGAGGTCCAGGGTGGACAGACAGCGGGCGAATCTGGTCTCTTCACCAGAGCAGTCTAATGCCCGGCGACGCAGTAGGGTCTTTCCAAAGTTGGACAGCTTGCTGGCCATATTTGCTGTGACTGTGTGTGGGTGCTGAACCAGGCTATGTGTTTTAAATCCTTCTAGTGTGGGTGTGTGTGTGTGATTGACACAGCTTAAGCAGAACACGTGTGACTGGACAGCGAAGAAGAAGTTGGAGCAGATGGGAAAGGCTTGTTTATTATTGGTCCTTCAGCGTAGGTGTGTTCACTTAGGCAACAGTCACTCAAGCAGACCGAGAACAGGAAGCAGCAGGTCTGTGGTCACAGTGTTTTACAGCAGCAGATTAGGACCTGTGAGGAAACACAATACAAAAACAAGAACTCAAAACAAGGTACTATTCACAAACTGCCAAAGCTTACACTTTTCACAGCTCTGTTTGGCCCTGTGCAATGGGATTATAGCATCCTTCCTTTCCAATGGTGAATATATTCCAGAAAAGGTGCTGCAACTGCAAAACTGCAGTTAATTCAGGGGAAAAAAATAAATTAAAAAAATTACAGAAATGCATGAAATCTGAGTACAATGATATCTTCTCACCTAACTGAGTCACACTGGGCAATGCAAAATAAACTTGACAACTTTGTAGGTTGTTTGTATAGTTTAATATTGCGTGCAACGTCTCAATGGGTTGTACATGTATTTCAGGTGAGCAATGGTAACACCAGAGATGTTGGAAATATTATCCTTCTCTTCGGCAGAAAGAGATAATAAGTCAGTCAGCAGGTCTGGAGACACACTTCTCTACACGAGAGCTCGTTTAGATACCAGTTACGCAACTTCCAGGAATTCATACCTCCACCGCTTTCAGCATCATAAGACACAGTAGGGCACAGAGAGACCTCCTGAAGACAAAAGAAAACCCAATGCTGCCCTACAAGGCTTAAATCTAATCTTAATTTTGCCTTGAGAAATAAACCTAATGTAGTGCACGCCCATATAAAAACAAAAGAACACCTTGTCCAATTCCTCACCACTCCCTTACTGTGAAAGAGCTCACTCTACTACTTGTGTTCTGTTTTTTTTAGCAGACAGACACTGAGAGAGAAGCCTGGGAAAGTCAGAGGCTGTGAGGGGACGATACACTTCTGCAAGCTAATATCAGCAAGAGAGGACAGCGTGAACCAGCAGCTCGATAAGGTGAACCAACAGCACCAGGAGGAGGTTGATATACAGTCAGATACACTGCATATGTAAAAACCTTCCCCTACTCTGTATGAAAACGACAAGAAAATATCATACAACCTACTATAACCTTAAGATGGAAATGTTTCTATGGTTCTTTAATGACTTGAATGTAAATCACAAGGTTTTTAAAAGCCAAGTTTTACCGTAACTATACTGTAAAAGGTGCATTTTTTCCATTTAAAGAACTAATTCTAATAAAATCCTTTGGCCTGTCTTTAAACTAAAATAATGTGCAGTTTCTTACACAGAGAAATAATTTGGTTGTATATAGTTACTCAAGGACATTTATAACAAATTTTACATCAGCAGTGAGGGGCCTGTCAAGTTCAGGAAAGGTTCAATGATAATGATTACACTGGTTTCTGCAAAACACACACATGCACACACACCGAGAGCAGTTCATAATAGGCCAAGGACACAACACATTTGAACAGGACAGATACAGTTACTTTGTGTTTGTCTTTGGTGGCGGTCAGATGGACCAACACACACAGGGAGGCTTGACATACAGTAAATCACTAATCGAATGCTACTTAAAAATTGAGAGCGCTGACAAGAGTGTGTATCGAAAGCAGTGCTATGTCATGTGCGTCACAGATTGACCTTTTTTGGTATCTTTTTGGCAACGTAAAACACAAGAATGCAAACACGCCCCTCAGAAAAATGTTGCTGCGAAGTCATTTGAAGTAATAGGCTGATATGAATCCACATTGCTTTGTCCCATTAAAGCCTTTCAGTAAACTTTTCTTGAGTGAGAAAGCATGGTGCTTTAACAGGTTAGGCCTGTCAGTTCACGCCACCTCAATGAAATGCTAAACAATGGATTTGAAGCGATATGTTCTATCATGCAGCTGCCTGAATAAGAACACCATATGAAAATAAAGAAGATTTTATGTGCCGCAAAACTCATTTTACTGATGATAACTTAGCAAAGTCAGTTTATGAATGAACTCATTGTTGAATCCCATTTACAGAACAGTATTATTTCGATGGTAAATCTATTTGTCATGACAGGAAGCACCGAGCTCCAAGCATGCTGTATTTCATGGAATACAATTTTGAAAGGTTAAAACTGTCACTAAAGAAAAGTGACTTCCTAACTTTTAGACTTTCAGATGTCCGTGAAGAGCCACAGTGCAACACTGAGACAAAAGCTTTGCATATCTGGTGCGCGCGCGCGCGTGTGTGTGTGTGCGTGTGTGTGTGTGTGTGCGTGTGTGTGTGTGTGTGTGTGTGTGTGTGTGTGTGTGTGTGCGTGTGCGCGCGTGTGAGTATGAAAGTCTGTCAGTAACAATCCAACATATGTCTTGGTCAAAATGTCTCAGTGTACCGAGTATTATCTGTGTCTTGTACTGTGGCAACAGTCTTTGTTTTGGTAAAACAGCACAACTACTTGAAATAAAACGTTCAATGATGATAACCGCTTTAACAAACAAGTTCATCTGTTGCAATGCAAACGATGTCAAATTATCAGTGTGCACATGCAAGTCGAAGCAAGTCCGTGCTTCTCAAGTTCTCAAGTCAAGGGCAAGGTAAGTTTATCTTATCTGCAAATACTACACCATTTCTATAATTACTACAACTACTAACATTCTCGTGACTAACCATTAACAGTTTGTGAAAAGGGATCATGACAATGGTTAACTCATAGGTGTGTGTCATAAAATAACTTGTTTAGAAAAGGGAAAACGCATAAGAATCAGCCTTTTAGCGACTGATTTAGAGACATCCACTTGTCTCTTTTTTATGCTATTTTTTTACACTGCAAGAAATATATTCAGAGTCTAACAATTCCCTAAATTTAGCTCAATTGAAGTTCTTCTCCTTGAGATTCAATAGAAAAAGTCTGCTTTGAATTTTTCAAATAAGAGGCTTAAAGTCAGAGCTTAGGAGTGGGGGGGACGTCAAAGACAATGGCATTGATGCAATGACACCTGACTCCTTGGCGTGACCTGCTGAGGTGGCTGACGGACATTTCAGGCCTATCAGTCGCCTCACTGGTCAGGCAGCAAAGAGAAGAAGTGAAATACTACCCGGCAACATAGAGCAGCGACTGTGTGGACGTGCGAGTGTGACTGTCTTTGTGGATCAGAGGTTGGTAGAGCTTAAGGGGGGTAGAAGGGGGGGGGGAATCTTCTTTCATGCTCATTACATGTGTGAAACTGAAGATTGAGGTGAGAAAATGGTGCCAAAAGCAACACTATTCTTTTTTTTTTTTTTGGTTGTAAGAGATGAAAAGGAACATCAGAGGAGGATCTTGTAGCGTTTAGGAAAAACTGTGGATACACCTGACATTTTTAAATAATCTTTTAACTAATAAAGAATAATCAAAAGACCACAACATGCGGCACAGAGCCATATACAAAACATAAAGCGGTCGGCCATCGTTTCGGATTAACTAACCGACTTGTATTCAGGTCACAGAGTATGCTGTAGATTATGTTATAGCCTAAATATGGCCTGTTCTTTTTCATAGCACACAGGATACAAGCCCTCACAAGGTTTGAGTACAATGACAATATTCTATTAATACCATTAAAACAATATAACCTACTTATCAAAGCACTTCTAGTCTTACTATTTCAAAAGCGAATATCCTGCCTAATACAGTTAAGTGTTGGGAGAGAAAAAAGACAAACACTGTCAAACAATGACATAAAAACAACACGGAGAGCAACAGACAACCGCAATAACAAACATTCAGCCCTCTGAAGACTGATGGGAAACTGGTACATGGTGGATACGCTGCCGCTCCCCACTTGGTGCGACATTCCAGTAGCATTTTCCACTCGCACACCAGGAACTGAGATCTGAGGGTGTCAATGTTGTGTCAATAAACATTTATTACCAAACTACTGTGCCCAGCTGGCTGTGATCTCCTCAGGGGTTCGCTGCAAGCACTGTACATACCTTCACTAAGCAGGACAAAAGCGCTTAATCGAAACTGTAAAGCTGCTAAAACGCCCAGTGAACTAAACTTTGGGAAAATTTCATTCTTAATTGAAAATGAATCCAACAACAACAGCAACAAAAATCAGTTGTTGGGAAGTGTTGTTGGATTTTCCTTTCAAAAAGAAAGAGTGTTTCTTTCATGATTGCAGATTATATACTGACACAGTTCCCACCTTCAGGTTAGAAAAAAAAAATGCAGACCTGATTACTGTATGACCTCACTTAAGGGTGGTCTCATTAAGATGCTAGAGCCACCTTAACCTCCGCCGATGCCTCCGTTACATCACTCTAGATGCTAATCTTTTCCTTGTGCTTTTCACGAGGGTGCCGAGGTTTGTGCAAGTGGGGCAGATTTATGCCAGGTTGCATGCAGGTGTGGTTCACCAATGCGCCGTCTTCAAGCTCTTGTACACACCACACACACAAGAAAAGACAGGTGTGTTCACTGCAGCCATTTTCTATTCCTGTTAAAGATAAATGACTTTCACTGGGGAGTGGTTAGTTAGGAACAAACTCAAAAAAGAAAAAAAAAAGGCTCTTATGTTGCAGGACTATAACCAATATGACTCAAAACCAACAGTGCTCCGGTTACAACTGGCTTCGGGGATAAATGGTCCTGTTACTTGACTTAACATTGCTGCAACTGCTGCCATGGACTCTAAGAGGATTATTTGGAGAAGTAACAAACCTGCTAACCTCATTATAGTTTCTTGCTGCTCCTTGTTCTATCCATATAAACAACGCATGGCTTTGTTTTGACTGCCACTGTTGTCTACAACAACAATAACAACAACAATGCAGGTCTCTGGTTATATGAGCAGACCAGTGATAAATCTTCTCAAGTTAAGGTACACTAGGAAAAAAAAGAAAAAAAAAACCACACAAATTTCAATTATTCCAACATAATAAAGTGAGTGATTTTTACCCCATTTAAATATCTGCTACTTTTTATTCTAGGCAGCTTCAGCTTTTGTTTTAATAGTAAGAACTGAAAGGGGTGATTTGACTGGACGCATTACAGGAACGCATTCAATATTTACCCGTACATAGAAGCAATGCTGATGTAGCCTACCCAAATATGTACATTTGCCCTTGCTAAATATTTTCCTAGTTAATGTTTCTTTGTTTTAAAGTGTGCATGGAACTAAAGTTTAAAGCTTAGATTTATTGAAAATCCTGTATCTGTCCATCCCTAATAATAGTAATAATAATAATGTTCCTAGTGAAAACAGTTGAACCGTCATTTGTGGGGCCAGTGGATAAACAAACATGTTCAGTAACCCGCCAAGCTAAACGTCCACTGAGAAGAATAAATGTGACCTTGCATAACCCTGTAAGGTACACTGCATCATGCCTGGCTGTACAGAGTCAGTGAACCATTCTTCGAACATCACTCTCTCACACACACACACACACACACACACACACACAAACAATGGTTTTCCATGTGTTTGAAGTAATGGAACAGTACGCCCTTTAAGCCAGGAATATATGTTTGTATGTGTAAGGTACACTGCGGTGTAGCATAAAGGCTGTATGTGTGTGACAGACCGACCACTGCGATTGAACTGAATGACCCTTTAAGTCACCTGGCCGGACACTACCGCTCCTGCCAAAAACTGCTCTTGCTGTGAAATGGAATGTGACAAACTAAAAATGTGCTCACTCTCCCATGACCAACACCGACGCTATTAACGTTAGCAGCCGCAAGAACAGAAGTTAAACGTATGCATCTAAGAGAGGATAACCAGTCAGATGGACACCTACACATGCCAAGGATGGTTAGCGAGTTGCACCGATCAGAAAAGATGTATATGGGGGAAAAAAAAAAGCTCGACAGCAGCCTTCTGTCTCATTTCTTACTCTCAACTATATTTAGATACTGTGTTGCCACGCGCGACACTTTCTCCACTAAAAGCAGTGAGAAAAATCTCAACACGATATGCATTCAGTTAACCAAATATTACAACATCTTGACTTGATGATAGCCAAAATGTGCCAACAACATTTCATGTGGGGACACTTGAGGTGTGGTACAATGCACACCCTTCCTGTTATGACACAGTCACACACATATACAATCACTTCACTTTTAGTCATTTCACTAGAAATAACTTGAAATAGAAATAACTTCACGTTTGTGCTTAATCATAACATGATTAAGCACAAACGGGTCAGTAACGGGTCAGTAATCCCGCTCAGTTATTCCAAGAGGTGGGAATATTCAAAATGATGTAACTAATGCAGAACAACGGTCCTCCTCCTACACGTCAAACATTTTGCTTTTTAAGGGCAGAATCTTCACTTGCACATGCAGGAATGTCTCTCTAGCTTTTATCAAAAACAGTGCACAGACTAAGAGTCTTAAAAATTGTTCTTACTACGTAGCGCATGCTATGAAACACTCATAATATTGCTCGTTAATTTTATTTCTGGTGAAATTGTCAGAATAAGTGGGTTTGCTTAATTTAAGTCACAACTGCAATACAACCATTGACTTTGAACACTTTTTTCCCTTTTTTAACAGCTGCCAGTTTACCATGTACAACTAGTGCAAACTAATACTTGTGTCCAATGCAATTTTGTAAGGGTTATATCTTTCAGTTTTTTTTTCGTTTTTTTTTTAAACTAAGAGGTTATTCTAATATTTACCTTCAATGATGTAAATGAGGTGGACAAATATTAGTAATGCCTCTTGGTGCAACACAATGAAATTCAACAGCACCACAAACTGCTGTCCCCAAAACTAAGTTGGTTCACCTTATCGAACACCTCTAAAAACTAGGCAATATAACTCTAATGAAGGTGGCATTTATTGCAGGGCTGTTGTATTAGACTGCAATATATCTTTAACCTACCTGTCCCAAAGAAACTGGCAACTGAGTACTTATTCTGAGTAT
The DNA here is from genome assembly GCA_029490765.1 of Euthynnus affinis. Lineage (NCBI taxonomy): Eukaryota > Metazoa > Chordata > Actinopteri > Scombriformes > Scombridae > Euthynnus > Euthynnus affinis. Next base: position 16,491,234 of record CM055854.1, read on the forward strand.
TTGTTCTCATACTCTCAGAGTAGGCCAGTAACTTAGCTGAGAGTTGTGCAGCATGTTGCAATGTGCAAATATAATAAAATAAAATACGATGAAGGCCCTGTACTGTGACATGTCAATAATAAAGAGTTGCAGCAATGGCAAGACTGCATGCACAGCTCTAGAAATGATACATCAGGACTTGACGCTTTAACAACACTCGACCAGTTCAGCCTCTCATTTAGCGTTTGTTTTGTCTTTTGCTGGCAATTACTTAGGTATGATGCTCAGCCTACATTTCGGAAAGTTAACGTGGCATGTAGATACCTGCTTAGTCAAATAACCTCCCTACTCCACCCTATCTAACCACCTGACCACTGATGAATGGGTTTGGACATCACTACCCATCCTGATTCTCTACTCTTGTTTTAACTACCATCATCACAGTAATTTCACAGCATTTTTTTTAATTTATTTTTTTATAAATTGTGGAGTGTCTATCAACCGGCTGATGCAACAACACACGCATGGTAGTGAACATTAACCCGGAAGAACGGTTCACTTTGATGATGGTACTCGCGGATGTCTGTGCAATCGAGTCTCGTGTAAAAGTGAAAATTTATCGACACTTCAAATAACCTTACTTACCATACTGGGCGATGTTCAGCTGTCCATCTCGATGATTATCAATGACTGAGACACCAAGCATGCATCAAGCTAGCTACGTGGCCCTGTCGGCTCTCGCGTGGTGCTAACGTTAGTGTTTCTTTCTGAGAACTCAAGATCGTCGTAATTCCCGGATGTACACACGAAATGACGTTAGAAAGCGGCACAGATGGGTTTGGACGGCGGTATTTTCTGGTGTTTTACTTGTGGACGTACAGTTAAAAACTGGCAATGACATGACATCTCTTGGTAACTTGGTATGTTATACGAGTAACTGTTAAGTGTTACAATTATAATGAATATCGGAAAACGAGTTAGCTTAAAAGTTGTGATATGTGCAGTTTTATCGCGCCAGTCTTTTCAGTTACAAAGCAGATGTGTCGCTTTATTAAATCAATAAATTAAGTGCTAAACAAGTTATTTTGTTTATGTATATTGGTGGATTGTTGAAAATTCGGCGCTTTTGGGGGTCGTTGAAAGCATCATTACAACCCTTCCCACACCCTATTAACTTAGCGGGGAGTACTGACCAGATCAAAACAATGAATGAAAACCCGCTGCTCAAAACGCGGAAAAGCGTTCAACCGTGTGTTTAAAAATGACAGGACCACTTAAACGTGTCCCACAATTACATTTCTCGTTTCTGATATGTTTTAGGTTTTTCGTGTAGGCAATTTAATAGCTAAGTTACACCGGCATATTCCCCCGCTCAAATGACAATATTAAATCGCCTAACGAAATGTCATCACTGTCACTAAACTCTAAATTTTGCGTGGATAGAAACATTTTAATCTTATTATTATACTTTAAATAACTAAAACAAAAATAGTGTTACGTTATGGTCTTTTCAAAAAACGAGTGCGCCAATACAGCTGACAACACGAGGGAGGATTGCATCAGTCCACCACTACAAGTAAACGTTACCTCGGAAGAGTTCCTCTTTTTTTAAAACATGTGGCAAAAATGTTTTATTGATATAATGTAGATATAGTTAATTGAGTAATTACCTTCAATGTCTTGTTGTTGATAAAGCTCACAGGAGACCGGAGAGAAAAAAAGACAGAAATGCTGTTGCCGTGGTCGCTGATGAAATAAATCGCTCGGGTGTGCTTGTTTGCGGTTTTGATCAGCCGGGAAAGGGCGGGCGGGATGTGTACAAACATAGAATGACGCTTGTGAAGGAGGTGGAGCTTTCCATTCATAAATGGAGGTATCTACGTAAGAGTCTTTACGTTTCTGATAAGGTTTGAAATACAATAATCGATATTTAAGACTGGTTTCAACGACTAAATAAAAAGGAAATGGCAGAAGAAATCGTGTAAGAAACAGAAAGTGAGCCAACCCGTGAGAGAGAACGTGTGTTATGTGAGTGCGCGTGCTTTCCCCGTAGTAGGAATGCCCATATATGGAAACTCGGCGTACCCCCCCCCCCCCCCCCCTCCTCTGAAGGTTATATATAGGCCCTAGGTCTCGCGTACCTACATCGCATCCGCTGCTGCTTTGTCCTACAGATTAAAAGAAAAAGGAGGGGGGAAACTAAACAATTTCTTTCACGTATATGCACTCACTGACCTGGGAATGCTGGAGGGTCAGTGGAGGCGTCAAATTATGGAATTTACAAAATTTTATTCTCATCATGCAAAAATCTCATCCGAAATTTGGCCCGTACGTGCATGATGAAATTCACTGACCTCCTCCATGTAAATAAAGGGGGTAAAAAAATGAGGCAACACAATCTGATGCAACACTAACTCTACATGGCATCAGAGTTAAACAAACACCCCATTGCCTCGATAAAAAAAAAAAAAAAAGTGCTGACTGTACCCCAATCTATACTTTTTTTTAAGGCCATTATCGGTATTTGTCAAATAATTATTAATATAATTGTTTTAGGTAAGCACATGATATGAAAAATGTTTTGATAAGATCACATAACGTTGGTTTTTGTTTAATTGTGACAAAGTGAAAAATAAATGTAATGTGAAACAAACCAAGCAAGCAGATGTGATTTGACTTGTTTTAAGGACTTCTTATCTGCGCTGGACTGAGATTTAAAGCTAATTCTTGACTTTGAGGACAGTAGTCGACAAAACAGATTCATCACAAGGCAAACGACATCTGATAAGAGGCTCATGTGATACCATTGAAAGGTCCGGAGCAGCTAATGGACTTCGTGTTGGATGTTATTGTTTTGTCAATTACTATTTCCAAGAATTAACTTTCCATTTCTACATCAAATATATTTCAGCATAGGAGCTTATTCTTGACCTTGGGAATGTGACAAAGTAATCTCAACACAAATGTCCATTAACTAGCTTTTTCTGAGCTTTCAAATGCACTCCGTGGTCTTCTTTAGTGAATGGAGCTGGCTCAGGTTTATCAGGTTCTACTACTGAACCATGATAACTGTATAATTCACTGAAGCTAAACCTAATGTATATCTCTACTTATTAAATAGCTGTTTGTTCACCTTTTTGTACTTGAGCTCAAACCCACATGAACTCTGGGTGGAGATCCTGGTTGTAGATTCAGGTCACAACCTGTGTTGAGCCATTTGTAGGCCACCTGATGGAAAATATGGGTTTGTCCATGTTCTGAAAAGGATGTCAGGCTGGAAGTGTTCATACTGGACTTGCAAAACAGCAAAGGGAGTGTCCATGTTTTCTTTTCTCTATTAACTTCAGTGCTGGAGTTGATGGTTGCAGAAGTCTTAATCTTTGAAATGTTTTCCTATGTGTGAAAAATAATTTTCTGAAGAATCAATAGTATTTTGATTGATCTGCTATGGAGGGCCCTGTGACAAAAAGTATGCTGCGGGCCCCAACTGAACACTTGTTTGTGGTGACTTGGTTAGCCACTAGTTTGTTTTTAGGAATATGCACCATAGATATTTTGACACAGTGTTCCTCAACAATGCAGATAGACAAGACCACCATCACTTCAGCTCATATTGTGCTTTAGTGTTGCATATTCCCAAACAAACCTGCAATAAATCATATCACATACCACAAACCAACACTGGGGCAGTTGCTCACTTTGCCTGGTTAGTAATCCAGGTATGCAAAGGAACATGTCATTCTGACTTTCCTTCAGTGATTAATTTTACTTTGAGCACATTAACACTCCTGCCTACTTTTTGATATAAAGTTGATATAGTTACTTAATTTTGTGCTGACTAGATAGAACTAAAAAGAGAAATTAAGAGCCACACATATTTTAGGAACGGGGTAATCTGTGTGTGGATTTGAATGAGTGGTGTAAACCACCCACAGACACACCAAGACACTGGAATGTATTTTCCAATACTGTTCAATTGTTATTGTGGATTTCCTTTTGTGAATGTTTGGATTTCTCTTTTTTTATTGTTTCTATGTCTGGGAAAGGCTGATTGTAATGTTTTTCATACCTCTGACTATAACCAGAGGTAACTTAAATTGCATTTTCTTTCTCTCAACTCATAGCTCTCTGTCTGATGGTACCATAGTAGCCACTCGTCTCAACTTTTGTCCTTGCCCAGTCACACTGCTTTGGGTTGCTCTTTCAATTTACTTCCACTTTATCAAACTAACCCAACTGGGTGTCTCTGCAAATACAACAAGCGTCATTGCTGCACATTGGGTTCCAGTGTTAGAACAGCTAACAAAACACCACCTAATCTCTGTCTTGGCCCACAGTGCTCATCCTGTCTGCCCACTTTCATTACTCAGGACAAGGCCAGCACATCAAAGCTCGCTAGTTTTGTAGGTCCCTAATAGGGAAGCTTAGGGTCTGTGAATGTATCCCATGGCTCCTACACAGTTTTTAAATTTCATCCCAAATCTGTCACATTATGGTTGTGCTCTATGTGATCAATTCAAACAGCAGTTCAGTGCATGGTGTGCTGTAACTCAAGATGTATTAAATGTATAGAATAGCAAATTTGTGCCCATTTTGTTTATAATTCTAAATGTATTCAAGATATATATATATATATTATATATATATATATATATATCTTATATATATATATATATATATATATATATATCAATTTATTTTTCTTACTTCTGCTTCTGTCTACTCTTTATATAAACACATATTGCATTGTCTCTCTGGAAGAGGAAGTCCTCCTCTGTTGCTAGTGGTGGAAGAAGTATTCAGATCATTTACTTCAGTAAAGGTATCAATACAGTAATGTAAAAATACAAGTAAATACAAGCAAAAGTCCTGCATTGAAAATTCTACTTTTCCAATTACATAAAGTACTCATTTGTCCCTCTAACTGATATATCATTAGATTATTAATACTGAAGCATCAGTGTTAGAGCATGTTACTGTTGTAGCTACTGGAGGTGAAGCTAGTTTACACTACTTTATATACAGTCAGCTAGTTTAGTCCAGTAGTTCCCAACCTAGGGGTCGGGCACCTTTAAAGGGTCACCAGATAAATCTGAGGGGTCGTGAGATGATTAAGTACAATACTTGAGTAAATGTACTTAGTTACTTTCCACCACTGTCTAATGCTCTTCTGGAGATTTCTAATATTTTTATTTCATTATCCGAACTTCTACAGATAGAGGGTCTCATAAGCTGAATTGTAAAACCTGTGATTCTGGACATGTATGAATAAACATAACTTTTAATTTTTTTTTACAGGTAACCTGTGAGCTACCATATGTAGCTCACAGGATTAGCTCTGTATGAATCTACTGTAATTCCTTGTGTTTTTTTTTTAATCACGTGGCAGCTGCAGTTGCATCCAATTACGGTCATGTCTGCTTTGGATCACCTGCAGGTCAAGATCTACATCACAAGATCACTATTCTAGGACAACTTTAATCCACCTGTGGCAAGAATTCCCCTTTCTGTCTTAATCCCTGCATTTCCTGAAGGAGAGCAACAAGAGAAAGATTAGAGGACTTTAAGATTTATGTTTGGTGAAACAAAAAGACCCAGTGTTGCCGCTAAAGTGCCATAACTTGTACTTATTTGTTATGATGCTTCCTTCCTGCCACATAAACTGTATTTTTTATTAACAACACCAGGACTGTGGTCATGTTAATTTATTTTGTTTTTAAGATTTAAGTATTGACACTGTAATGCTTGAATTATGAACATGATAAAAGCTTAATTTTGCTTAATGATGTGTAGACATTAAGCTTGTTAAACTATTTAACACACTGCTGCTTATAATGATTGGAACTACCCAGAAACGTGGACTGCGTCAGCTGTCACCTTTATCTGTTATTCTGGTGGTTAAAACTGCTGGAAAGAAAATGCTAAAATGATTTAGATTTCTAAGTGACTGTATGAAAATTATTAGAGGGGATTAAGAGATCAGAAGAGGGGGGTGGTTGTGCTTTTTCCTTTTGACGGCAGGGTATGCTGACATTTTGGGAGAGCAGTGGAGTCTTCTTTTTTTCTCGCCCTGAATTTATCATTTATTTCAGTTTTGGGTTTATTTATTTGTACAGGTTAGAATCAAACAAATACATGTCAACAAGAAAAAGGGATAAAAGCCTAGATGGACTTATTTATTTCCTCTACTTACATAATGTACATATATGAAAATAAAAGAATGTCACACTGTTGAAAAAATGAGATTATAAAACCACAATTAAAGACTTTAAGGAAGAAGAAATTTTAACTTTATTAGTATTTCCATAAATTTGGACTCCTGTATTTGATTGGAAATTGACCTCTGGTTTTGTCAGATGTTTGGGAAGATGGCGTCATCTTTCATCTGACTGTCCGGTTAAGCATTAGTTTCAATAGAGTTTTGTGAAATAGTTTTTGGCAAAGCTTGTTTGTAAAAGAATGATTCTGTGAAGAGTTGCGGAGAATGTCCTTGACCTGATTATGCTGTAATGAAAAGTTATACAATATAGTACAATAGTTGCATCAAAAAAAAGATTTGCATCATGGTTCATAAAAGTGTACTTTGACATATGCACAGCACACTGGGCCTGTCTCTGTATCAGAGACTAATTAAGAGTGGTGGTGCACATTAAATAGTAAATAGTTTTTCTTTTAATCACACATAAATGTAATAAAATCTTGTATGATTTATGCAATGAATTGTAAAAGATCTTTTTCCATTTCACTGTTAAATTAGGTCATCTGTCAGTCTGTGGTCATGGGTCATCCAGCTCCCATGACTCTGATCTGTCTCACTGCTTTTTAGCGTGAGGCACTATTCACAAACTGAAAGGTGAGTTTATGCGATTTTTGCTTCTATTTCTCCCCTCTGAACTGAAAAGAGATGTGCAGACACGACAGAGCAGGCAACAGGAAATTTAATTGGTGGACAGAATTAACAAGGAACTTCCTCATCACCCATAGTGTAACTGTAATGATAACATGTATTAATACACTTCACAATAATATTGATAGAAAGGATAAAACAGCTGAAAATAAGTGTTGAATAAGCCTTATTTAAGATCAATAAACCAGATGCTGATTACGCTTTTTAACAATGAAATATTGTTCATATAATGAACCTCTTGTCACAGTGCTTAGATATGGTTATTTACCTAACTGAACATTCCCAATAGCTGATTTGACAACACACAGCCATAATGTAGGCATGATGATGTAACTAAGACAGCAGAGTTAAAACAAGTTATTGTGAAACAATCCTGTCTAAGAGCATGTAATGAACATAAAAATCAGGAGGGAAAAATGTTTTAAATACTGAATGGAACGGCGTGTCACTGTCTTTTTCATGATGCTACATGTTGCTTGACTTTGGGAGGTTATCATCAAAATCCTCTGCTAGCAAAAGAAAACTCCAATCAAAGCAGGAAATTACCCTATTCTTTTTTTTTTAACCTGATCAAATCAATTAAAAAGACATTCAGAAAACATAATAATCATTGTAAAAAAAAAAAAAAAAAAAAAAAAAATCTAGCTATGATGACATGACAAATTGTATATGAACATGTTTTTCCTTTCACGGATTACTCAATCAAAAATAATGTACATGTGTGGAATGACTGAATAAAGACACAACATCAAACAATTTATACATTGGATCTCTTAGTTTTGTCCAGGAGCAATAGTTGTGTTTTTCCTACACCGTTGATACTTTCCACCAGCGTTATAATGCCATGATGTAGAAATAAATGTACATGGAGCAGGTGCAGCAGTCTGTATTGTCTTTGCAATAAGGGACAGCGAGAGAGAAAGAGAGAAAAAGACAGACAGCAAACATGAGAAGCTATTAAGTTGTTTTGGTCAATGCTGTGAGTCTTGATGGCACAATATTGCACTATTCTTCAAAAGACAGGATGATCTCCTTCTCTTTTTCAGATTTTTGACCAACTCTTTAACTTCTCAAGACAAGCAAATAATCAAATTCATATTTCATGCATTTTCTGACTTTTGATATGTGTGCAGGAATCCTGTTTAATCAATATTGTGCTTTTTTTTGTTTGAGGCGGCAGCAGTTGATGCCAAGCATTACAGTCTACACACAGTTAGACATTGGACAACACTGCTAGATGGTCTCTGACGTGTATTCTTGTTAAATAAATATGCAGACTGATTAAATATTTGGACTGACTTCAGTTGTACACTCATTCAAAAGGTACCATGCATTATTTTGTTCATTGAACTGTTCGTTGCTGACTCCTGCTCTTTGTCTGGGTTTTATTCCATTTTTAATTTTGCAAAGTCTGCATTCAAAGACATATTAAATGATTTTCTTAAATAGATCTTTGGATTGTCTCTAGAGCTGCAACATCGATTGACAGAAAATGAATTGTTTGGGTGATTATTGATTCACTTTGAGTCATCTTTAAACAAAAAAATACCCAAAAGTCTCTGGTTCCAACTACTTAAATGTGAATATTTTCTGGTTTCTTTAGTCCTCTATGACAGTAAAGTAATATTTTTGGGTTGTGGACTGTTGATTAGGACTAAACAAGACATTTTAGGTTGCATCTTCAGCTTTGGGAAACAGTGAGACATTTTTAAAAAGGACCAAAATCGACACATTACTCGATAATGAAAATAATTGTTAGTTGCAGCCCTAAACGCTTCTATTAATATATTGTACTTAAACTGACAAAAACTTTCTGGACTTAAATGCATTTGACTCTGGTTCAGCCAGGCAGGAAGGGAAAAGACATTATGATGGCAGCTCTAATACAAGCTAAACATAGTACATTACACACAACTGCATGCAGTTTTCATGACACAGTGTCAGAACTGAACACATATTTCCTGAGCTGAGGGAAGCGCTGTGCATCAGACTTCATCATTAAGCATCATGCAATGCAAATGTTTGCATCGCCAATGTGCTGTCATGTGAATGTTTTTCTGCTAAGATACAGTATGTCACAATGCTATTTGTGTCAGACATACATGTGACAAACATAAATAGTAAGTGGAATGCAATGTTTTCTTTTTACTGCTGCTTTACGTTTTTGACATAAACAGTGTCTAATGAACTGTTGACATTGACGTTTAAAGGAAGGTTTCACAATTTTTAAAAAAAAGTCTGTCTTAAAACAATATACAGGTGCCTATATGATCACTGAAACTGTTTTTTCTTGCTGTAATCATTCCTTCTGTTCATACTGGCCATTAGAAGATCCCTTCATAGTGCACTTTAAATGTAAATGATGAGGGACAAAATCTGCACTCCTCCTTTTTGTATAAACATGTATTCCAAAGTTTATCTGAAGCTAATACCAGGTTTCAGCTATCTAAATTAGTCAAATCATGTGGATATCTTCCAAAGTCTTTTTACTGCAAATTCTGTCTTTATTACTATCCCTGTAGTTCAACAGGGAAACACTGTCTTTACTAAAAAGACAGTAACTGAAAAATAGCCACTTCATTTGACTAGCTCAGACAGCCAAAGCCCCATATTATCTTCTGATACACATTTGAATAAAATTTGTACTATGACTGTGGGTTTTGTCCCCCATAACTTACATTGCAAGGAGTTTAGGAAGAGATTATAAACAGGAAGGATGATCACGATAACCAAAACCCAATTCAATGCTCATATAAGCACCTAACTATTGTTTTCACACAGACTTTACAAATTGTGGACCTACCCTTTAATGTTGAACTGGTAGACTCCAGTACAAGAGACAGATGTAAGTTGAACATAAAGATGCAGGATACATCAATATTTACTTAATGGCAGAATAGATTTGTTTTTCAGACACAGAATCAGAAATTATTTGATAGAAAACACAAAATCTTTTATGTGCAGAACCGAATCCATGTCTGAAAAACAGAATTTAGGGAAAAAGAAATTTGAATCAACAGTCTGAGCAACATGATGGCGATCAGAGGCATGTAAAATAATTTGTCAGCGAGACTAACACACAGATATATTGCAAAGAAAGCGTGCAAGTTTGCCATGCAGCCAATGATTAGTGCAGTTGATAAAGACAATGTATCAGAATTAGTTAGCAAAGAAATGTTTGAAAGATCTATAGTCATGGGTAATGTACAGTACCTATTCCCTAGTTAACAATAGTTCACATAACTCAAAACACTAGTGTTGATTTGTCTTTCCACTGGTCTGATACTGGTGGACTGAGAACCTTCAGCAAGTCAGTTTGTGAGAAACCTTTAACTCTAGTACACTTAAAAACTTTCAACTACAAATGAATAATGCAAAACTGGCTTGCAGAATGTTCTTTGTTTAGCAATCACGCCGACATTTTGGTGGAATAACTGGTTGTTTTATGTGACAACCAGGGACTATGTGTGGCATGTTTACACGGTAAAATGACTGATTGCAGTCGGATCTCTGTGATCATTTGTATATGGCTTTAGCATAGTTTTACTCAAGTATTTGTGAACTATCGCATATGATCTTTACAGTGCCCATGCAACCACCTTTAACTTCCAGAAAGCTTTTAGAGACAGGATAAAATAAAGCAAACTTACTTCATTCATACCTAAAACGAAAAAACAAAGAGAACAAAACAGGATCAGAACTCTCATTTACAGTCTTAAGACATTATTCCACTTTATTCACATTATATTACAATCATGATTATATGACACGCATAGGGGGAAAGACTGAAAGTATCGCACATTATTGTTTTTTAATTCCCGAAATTTGTGAAATTAGAGGGCCAAATCTTTACGATACAATCACAACTACCGAGGAGTGCTTTCCGTATTGCACAGTTATAAAACAAATGCACAAAGGAGACACGTGTCACAGACTCATCTGAAACATTATCAACATGTCCTGATGGATAGTAGAAGAACATACTCTAACTTTAAGATAAAGTGAATATGACTTTACAATAGTATACACAGACTGAGAGAAAGAGAGAAAGAGAGAGAAAGAGAGGCAGATAAAGAAGAAAGAGAGAGATTAAGAGAAGATGTGAGGGAGTAGAAAGGCAAGAGACAGTCTGTTCTACATCCCAGAGTTGAACCGCCCCACCCACCCATCTCCCTCAGTAACCCTAGTGTCGTACTTTTCCGGGAATGTAGTTACGGTCAATGCTTTCCTCTTGCAGAAACATGTGAAGACAGCGCTCGTTCTGGGCCAAAGGGTGACCTGCAATTCTACAGAAACGTACACACAGACAGACAACAGACCAAATTCATTCGCTGCTTATTTTAAATGCTTTTTCATGGATAGTGGCTGGTGAAATGCCATTGTGGATTAGTCAGTTGACACAGATTAGGTTAAGCCTTGTGCTAGACATTTTTTGGCAATGTCTGACTCTACTGAATGTGAATTTCTGTTAGTGCCAACACATTTGGTGCCTAGAAATTGTGCAAGAAACATCATGACAACTCTGATACATGCTTTAATAGTTTTAACCGTCAAACAAAGCCTAGTGATTGAATAATACAAATGAACTCTAGTCTTGCAATTATCATTCCCAACTCACTTTTTTCACTTTACCACATGTGTTTGCTTGATTTACACACAGACACACACACACACACACACGCACAAACACAAACAAAAAACAAAAAAGAAACCCCCAAAGTATGTTTTTTTAAGGCAGGGGCTGTTGAACTGGCTGACCTGTTTATGAACTGCTCCAGGCCTGATCGTCGCTCCTCAATGAAGGACTCCTCAAAAAGGCCTTCATCTCCACGGAATGGCAACTGTCTCTTCAGGGCTTTACCCGGCAGAGGTGGTACTACAATCTGAGGGAGTAAAGGGGGGAAGGAGAGGGGAGTTTCAACACAAATGACAGGAAAGGTGAAAAATGTGTCACAATAGACGATCCAAAGTCCACACTGCAAGTCACTGACATTTGCATCAGCAAATATGGCCTCAAGTAATAAAACTTTTCAACTAGTTCAACACAGTTAATCAGGAGGTCAAAGACAAAACATTCAGTGTAACCCTGCTTCTTATTATACTACATTTTCCAACCTGTTATACTACCATTAGCGCTCATGAGGTCATTGTCACTATTAGTTTGCACAAGCTAGCCAGCTTTAATTATGAGTCTGAAACATAAGCCATCATAGCTCATTCACCTTACTGTCTCTTTCCAGCTCATTCTTTAACCACTCAAAGTCACTGTATCTTCTTCTCACACAGGAATCCTTCAGTTTGAAAATAGGAAGGTTTGTCTGCAATAAAAAGGAGAAAAACAAAGTCAAAAACAAGTATTTGATTTATACTCTATTCAATTATTTGCACGTTTATTGTTGTAAAGTGAGAACAAGGCCTGTTGAAGTGTTATATGACAAAGAAACAATATCTCTTACAACTGTAATTTAAAAAAAAAAAGATTATTTTTTTTATTATTGATTATTTTAAAAGACAATCAGCTAAATGTTTAGTTTACTGAAAGTCAGAAAATAGTGACAAATAGGGTCACAAATGAACAGAGATCAAGGTGTCACTTTCAAATTCCTTGTGATGTCCCAAGTACAAAACTGACAGATATTCAATTTACAATTATATAAAAAGAAAGAAAAGGCAGCAAATCCTCACATAAGAGGAGCAAATGTTTTGCTTTTTTTGAAAATGATTTTAATGATTAATATTGTGTTGACAAATGTTTCAGCACCCCTAAAAAGTGGAACATGAAATGAACAATACAGCTGGCCAAATGTAAGAAACTTAAGTGCTGCTAAATTCATTGTTTCATTTATTTGTGTGAATTAGAGATGCAGACTAGTTGATCGATAAAAAATGTAATCACCAACTATTTTCATAATCGACTCATTATTTTCTAAGGAAGAAAAACCTAAAATTCTGATTCTAGCTTCTTTAAGGTAAATATTTTCTGGTTTCTTTAGTCTTATATGATAGTTAAATGTATATCTTCGGGTTGTGAACTGTTGGTCAGGACAAAACAAGATATTTTAGGTTGCATCTTGGGTTTTGGAAACTGTGATCGACATTTTTCACCATTTTTAAGAGAGAATACTTGACAGACTGATCAGTAATATAAATAATTGTCAGTTGCAGCCCTTGTGTGAATTAATTTGCAAAAAATTTAAGCCAACATCCAGCCAGACCTGCTTCACATCATACTCAAACTATCACAGACTGCTGAAAATTCTGCACTTTAATTAAAAAGGCTGATTCGTGTGTTTTCATGGTTTAAGTTGTGTAATTGACACCGATTTAACATCAACTTATCAGAAGGATAAATTCATTTAATTCATTGTTTCATTGGTTAAAGAACGGGCAATCCTTTCCCATGACTCTCCTATGATTCACCGCAGTAGACAGTGAGTGGGATGTAATAAGGTGTCTGTTCAGTGTCTGTTTCCTTAATCGATTTGGCTTTGTTTAGATTTGTCTTCGACTGTGAGACAGTACTATTTGAATATAAAATCGACCTTAAATGAGTTAACTCCAGCTCTGATCCAAGAAGTAACCCCCCTCCCCTCCCTTTTGATGAGTCTATGAATGCTGTGTTGCATTGTGTGGTAAAAAGCCATTCAAGGGCAAACACTCCAAGGAAACAGCCACAAACGGCACAAAATGAGAATCTCTTGTCAAGACAAGCCTAGTAGGTTAAGTCACAATTACGCAATTACCAACAATCTTAGCATCAGCTTCCTGAAATGTTGAAAGTTAGCTGTGTCAGTGATTTTTCCTCACACTTTTACAAGCTCAGCAACTTAAGTTAAACTGTTACTATTACTATTTGTCATCATTCGTATTCATATCTATCTTATTATTTATAATAATGTGAAGCTAAATTAAACATAAGTAACATATTATGGTTCACATTAATGAAAAATAGTAGTTTTACATCTGTTGTATGTTAAGATTATTCACCAATATGGCGTTATACTTGGCTTTAGACATCTAACGTTAGCTATGGCAGTCAAATGAATTAATCTGTTTACAGTCAAAGTCTCTGCCAGGTCTCCCTTATCTTTTATTTTCTTCTTTCCATTTTTTTATATATCTTATCTCTCTCTCTCTCTCTCTCTCTCTCATAACAGCTTTAATTTTGCAGTAACGTTGACGTTAGCCGTTTTACGTTTATACTTTTGCACATGTCACGTTGATGTCATATGGGATATAAACGTGACATGTATAAAATATAAACCTCTACATAAGTGGACTATATGTATGAACATACAATTCATGTCAACATCCACGTCAGAATTATGACTAGGAAAGTCTGAGATATAAGACCAGGCATTATGTGCACAAAAAAGGTAAATATATCTGAATTCCTCACACCAGCCAAAGTGCATTGATTAAGGTAATAAACCCAACATTTTATGAATATTGTGATAAGTAATGCGTCCCATAAGCTCAATCACTGTTACACAGCTGTTAGTTTGACAAACATTTAACTATAAGGTCAACTTTACACCATTGACTAGGCTTAAAATTGTAAATCTCTTTTAAAGACGTGTGCTGGCAGAGACTGCTATGTCCACGCAACTTCTACAGCCTTTACAACATCAAGCAACCTCCGCCAAAAAAAAACCCACAAGCAAGGCCGCTGACAATCCCCGGTCCTCGATTTTTACTGGATTGCCATCTCGAGCCGCCCTTGCCCCCCTAACGTCAACGTCACAGTCCAGTCCCCGTGTTGGCATCAGCGGAGCGGCTAAACATGCTAAATGGCTAGCAACAACACTGTAATTACCAGTTAGCTTAGCGAATGAAAGCTAACGCTGCAACAAGGTGTGTTGGCTGGCTTTTCTCAACACCTACCCGCATGCGAACTTCATAAGTTGTGTAACGGTTTCGTCCAACTCCAACGATTTGTGGATCATAAACGTCTATTTCCAGGAAATTGCTGGGGGGGCCGTAAGCATCCGTCAGGTCCTGGGGCTTTGAATTCAACCGGCGAGTGTCGGCCACCGCAGGCTCTGACATTTTGTCGGGTTGTAATTTTTTGGGACGACCGACAGCGAATTAGCGTCAAACGAACTAAATGCGCAGTAAAATCTTAAATCTCATCTGAAGACATCAATTGGTTGCAATAGCTGATCAGTTCAGCTAGGGAAGTAGCTAACTTGTATCGCTCTCTTCTTGCGGGGGCCAGCCGCCCTGCGCCCTACCCTTCTTGAATCTGAAAAATGCGTTGACTCAGTTCCGTACTGTCCGGGACACTCTGCACTCCCTCTAACGGACAAAGAGATAACTGGACGGACCAGGTTTAAAGGACAGGTTCACAATTTTTCAAGTCTGCCTTCAAACAACAGCTAAGTGCCTACATAGACAATGACAGAGGTTTTTCTCACTGTAACCATTCTTCCTGTTCATACTGGCTATTAAAAGACCCCCTAGAAATGTGCTTTCAATGTATGTGATGTGGACCAACATCCACAGTGTGTCCACACAGTCATTGTGTTCAAAAATGTATTTAAAAGTGTGTCTGGAATCTTATATGAGCCTTCAGCAGTCTGAGTTAGACAAGTGGATATCTGCCACATTTACAGTCTTTTTAGCATCAAATTACGTCTTTGTGTTTCCTCAGACAGTGTTTCCTTGCTGAGCTGATGTGGAAGTGTAGTAACAAAAAAGACTAAAAAGTTGAAAGATATCTACTTGATTTGACTAATATGGACAGAAGCTTAGTTTAAGATTAACTTTTAAATACATTTTTAGAGAAGGAGGCTTGTGGATTTTCCCTCCATCACTTATACTGTACATTATGAAGGGATCTTCAGTATGAACAGCAGGAATGATTGTGGCAAGAAAAAATGTCAACATTTATTTAGGCTCCTGACTACTGTTTTAAGACAGACTTGAAAAATTGTGAACCTGTCCTTTAACACTGACTAGGTTGTCTGAATGAATTGGTGTAGTTGTACAAATCATACAACAGAACATTTCATGGAAACATGGATTTATTTATCAGAAGCAGACAGGGAAGATAGCACTAAAAATAGGATATAAGTATAAAAAACAAAGCAATATATATATATATATATATATTTAAAGTCAAAGATAATATATTTTACACATTCTGTCTGTATAGACTAATACAGAAATCCTGAGGTTGGGAGCTGGGTGATATATCAGTACAGTATTGATCACTGCCAGGTACCTTCTGGGTATCGTAATGTTATTGTAACATGATCTAATAAGACACGTTTTTTAAAGACTTTATGATGCCCAGTAACTAATGGTTGTAAATAATTTACTGATGCTTTATAGATCAATTAGAAGACATCAGTAGGAACATGTTGGCAAAAAATATTTTGGCTGATGTCTATTCTTTCTGTTTAGTAATAATGGAGATATACTAATTAATACATGATCATGGTTTTCTCAATATATAACAAGCCATCAAATCTGCAGTTAATATCAAATCGCTTGCAGTTGTAGCCTAAATAAATAAATACATTTTGGTCTGGATGCATTGCAAAACTTGTCTAGCAAGTGTCATGTTGGAGGAGGATAACACCAGCCTAAGGGATATTTTAGATTTCAAAGTTGCAGATATAGTATTAGTAAGTGTTATCCATTAATAAAGCCAAGAATTTAAAATTTACAACTTATAAACCCTTTCAAAAGGTTGCCTTATCAGAAAGTACTAAGATCAGTAGTCATACCCAAATACCAATGAGGTATTTAGTCAAAATGTTGGGATATTAGATTTCATCAATATCATCCAGCTTTACATGAAACCAACATATCAGTAACTTCTGTGTTACAAAACAAACAAGAAATTTTCATTTTGCCACTTTCTCTGTCTGTATGATAAGTTAAGTTACCAAAAAGTATTGATAACTTGTTTAAACATTCTGTGATTTATGCATGTGGGTTTGTTTCATTACATAATGTCTCACTGACAGTTTAAAATATAAAACAAGCACATATATTGATATATAGGCTATGAATACACACAAACACCATATTGCTAAGATCAGTATATGGAGAAGAACCTCAAAATTGCAGATAAAGAAATTACCTGACTGATGCAAGCAAGCAAGCACTGATAAGATGGTATTGATCTGACTATTTTACCATACTGCGTTCTGAGCAATGAAGTCTTGTTTTGAGTATATAAATGTTCATTTCATAATTTTAGTGTGGAACATAAGAATATAGCTGCTCTACTGAAGATACATTTCACGTCATCAGGATTTTGAAGAAACACAACATACAACATATTTTGCATTTATTTCTCATAAGTCAGTCAGCAAAACAGTAGAGAAGCTAAACTGAACACTACTCACTTACTATACTGAATCCATATTTTCAATGAGTAGCTGAAATACTGGTGTGAAATATTTGTTTCATATAATAACCTCACTGATAGGTGGTGACTTTTTAGGGCTTTTATTTTTGTATGTTTTTATCAGTCAAATAATATTTTATAGGGATTAGAGGAAGGGGAAGTTCTTGTCAGGGGAACTTCATTGTGTTCTCCTTGCATAATGAACTCACTTATAAAGTCAAAACTCTGAGTTACATCGAATGTTGGAGCCTCAAAGTGGTTACATATTAAGTACTTAATATATTTATACCCTAACACACATAACTTTATTAGCAATTAAACTGCATTTTATTAGTGAAAAGTGATTTATATATAAAGTTGGCAGTGTATTATTTGTACTAAATTAAGCATTTTAAGGAGATTTTAAATTGTTCTTTTTACATGTAACTGTTGCATCAGGTGGTTGATATAGCTTTACTTTAATTAACGGCTCAAAGTGAAATCTGATCCTCACAAGAGATGCAAGAGATGTGTCAGTTTAAGAAAGGTAGGCTCATAAAGATTTGGAAAATCTGATCCTTACTAAAATACCTCCTAAACAGAAACCTGCTGCTCCTCAGATGAAGTGAGAGCAGCAGAGGTGGAAGAGGAGCAGGGTGTTGACTCTTCTGACTCGTTGGCAAGGATGAAGACAGAACAGTCAGTTTGGTCGGTGGTGACAGAGGAGGTGGAGCTGTCAGAGCTCTCACTGTCGGACTGGGAGACGTGGCAGTACTCGCGGACAGGACAGGCACGCTCATTGTAGCTAGCCTTAAAACCTTCTTTAAGGCCTTTGGACATTTGCAGCCAGTCCTTTGAAAAAAGGAGAAAAAAAAGTATTAATGACTTGCTTTTTAAGTCACCTCATGTGAGAGTACATTACTGTTTCTCAGTATTCCACCAAATGGGACTTTCATCAGTTGAATATGAGCATGGTGGATATTAATCTACAGTCCTACGCCTCAATAAGTTAAATACTACTAACCTCGATGTCATGATGGATCAGGGATGGCTTTGGAACCACGGAGATGAAGATAATTCTGAGCCTGTAATGGTAAATAGGCACATTTTCACATGATCATATCAGCAACAGCTCATCTATATTTGTTCCTTGCTCTTAACCTCAATTTTGGCATAAAACATATATCACTGGCATCTTATGGTTATATGATGTCTTCAAGTTCTCCCTCTATTCCATGAATATAAAACAGTCTTCTTACATGTCAAGTGATTGAAACTGCATTAAAAATGAATGTTATTTTTCATCACGATTGATAACAATTTCAGCAAGTGTTGATACGACCCAGATGAATGAAAAGAAGAAATAAGTATACTTTGCTGATGCCCCTTGGCTACACTTTAACCCTGTAACTATGTTACTACCATTTTGCATGACATATGGATCAACCCACCTCTCATGGTGCAGCAACATCATAACCAGTATGACGAGGGTGAGAGCAGCCACAATTGACACCACTGTGGTCCACACAGACATTGAACTATTCAGTTGACTAGTTTCTGTTTGGGGGAGAGAGAGAGAGAGAGAGAAAGAGAGAGGAGTGAGGGGTCAGAGGAGGTCTGGGGGGTTTGTGAATGATGATGGATAGCTTTGAAAGCTCATTTACTGCCCAGTATTATGTTTGGAAAAAAAAAACAAATAGTGCCAGTTACTGTCAAACATTCTAGCTGATAATTACTGTAGCGCCATAGTACAACAAGTGGATGTCACTTCATTGTGTCCGTACAGGCTATGTAAATTATATTGTGATAATTTCTTTGTACAGTTTTACCTGTGCCATTGTTGGATCCCCACACAACAGGCTCACTCCAGTCACTCCAGTATGAAGACTCTCCACATTTGTCCCCTATTTTGCTTTTCACTTGCAGCTCATACCGGGAATTTCTAGATGGCAAGTTGATGCAGTAATTCTGCCTCCCGGTACTGACTTTAGAATACTGTGACATGAAGAAGAGAAAGGGATGAGTGGGGAAGGAAAGGAGAAAAAAAAGATTACAGAATGAAAAAAAGAGGGATGAAGACAAAGATGAATCTATTTTCTGTTCCTCCAAGTTGCCCACCTGCCACTTCTTGTCGTTGGACTTGAAGCGAACCTCACTCTCCACACATTCATGAGAGGTCTGATTCCAGTAGAACCACAAGTTAGAGTCCGATATATTCTTGACAGTCAGGTTGGCTGGTGGATTTAACTTGACTGCAGATAGACATGGTAGTAAGACAGAAATGCGAGTGTTATTGTCTTATAGTCTGTTTTTATGTCAGAATACTAGCATTGTTTCCCTTTCCTAGAAAATATTTATAGATTTAAGTTACAGCTGCTGCACCAGTATGTGTAAAGAAAGTCTTACCCTTTACATATAAAACAGCATCTCCTTAATTAATTGCTTTACTATGTGGAATAATGTTATGTTGCACTCCAGTAAATAAGCATACCTTCACTTTTAAGATTGTGCGTCTGCTTATGAGTGCTGTTGCCGTATTTTAGTTCTGTGTGAAATGTTTTGAACCTCTGGTCTTGCTCGCAGGGAAGTTCACACCCAGTGGTTATGTTGTTCTCTGACTGATAGGTCCTGCACTCACTGGCCGCAGCATCGGCCCTGAAAAAAAAAAAATGTTGTCATCCACACATAAAGCAAAGTACGAAGTCATATCAACTGTGAATATAGTAGTGGATCATTTAATAATCAGGTAATCTGCACTGGGCATATTGATTGTTGGGGGTTCTTTCATAGGTGATATGAAGGGCTACATATAATATCAGCTTACAGACATATTCTGTTGTAACAAGATGTATTTTTCTACATAATGTCAAAAATCAGGGCCTGTATTTATCAAATCTTCTCGTAATTAACTTCAGAAACCCCTGGAGCTCTCTAAATGTAGTGTTTGATGAATATTTTTTATTCTTAAGTTTGTTAGTGAGAGTAAAAATGAATGATTTTTACTGTTATCTGTCACTTAGTTCCAAAATGTTATTTTTAGCAGTTTGATAAATCCAGATAACAAAATTTGTTTTATATTTTGAGGTTTTTTTTGTACGAACCAGCTGTAGAAGAAGGTGTAATTGACCTCTGGAGTCCCTTGCTTATTCCAGGAACAATGAACAGCTTTCAGATGCATCACTGTACATTTGACATCTATCAAAACATGAACAGAAAAGTTTTGTGAAAAGAAAGCAAACCAAAGATCTGCTCTTCAGTTAATGAAGCGATTACTTTAGATAGACTTGGCATGCTAGTTTTCCTGTAACGTTAGCAGTTCACTCACATTCACGCACACACACGCACACGCACACGCACACACACACACACACACACACAATGAGGAAATGGCAGCACAAATACGTCAAGGGGAATTTTAGACTCAAAATGTCCATAATCAAGGAAGTAAAGTAGTATATGTAACTTTATTTTTTAATTAAATTTATAATCCATGTGACTGATTATTTATTATATTTAGGCTTAATTAGATTTCTCTGTTGTTGTGCTGTTCCACCCATATAGAATAAAAAAATATAAAAACTATAAAATAGTTAAAATTACTCAAATATATATCGTGAATGTTGCTTATTATAGATTATTCATTAATATCATAGATATAAAATTGAATGTACAAATATTGACATCAAAAAGCCCAGAATGAAACTATATAAGCAAACTGAATAACTGCTCAGACACATCTAGGCTAAAAACAAATATTATCCATATGATAAGTTGCCTATAATGTAATATTTAATAAAAAAAAACAAAAAAACAATAATCTTACTTGGATGTTCTTTGGCAGTCACATGTAATGTCAGACAGAGAAGCAGAAGAATTGTAGTTGTCATCATGGCACACCAGAGTACGGTGCTTTCCGCACTGGACCACGTCGACTTCTACATCTAAATGCGATGTGTCGCACATCTCATTTCTGCTTGAGTGACATTTTTGTGGGTTTTGTTTCCTGTCAGCGGAAACTGTCACGATATTAGGCTCTAGATCAGAATGCTTGTACCTGCACCATGTGCTATATGTGGCTGTGATGAAAAATTAAGACAATTTTTAAAACAATTTTTAAATTGAATAACAAGTCATAGTTTGCAGCTGAAGGATGCCTATTATAAATGACTTTATCTGATGAATATCAGACACTGATGAATATATTGGATTGAAACATTTCTGTTTTGCAAATTAAGTTTGAACAGCATTAAATAGCAAATAATAAAACAACATTTTAAGTTACAATCAAATCAAATTATTTGTCAGCCTACCAAAATCCAAAAGTTCTTATTTATTACACATAAACCATCTTCCATCAACCAACCATCAACTTTTTAACCCAAAAAGTAGAGAGAAAACCAAATCTGCATAATCCCTTTCAGATGTCTGTGGTTGTTGTCTGTCTTCCAGGTTTGATTTTCTGATGAAATGTAAATGCAATAGTTTGCTAATGACAAAGTCCAAGACGTCTGATCTTTCCGCCAGCATGTGGATGAAAAATAATATGAAAGATGATTGAGGTGTTACATGTTGACAACAACACAACAAGGGGCACTAGTTGCAATTCTTTCTGTATGTTAATGATCTTGATAAAAGTATAAACACATCACCAGAATGTATTTGAACAAATGCATCTCCACCAGAAGCACATCGTTGTTTCTACATCATCTGCTTTGGTGTCTTTGTTTTTTTTTTCTCCTATTTTGAATCTTATACTATGTGTAAGACAGAATCAAATCCAATCAAAATGTGCACAAAGTGTTGAATCCCAGTTATATTGATAATATATCTGTCATGTACACTTTTTAACAAGAGAAGTTCAGAACTGAAAAGCAACCATATTTTGTGCATGACAGATGGAACATGTGATGTCTGATATGTGTGTCACATTCTGTGTGTGCTGTTCTAAAGTTGAGTTTTGTGGGTTTTTGTTTCCTGTAAGAGGAAACTCTTTCAAAAATAAAGATTAAGAAGATTGTGATGGTAAGGCATTTACATAAGCACTGTTGTATGTTACAACAGTATAATGTATATACTGTATAACAACACATGTATTCAGCTCAAATGACATGCTTACAACATCTCATCCCTTTCCAGCAAAATGCATGCAACAGTACTGTTGAAATTCAGCTTGTGATATGTACTGGAACACAAATTTGTCATTTGCTACCTATTACTTAATCCCCCATCTATGACAATTTTTTTTTATTTTTTATCTTGAATTCACGGATGTCTCATTTGACAATCAGGTCATCTTAGCTCACTTCCAGTGAATCGGACAGGGTTTTTTTTTTTTGTAGATTTGCGTGAGTCATAATTCTCTGAGTTGTACTGTCTGTATAGCATTAACAATCATCACAGTTCTCATCACAATCATCAAAATGTTTCAGCTAGTTGTGAAAAAATTAAATGGTTAGATGAAACATTTAATTTAACTTAAAATTACTCAGGAATATAGACATGCTAGAAAAATGTTGTTACTTTTAGAAAAAACAAAGAAATCATAGCCTAAACTATATGCAATTAATGATATTGCATGAAAGGTAATGTAAAGCCTATTGCTGCTAAACACTACACAATGCCTTACGATGTTGATTACCACCGTCTGGTGCACTTTATGTATGATGTTGCATGTACGTCTTCCGACGTCGAATCAACATACATACATACATACATACATCAAATATATCACAAATAGGACATAGGCTATAAGAGCAAAACTCAAAGGGCAAAATATGTAAATTCTTCTCATATACAACACACTCAAGAAAAGGAGTTATTGGTCTTGAAATGTGTCTATTGATTGTCATCTGATTGACTCGTTGGTAAGGGCATTAACTTTCCTACACAAGATATTTATGATGGCCGGCGTGAACTCAAAATCAGATGTAAGAAGGCGAAAAGCGGATAAAAGCATCTGCTAAATGAAAAATGTAAATGTAATGTAATGTGTGTGAAAGAGTGAGAGAGAGCAAGAGTGACTGTCATCCATTTTAGGGATCATGTACAGTGTGAAACATAAATGATAATAATAATTTGATAAACTGCCCCAGATTTAGCTTCAAGCTAATTTTCATCTTCAGTTCAACTTCAATTTAACCTCAACTCTTCAATCAAAACATATAACAGCACAATAACAAATACAATAACAGTACAAAGCAAAAAACACACAGGACACATTATACAAAATACAAAGCTACACATCACATACAGATGCAATGTCAACTAAAAATTAATAATGTAAGCTTGTCAAATTAAAAACAAGTTATTTGCGTTCATAAGAAGACCATGAGATGAATTTAGATTTAGATTCAGTGGTTACAGTTTTTTTTTTTTTGGCTTTCACAGAGAAAGATGACTGCCCAAATGCAGTGCAATGAAATGGTATGGTACCATCTTGTATAGAGGATATTCTGGAGGATCTAAATGTCACACCAAGATATTTAAAATCAGTAATTATGTCAATCCTTTCACCTTTGGTGAGAATATCAGCGTTAGGAGGTTGTATCATAGTTTTAGAGAAAAACATTTGTCTTGTTGACAGACATGATTCATGAAGCCACTGTGCAGCAGCTAACTTAGCTATTTTTGCATGTGTATATACAATGGTGTCATCTGGATACATTTGCAGTTCTACATCATGACACTGTTGAGGGAGATCATTAATATATAGGCTAAATAATAGAGGACCCAACACTGACCCTTATGGAACACCCAATGTGCACATCATGTTACTGGACAGTGCCTCACAAACTTTAATGCATTGTATCCTAGCTTGTATATTACATAAACATGGAGACTGCTAGTGCAGTAGATGAGAAGTTAAATTCAGAGAGTCCCAATGTCAAAACATCATGATGGACTGTGTTGAATGCTTTATGCACATCTAAAAATGTAGCACCAACTGTTCCTCCTAATCCTAAGATTTCTAAGTGTATTTCAGTGTCCAGTCTATGTTGTATAACGACAACAAAACCATCAAATCCTCAGTCACCATGAGGGTCGCTGTTGGTGCCAGGTCTACCAGTTTTATTTTGAAGAACCGGAAGTTCCAGTGTTATGATACTCCCCCCCCCCCCCCCCATAAATCCATGCCCCACCCGCATTCCGCGAAGACCCGCCCTACTCTGCCTCTGATTGGCTAATACTCCTTACCATCATTTGTTAGGTTGGTTAGGTTTAGGTACAGGGTATCAGATGGTTGGGTTAGGGTAAGAATATCAGGGTCAGAGCCAATCAGAGACAGTGTAGGGGCGGGTCTTCGCAGAATGCGGATGGAGAAACAAAAATAACGCGTTTCAATAACGGCTGCGGAAGGAGCTGTCAGTTGCTCTCGTCTCGCAGATTTCTCGTCCAAGCAGTACTTTCCCAATACAACCGACACTACTCAAACGACAAATGTAACACTGAAAGCCACAATGGGATTCACACTTACACGCTTTCTTGGTGTTAAACCGTCGAAAGCGCTCCTGTCGCTACCTTTTTTGTTGACATTCTTGCTCGTCGGGAGCCAAGGCGAGAGCAATGCGATGGACAACGTAGCAACTGAGAGGATGGCTGAAGAAAGCCACAGACAGGACAGTGCCAATCTACTCATATTCATAATGCTCTTAACACTCACCATTCTAACTATATGGCTGTTCAAACACCGGCGGTTCAGGTTCCTGCACGAAACAGGACTTGCCATGATCTATGGTAAGACCTCTAACGTTAGCTAACATGAATGTCAATCAATTAACTTAACTTAGCGTTAATGCTAGCTGGCTATGGTGCCGTTAGCTCCTCAAACTGGACCAGTAAGCTACCTTGACAGCTTAGTCTTTGGTTTTAAAGGACACGGGGAGACTCACTGATAGCATAGTGTTAGTGTCGCATTCAAAATTAATATTATTTATCTAGGTTGGTTTGCTATTTGCTGTTGATATTATACTGGACATGTATTATTAGGAAGAATTTGTTCTGTCAACTGTTAAATTAGCAATAGATACAAGTGTTAATAGCCAGGTGCCCAAATAAACATTCAAAAAGATTGTTCTTGCCATAATCATCCCTCCTGTTCATACTGACCATTAGAAGATCCCTTCATTATGCACAGTGTAAGTGATGCACAAGCCTCCTTCTGTGCAAAAATGTATTTAAAAGTTTATTTCAAGCTAATATGAAACTTCACCTGTCCACATTAGTCAAATAGATGAAGTAAATGGGACAGATGTCCACTTGATATGAATAACTCAGACTGCTGGAGCCTCATATAAGCTTCTGATAACCATTTAAATGCATTTTTGCATGAAATGACGGTGTGGACACACTGAGGATTTTGCCCCATATCACTTACACAAAAAGCGCATTTGAAGGGGATCTTTTAATAGTCAGTATAAACAGGAGGATTGTTGTTTTAAGACAGAATTGAAAAATTTCAATCCTTTAATGCCCTGAACAGAAAAAGCTGAAAATGGCTTGGAAAATATGGGATATTGTTATTACAGGAGATAGGAAAAAACAACTCACCAACCTCTCTAACTATCAGACACTTGCACCATCACTCATTTTCAGCATGCTGTGTAAAGGTGCTTTGATGAGTCAGTTGGATTGACCATCTTTTCTCTCACAATAATGAAGCCCTCCCTTTTATGAAAAAAAAGCTTGCTCTGATTAATATTTGTTTTTTGTTAGACCCCCCCCCCTCCCCGATCTAATTAAAATATGTAGCACATCCAAATAATTCAAGGCAGGTGTTTTAAATAGAATCTCACCCTAAATCCCTTGACAAAAGAAAGTTACTCCAAATCCTTTTTTATAACTTTGCTCCCTCTCCTCTCTCTCTCCCCTTTCTCTCTGAAGGCCTTTTGGTGGGTGTGATCCTGCGCTTTGGAATCCACGTGCCCCAGAGCATGAGTGACGTGATCCTGAGCTGTGCTGTCAATGCCAGTCCTGCTACTCTGCTGGTCAACGTCAGCGGGCGATTCTACGAGTACACTCTGAAGGGGGAAGTCAGCGGCGGCAAAGGTCACCAAGTGCAGGACGATGAGATGCTGAGAAAGGCAAGGAGATGGAGGATTGAGTTTAGGATTCAAGTGGTTGTTTTAGGTGTGCCCCTCTCACCCAGCGTATGAAATTACCAGCTGGCAGACACCAAATGGCAGGAAAATAAGTCACATGGATAAATTGATATGGGTTTGGCCGTAACATTTAAAGTCCCTGATTAAAAACAGTTGGGTTTTGTCCGTTTTATTTTACATAGTGTGATAAACAACATCTACAAGCTTTGGCATATATCTAAACATGATCTCTGTTTATAACAATGTGTAAATGTTGGCAGGTAAATTGTATGAGTTTATCAGTTTGCATATACAAAAAGACACTATGCACTTTGAAGAAAGTTGGAAAAGTTGTATCAGGTTGAACTACCACTACTGAAGCAAATATTCGTCTAACTTCTTATAACTTACAACTATCTACAGGTGACCTTTGACCCAGAAGTGTTTTTCAACATTTTGCTGCCTCCCATCATCTTCCATGCTGGCTACAGTCTAAAAAGGGTAAGAGAATTAAAAGAAGTTATGATACAAGTATGATACACTAATTGTGCAAATTCATTTTTTCTATAATAAAACTAACTTGTTATTCTCTACAGTATATTGCAGTATGCTGCACGGCAACATACAGTACTGTAGAATATTACAAGCTCTATTTTTTTCTATTTTTGAAAAGTTTAATTATTTTACATGTGATTTGTCACATGTTTGTATGATTATTGTGATATTTGTTTGTTTTGCCCCAGTACAAAATGGAAAAAAGTAAGTAGAGCTGCAACAAGTAGTAGATCAATTGATGGACAGAAAATTAACTGCCAAATATTTTGATAAATAATGACTCGTTTTGAGTCATTTTATCTTTGGGTTGTGGACTGTTAGCTGGGACAAAGCCGGGACGAGATATTTGAGGTTGCATCTTGTCACCATTTTCTGACATCTTTTAAACCAAACAACTGTTTGAATAATTAAAAAAAATAATCATCAGATCAATCGATATTGAAAAAAATCATTAGATACAGCACTCAAGTACACAAGTACAAGTTTTAACAAATCTATCTACTTGTCTGTCTCAGAGACATTTTTTCAGAAACATTGGCTCCATCCTGGCCTATGCTTTCATGGGAACAGTTATATCCTGCTTTGTTATTGGGTAAGTTATTTGGTCATCTCTCAAGTAACCTCAGATGGTTTTGTTTTTACCACGATACCTCACATCCAGACTCGAATACATAACAGATGGAAGATTTTGCCTCAAATCATCTGATCTGTTTGACTGTCAAAGCAGTGCCAGTGTCTTTCATGACATCCTTCTTTCCTCCCAGGCTGATCATGTATGGCTTCGTATCCTTCATGAAAGTAGTGGGCCAGCTCGGGGGAGATTTTTTCTTCACTGACTGCCTTTTCTTTGGGGCCATCGTTTCGGCAACAGACCCAGGTAGGTAGTGCCACATTAGCTTTCAGTGTCCATTTATTCAATATGGAGGTGGCTTAGCACTTTATCGCAATCATAGTTTGAGGACTTTACTTGTATTTGTGTGAGTGTTTTTTTTCTCCTCTGTGTTTCAGTGACAGTGCTTGCTATTTTCAATGAGCTGAAGGTAGATGTGGACCTGTATGCTTTGCTGTTTGGGGAGAGTGTCCTCAATGACGCTGTGGCTATCGTCCTCTCCTCGTAAGCATTCATCACACATCACAGAAATTTACACACACGCTCACAGCTACAGTATTTTCCACTTCTTTTTCACCAAAGCAATAGTAGTTCCACATAAAAGCTTAGTTCTGTGTTGCTCAACTACTCTCTAATCAGTCTAAATGTGGCAAATTCAGCTGTTTGTGTATGTACATTGCACATCGATGGACACTAATCATACTAACATCACTCCCTGTCATTTCATTGCTTGCCTTCTTCCACCCATCCGTGTCATTCGTCGTCTCCCTGCACGTATGTATGCAGTGTTCTTCTCCGGTTGGAGAAGCAGAGCAGGCAGGGGGCTGGAGCTGTCCTCTCCCCGGGAGACGATGGCCCAGTCTGGGCCGAGGGGGCGGAGGAATGGCTGGAAGAAAACCAGACATTTACTCCCCGGTGGGTGGGTGGTTGAGCGTGGTGTGGTGGCGTTAGAACCTGATCATCTCAGTTCAGTCGATGTGATGCAGATCTTTTATTTAGAGTGTAGCCATGAACCACCACCCATTAAGATGATCACTTCCCTCCCCTACACCCCCTGCCACTGCTTCATATCTGCTCCTGGCATCATTCGTTAGTGTTCTTTATGTTACATAGACCCTGAAAATGAACAGAAAATACTATTTTCGAATAAGGTTTGATAATATAGACGTGTAAAAGGTTTATGACAGCTGAATATTAGTGCTGGTGATTTGTTTGTTTGGTCTTGAGGTCATTCGGGTACGACTCCTCATGAAGGTGTAGTGGCTGAATTGGCCTTTTTTGTACTTATTAGTTCTCTTATTGGATATGAACTAAAGGACGTTGGAATATCCAAAATCCAGTGAGAATTAAGCATGTAAAACCCCAACTTCCTCCCTTTTTATGACTGTAAAACCCAACTCCAGTACATGTGTATTAAGGCTTTGTAACTGTTTTGAAGGGGATAACCAAAATCAGACAAACAATAGGCTTGTGATGTCAGCTGTTCTTGGAATTGGGTTGCTGTAGGTTTGATCTGATGCCTGATTACATTTTGGATTTTTTTTTGTGTCTTTATATTTGAGCATGTGTTCCAAGTTTGACTACTTCATCTGTAGTGGATTCTTAATAAGTGGCTGTTTCCTTTTTCTGTGTTAATTTGTTTGTTTGCGTGTATTCTGTGGCCTTCAGCTCCATTGTAGCTTACCAGCCTGCTGGAGACAACAGCCATAGCTTTGAGGCCATGGCCTTGTTGAAATCCTTTGGCATCTTCCTGGGCGTTTTCAGCGGATCCTTTGCTCTTGGAGTTGCCACTGGAGTCATGACTGCTCTCATATCCTTTTCACTTCTGTTCGGGCCTGTCTCAAGGTGATTTCTTTCATAGCTCATTTTCAGTGTCTACCACTTTTCTGTGTCTGTATTTCTGCTGGTATTTTTTTTTGTCACTTCTTGTTTTGCTCCTTGACATTCCTGTCATCACGTGACCAAGTTCACTAAGTTGAGGGACTTCCCTTTGCTGGAAACGGCTCTCTTCTTCCTCATGTCCTGGAGCACCTTCCTATTGGCTGAGGCCTGCGGATTCACAGGTACACTTGCACCTGTGCATACGATTCAAACACTGTCCATTTTGGCATCTGATTTAATCTAATTTACTTTTTTTTTTTTGATTATCATAAGATTTGGTCTAATTTTACTTATGTACTGTTTTTGTACTTTATGAAAGTCTTTACAGTGACCTTCCATTGAGCACCCAAATAAATTTAGCTGTGTGTAAAGTTTTTTTTTTTCTAATGCAGCAATTCTTAAAAATGGTGACACATTAATTAATGCAGTAAGGATGAATCATTAACACAAGTGCACATGATAATATCTGATCTCCCAATCCTATTCATTATTTTATTTGCTGATTTACGAGTAAGGTGTAACTGAATGTATAGTGAGTGATACTGTGGTGATTTTACTGTGTTTTTATTCAGGTGTGGTAGCTGTACTGTTCTGTGGGATCACTCAGGCTCACTACACCTTCAACAATCTCTCACCTGATTCTCAGGACAGAACCAAACAGGTGATACACACTCACATAACCTTTTCTATTTGATACCATTGTGTCTACTATCTTATCTAAACAGATTTAATCATCACTCTGTAATTACTACCACTACTACTAGTGATACAATTACTACTTATTATATTAATGATAATAAATTTGTGTAGCATTTTAAAAATCTAGTTTACAAAGTTCTATAGTTTCAAATTTTAAGAAAAATACAGAGAAATGACTCAAAAGATAATTCTGAGAAGAGAGGATGTCCTTTTCAGTTCTAAGAAATCCACATGTTGATGTCATATATGGTGTTGAAACAGAGAGATATTAGAGCAATCTTTGTTTGTGGGATCTGCTGCCTTCAGGTCTGTGTTTTTTTGTGAACTGTTGAACATAGATATTTTTAATATAACCACATAATGGAAGCATATAGAGACAAAATAAGAACAACCACAACATACCATAGCACCAGACAATAGTACAAGATGACTCTGCATGTAAGAAGCACAAAACTGTTTTGAGTGGGTTAGATAGGATCTGAACTTGTGGAAACATGTGGTCAGCTGTACTAACAACAGGACTGAAGGAGAAGGACGATAGATAAGTTCTTCATAGTCAAATAACAGCAAGATAAAAATGTGAGAAATTCAGTTTGGGTGCCTTACCAGAGAAAAATGTTTTTTTTATTAAAGATCATTTATGTTGAGATTGTGAATTAGCTGGATACACACTCAGTTCAGTTCGGTTATATTGACGACATCAGCTGAAGCTGTTCAACTTATGTTTAGAAATCAGTAGGAAGCATCTTATGAGAATTTTAAGAGCAATGTAACTTGAGTAAGTAATTTAAAAGCAGGTGCTAAAGTTGACATATTTCTTCTGGTTACACTGTGTGTTGATGGACTACTTGTTTTTGTCTTTTATGACATTAAATGCCTCACAGTTTCATGCAGGAAGGGTTTACATGTTGGGGAGTTAACATATTTTCTGTAATGGACAATGTTGTTGTCTAAATTATGTAGCAATCAAAACTCCTGCAGACTGTTTGTCACTTTATTTAGATGTAAATCTCACTTGAATTCTTGTTCCAAGAAGTTTTCATTCAGTATGTATGTTTGTCTCCTCCCCTTCAGTTATTTGAGCTGCTGAACTTCTTGGCAGAGAACTTCATTTTCTCTTATATGGGTCTGACGCTCTTCTCCTTCCAGTCACACGTCTTCAACCCTTTATTCATTATTGGAGCCTTTGTATCCTTGACTCTGCTTGGTGATAATACATCACACACACACACAAATCAAGGCCTTCCTGGATGCTCCAGAGACATTTGTTGGAAGAATATTGTTCCTTATAACCACATGTTGTTACTACTGTTATTGCTGCTAATGCTGGTAATAATAATACAGTGTATTCATGCAGTATTTATATTTTAAAACATATTTTGTTCACTGATTCAGGCAGCTAGACAATAACAGAGCAAACGGAAAGATTAGTCAATCGTGAGATAGAATTTCCATTCTGCCGTCTACCCACAGTTGTTTTCCCTTATACCTTGCCTACACAAGTATTGCTTCTTGAGTGTTGTATCCTTGACCTTGTGTTGCGTAGGTGGCAGTGTTTCTTGGCAGGGCAGCAAACATCTACCCTTTGTCCTTTCTGCTCAACCTGGGCCGCAGGAACAAGATTGGATCGAACTTTCAGCATGTCATGATGTTTGCAGGTACTGAGCTCAGACAGCATGGTGCTCCTGTTGTCAACTCTTGGGTAACACATTTTGTACGTGGTGAACACAAGAGCCGCCTTTCACCCATTAAAATAAAGTCAGTGTAACGGAGCAACCCTGTAGTTTAAAAACATGAGTCAAGATAATAGTGTGCTAAGACTACTTGCACGCCAACTCAGAAACAATACGAATAACGACCTTACGTCAGCTGACATTTACTGTTGAAACATGCTATTAAAAATCCCCACATGGTTCCTCACATTAAGGTTTCTACGTGTTTAAACCCACGGTGGCCATTTCCTGTTTCAATATACAGAAAATGTGCAGCCTTTCCTCTCAGAACATTGTTAAACATATTTAACAAACGTTTGATGTTTTAATAGAACTGATTTGCATTGTTAACATGCCATGGTGATAGATGTCTGCACCATCAGGGTGGTATGCCAGAAAGCAAGTTTTAGTGTATGTTACTCAAGGGCCATCTAAAGTTACTGCTTGTATTTCTCTGACAGCGTTTTTTGCATTCCACGTTTAAATATTACACAATGTGAATTCAACCTCAGCTCAGAATAAAACCTCTGGATGTCTTTCTGTTATAACACTTTGACCCTATGTTCACAAGACAAGGCTGTTAGTGTGTTAGAGCAGCATCTGCACTGACATGTTTATCGCACATAATGTTAAAATCTTAGTTTCAATTTCAAAATGTATGTATGAAACTTTTGACACATAGGATCAATGAATAATTATCTCATGATGTGATCGGTTGCACTGATAGGACATCATTCCTATTATATTAGAGATTATATGTTAATATTTCTAAGTGAGTAGGTTTGTTGTGCAGCTGCAGAATGTAGTTTGAAAGTGGGTTTTTTTTAAAAAAAATAGGGTGCAGTCTGAATGTGTTTTAACAGCATTTAAGTGACAATATTTAAATTTACTACATTTGTTGAAGCTGATGCTAAAATTAAGTCACTGGATGCTGTTGAGCCGAAATACAAATAGATGTCTAAACATTGAAAATCTACTGTATTTTAACCTCGACACCTTTTCAAGTGCAACTCACCAAACTCTCCTTATTACTGGATCAGACTGTGAGCTTACAGTCATTTTTCTGTCTTCAATCTATATGTTTTAAATCTTCAATCTCTATTTTTCATCTTAAGTTGCTGCCTCGCATGTTTTTTCCCCCATCAGATTAAAGCTGAGCAAATGTATTTAAAACGTAATGTAGCCGCAGCCTGATACAGATTCCACTTTAGGGAATGTGGAAGTCTGGTAAATGATGAATTAATGGACAACACTGAATACAACTTTATTGTGTTAACTTATTGACTTCCCGCTCTGATTCAAGTATTTTTTTTTTTTTAAGATAAATGAGCACCATCAGCATACACATGTCCATGCTAGCATGTTCATGTTAATGTTTAGCAGTCATAATATTTACCATGTTAACAATGTTTGTTTAGAGTGTTAGCACTCAAGCATTTGCTAATTAGCACTAAACCATACGCTGTATATAAAGACTGTAGCATGGATGTAGTGAGGTGTGATGTCACCCATCTGTTTGTACTGTTGCTGCTTATGGTTGGTGCCATCTTGGAGCCAGGTGATTCAAAATATATGGACAAAATTAAATATTGACCAGGTGATGGTGCTAGCGGTGAGGTGAGCGAAGTTATTACATTTTATCCTCTGGGGGCCATGGATGTGTGTACCAAACCTAACAATAGTTGAGATATTTCAGTCTGGGCCAAAGTGGTAGACCAACATTGCCATCCTAAAAATTGCAGTGCCTCACTCCAGGCCTCTTTTGGTGATACAAACACACACACACACACACACACACACACACACACACACACACTCTCAGTCTTACACTCTCTTGTCCCCTGTGTCTTCCAGGTTTGCGCGGGGCGATGACTTTTGCTCTTTCTATCCGAGACACGGCGACTTACGCCCGTCAGATGATGTTTTCAACCACCCTTCTAATTGTCTTCTTCACTGTCTGGATCTGTGGAGGTGGTACCACGCCCATGCTGTCCTTCATGAGCATACCGTAAGACTGTACATGTGTTTGCATGCATTCATCTCTCAGTCTGTGTGTATGTGTGCGTTTACTCCTTTCTATTGAATGTTTTTCTGTCAAAGTCACTGTTTAAACCCTTTCTCCTTCAGGGTGGGTGTTGACTCTGATCAAGAAAGCTCTGTAAGTAATTACTACAGTTTGAAATCTCTTGTATTTGAAATTTTAGTTTGTGAGTGCCTTATCAAATTGTAAAAGTAAAAATCTTTTGAGTAATGGAGTAATTTTCTCCTTAACAGAGTTCAGGGATGTTGGATGGAACACAGAGGAGGAACACCAAACATGAGAGTGCCTGGCCCTTCAGGATCTGGTATAACTTTGATCACAAGTATCCTTTGAGTCACGTTTCACACGTTTGAGTTCATGCCTTCAGAGGTGTAGATGCTATAGATGTTTTGACCACCAGAGGGCACACAATACAAACAATACAACACCTGCTCGATCTACTGCACAAGTTGAGCCATACACTTCATTTTGTTACTAGTTCCGTGCGCACATATACAATATTACTTTCACTGAAACATTTTTCTGAACAGGCTTGTTATTAAGCCTTTAAATGTGTTTAAGTCTCGTAATGATGGCACTGATGGTATTTTCCAGCGCCAAACACATTATTTCTATTACTGTGAGTCTAACTTAAGTTTAACAATTAACTTTAACTAAATAAAACGGTTAGTGGTCCTTGACACTTTTTCTCCAGCTACCTGAAACCGCTGCTGACCCACAGTGGTCCTCCTCTCACTGCTACTCTGCCCACTTGTTGTGGACCTCTGGCTCGATGCCTCACCAGCCCACAGGCATATGAGGTTTGGACATATAGCATCATTTAAAACAACAAGTTTCACTTCATTAAATGTCTGATCAGTAACTTATCAATCCATCAGAAATACATGGATATTCACCTATATGATGTGTCATGAGCGATATTGATATGATCCCTCTCCGCACATCAGAACGAAGGTCAGCTCCATGACGATGAGTCTGACTTCATCCTGAACGATGCGAGTGTGAGCTCCATGTACGCTGACGTCACCGTCAGCACAGACGCGTCCGGATCTCGCACCATCAACCGAAAGCGCTCCTCCGCCGCCAGCACTGGCGGTGGGGGTCCGTCTGATGAAGGCCTGGATCACGAGCTCGCCCTGGCGGAAAATGAAGTGGCTATCCG
Source organism: Euthynnus affinis (assembly GCA_029490765.1). Classification (NCBI taxonomy): domain Eukaryota; kingdom Metazoa; phylum Chordata; class Actinopteri; order Scombriformes; family Scombridae; genus Euthynnus; species Euthynnus affinis. The sequence goes on from CM055854.1 coordinate 16,526,199, forward strand.
GGGCACCCGCCTGGTCCTGCCCATGGATGACCCAGTGGACCCTCCAACCACTGTCACCCTGCCTCCCCCACCCTCCCCACCACGCTCAGACCCTCACAGGCACAGACTGTAAGAAGGATGTCAGGGTTTGTCCATTTCAGCTTCAAAAATCACAAATCATCTAACTTAATTTTACAAGAAAACTAATTCTAATACAATAGTTAGTTGATTTTATTTCTTTTTTTTAATTTTCGTTTTTTAAAACGACAAACTGTGTTTACAGTAAGACCACCTAATAAGACCACCTCCCTGTCCAACATGCGGGTTTAAAATAGTCTCAGCTTTGTGATGAACTTGAGGCGTGCTTGGTTTAACTCACCTTTGAGGTGGATTACTGTAATCTTGAATGTGACTGCACTACACGTAAGGTAAGGTACTGTAAATCAAGAGCACCTCAAGTTCATAGGTTACTTAAAATTTGCTAAAGATGCACATTTAGCCACCATGTAAGGAGGCAAAAACAAAAAATGGAGCTGTTGTATTTGTTCCTAAGTTTGTACTACTGTGGTGATATGCCAGTGCTGTTGTCTATGCTCTCTAAAAAAAAAACTCCCTCTGGTTGTAGGGGGGAAATTTAAATGTTTCATATGCAGTTTACCCTTTTCTCTGTGATGACGTTGCTCCTGACAACAGGTCCTGGATTTGTTTAGCTTCCCTCAAGTATTTCTAAGATGAACTGTTGAACATTTCCGACAGTTCAGAGTCACCCTGAAATTTTGCTCTGGCACTACATAGTAACGTTTGGTGCTGTTCAGGAGCATTTACACTACAGTTACATGACTAATCTTACTAATGTATTCACGCACTGAAGTGTTGGGAGCTTTGAATTTGAAACCTTTTTTTTTTCTGAAGCAGGATTGTAGATTGGTAATACTATTAGGCCAAATACAAAACAACCAAAAACTCAAACCGCCTCCACATCAAGGTCTAGGAGCGTCTATTTCTAGGCAAACAATTGATTTAAAGGCAACTGGACTTAGATTTGTGTTATGAAGACGTTTCGCCTCTTATCCAAGCGGCTCCATCAGTTCGTAACACATCAGTCTGACTAGTCCTCAGCAGTCTGACACACAGTGGAGATAGACCCAGGTATTTACCTCTGCGAAAGTGACCGCCCACCCCATCTCCTAAGACAATAGTTTGTTAGTGAAGTTTCACCTGCCCTGTGAGTCATCCCAGTGAATGACAGTCATTAGGAGTGAATGGGACCACTGGCAGATTACAGTCGTTAGGCATGATGTGTGGTTGCTTGTGAACAACAGTCATTCTTTTGTTTAATTTTCTGGGAATGGCCGAAAGTGCGGCATTGTAAATAGGAGATAAATCGTGTCTCAAACCTCCTCCCCTGTTAAGGGATGGTTTTACAACTTTAACATAGATAGCTTCTTTTACTCCTCGTTCAAACCATCTGTCTTCTCTGTCCAAGATTCTGACACTACTGTCTTCAAAGGAGTGAGTCTTCTCCTTTAGATGTAAATAGACAGCTGAAACTGGACCTGAGGAATTTGCCCTTCTGTGCTGGGCCATTCATTTAGTTAGTGATGAAACTTCACTAACAAACTATTGTCTTAGAAGATGGGTGGGTGATCACTTTCACAGAGGTAAATACCAGGGTCTATCTCCACTGTGTGTCAGACTGGTGAGGACGAGTCAGACCGATGCGTTACAAACCTATGAAGCCGCTTGGACAAGAGGCGAAACGTCTTCATAAGACAAATCTACATCCAGTTGCATTTGAATTAATTTTTAGTTTTAGTTTGCCTAGAAATAACTATGACATGGACGAATGAGTATGTTCATAGACTCTTCTTTATGGCATCTATACTACCTTAAATTTAAGCACTGCCTGCCTCTTCTCGGTCAGTCTTTTCACTGGATTTATTTATTGAACAAAAAGTGGTTTATTTATGTAACAATTTATTTATTTATTTATTGTTTTTTAGCCTGACATTAATGATTATCTTGCCCTGTTCAAAAATAGGACAGCTCGGTGGTGAAAGGATGTTGTTATTCGGCAGCTTTTCCTAAAAAGCACGGCGACTCTTCCCGCACAAGGTACATACAGCAGGGGAGTCATGAGGGTGGTAGATATTCATTCCAGGAGTTTGTTGTTCTTTTACCATGTGTGCATGTTAAAATATCTCCCTCCTGAAATGTAGCAGATGCTTTTACTTTATACTTAGAAATTAGCTTCCCTGTGTGTGTATTTTACAAGTGTGTGTGGCTGATGTCAGATTGAAATCCTCCAAATCTACTGATGTGGTTATTAGGGCTAATGTCTGTTTGTGAGTTTTCTGTCCTCATCTGGTTTAATCTCCTTTCTAAAAAAAAAAACAAAACAAATGTAACTGCTGTGTCTTTGTGATGTTGTATCATCATAGATGACTGAGGGCTGGCTGATCTGTTTTGAATTAAAGTGCCTATTCAGAAATTCAATTACTTATGTAGATTTGTACATATTTTGATTTGCTAATGTGTAGTAAGATGATCTTTTTTCTTTTTATATTATACTAAACCCTTTTGATTGATGTCGAATATCATTTCCAGTATAATTGGGCCATTAGGTGCTGGCCTGAAGTGTAACCGTTTGTTTTTGGTGCATTCAAAGGGTGGAGAGCCCAAAAGGGTGCAAACTAAAACACTGTACTTATATTAATGGAAAATAACACTAATATAATGTAATCATTGTGTGAACAGTGTACTTGATCAAAAACACAATATGGGGCTGAATTTGAACGCAACAAGAACCTGGTGACGGTTTTTCAGCTTTTTCATTTGCCAGCAAGGTTGAGGGAAAGATTCTAATGAAGGAGGATGTCACCTACTTTTTACTGAAGCAATGTTTATGTGTTTTGCACCAAGTTTGGCAACCAAGCGCCTCTATTCTGTTCCCACTTCAGCGAGATATTTTGCAGCTCAAGCATCTCTTTCTGAGAGCCTTGCCTGTTCTGTTTCCGGCTGAGCAGGTTGGTCTAAGAACACAAGGGTTTTTTTTATGACTGAGGTAGAAATGAATTACTTGTCAAAATGTCTGTGTTGATAGTATAAAGCTGCACACATGTTGTCTTCAAACAGTATTCTTGATTTGAAGTTTGATTTTCTGCATAATTATCCAGAGATATGGACACGAATGGATATGCATTTTTATCCTTTGGTTAAGGTATTCCTTGATTTATATTTGTTGTTTAAATGTCTTTGATCAATAAAGAAACAAACTTAGTTTATATGGGACTTTTGAAGAAACAGATGTAATCTTATGGTAGTACACACCTAAAACTATCAAAATGTTTAATGATGTTTCTACTGTTTGTAGAAACTGTTGATGACCGAAAAGGAGACTTGCAGTAGGTCTACATGTGAATGTTTTTGAAATGTGAAATTATGTTGAGGGGGAAAAAAACATCTTGGATTTGATAGATTTTTCCCTTTGTAGTCCTGAAGTCAGTACAGTTAGTGACTCCTCTGTCAGACATCTTGCGAGTGTACCAGAAATAAATAAAAACTCTTTAAATTGAGGTGCTTTTTCCCGATCAATGTATGCAGCCCCATTTTTAAATATTTGCATATATCCTAATATGCTCTTTTAAGTTTTACATCATTAGGCTGCTGAAGCCCTAAGGAATCTCAGTGTGAATCCAAATTATCTTTACCAACCCAACCAGCATCCCTTAATAATGAATTCTTAATGCGTACAATTTCCTGCTTTGATAAAATAATCTTAAAAGGTGTCCTGTGGATTTTTTGACACCAGCAGTGCTATGGAGCAATGTTTTTCTGAGTGGGTCAAAATGTTTTTTTAAAGTAACCTTTGCAAATGTTTAATGCATTTAACATGTTTATTAGGCCTCAAGGACATATACACATTGTTTTCTATTTCCAAGAATGAACCTCTATTTTCTGCTTGTTTACTTTCCCTAAAATTATCATCAACAATGGATGAAGTATCATCTGGTTTGGTTTTATTCTGTCATAAAATAACTTGCACATAATGCAATCTTCCACATATTCACCAAAAAACATACACACGGAGATTCAAACCAACATCAAACATGGACATGCAGAGACACAAAATGAACATAAATTTTCTGAGTAAAATAGCATGATAGGATAAAGTAACCTTATTCCATAACACTAAAGCCAGTGGTGGAAAGTAACTAAGTACATTTACAAGTATTTCCATTTTCTACTACTTTATTTCAGAGGGAAATATTGTGCCTTTTACTCCACTACATTTATTTGACAACTTCATTTACTTTTCAGATGAAGATTTGACACAATGGATAATATAACAAGCTTTTCCAACTTTTTTTTTTGGCTTTTGATGTCTCACAAAAAGCAGTGTGTAGTCAGGGTCACATTTCAGATGTCTATGAGTTGTTAACAGCACCACCAAATAGTCATAGTCAATAGTCATTTCCCTCTAAATTTCTCACATGGTTTCATTTCAATAAATCTTTAAATGATCCAATATTTCACCAAAAATCAAAGATTAGAGAAATTTTTTTTTTTTCATGCAGTGTTGGTACTTAAGTAAAGGACAGTATAACGCGGCTGCTGTTGCGACTGCTCTCATATTTTTTCACATTCACTTTTACTTTGAAGGTAAACTCCCTCCACTTCTGTTTGAATGGAACACTTGATTTTATTTTGAAGTTAAACATCACATTTCCGGTCTCAGCCAGCTGTTTTGTGGGCAGCCTGACGCAGCTGCAGATGTCAGTATTTATAAAGTAAGCGGAGTTCCCTGCTTCTTAAGAGCTCGGAGGGAGCCGCGCACCCAACGCCGCAGTCATCACTCTGAACCCGGTAAGTTGTTTGTATCTTTACAGTCTCACCAAACCTCATTTCTTAAGACTTGTTTTTAGATAAAACTGATCATTTACTCCTGGATTGTTATGTTGTTTTAGTTTGTTTCTACAGACATGCAGATTATATGAGGCTTAATGAACTTGTCTTCAAACTCTGTGCAGCACTGTTATCTTTTACTGTAAAGATGTGACAATATAAAGTTATTCTTCTTCATGTAAAGCCAGCTCAGAGCAGATCACCTACATAGTAACTTGCCCACTCAACAACTGTGCAGTAGCATGTACTCTGCTCCTCTGTCACACATCTTCTGAGTTCATACAAACTTCACTTGCAAAGTAGCATTGTGATATGGAAAAGAGAGGAAACAAGACTTAAAGTTGTCTGGGGCGTTGGCTGGCTGTCTGTCTGTCTCTGTAAGTGTGTGTATGTGAGCAAGCTACAGTTACATGCTGACTTGTGGAAGAAGCCCGGGCAGCTCCTGAAATCTGTTTCCAGTTAGGAAGTCTCCTTTTTTTTTTTTTTTCACTCAGTGATGGAACTGCTGAGGCTAAAAAAAAATGCATCACAGAGGTCAATTAAAATTCCTGTACAGTTATTTTTCATTGTCCTCTGTGTGTGTGTGTTTGTATCCATGTGAGTGATGCGGTGTGCTCTACCAGCTATCCTTAATACTGGAAGCCTGTATGTATGATTGACACATAACCTTGGGGTGTAACAGATCACAAGATCACTTATGACTGATTGTGTAACTGCAACCCTTAAACGTACTAAGATTATTCACACACCGATTAAAATGATGGTTAAATGAATCAGAGACAAGACTGCATGACTGAAAGGGGAAGGACGCATTTTCCGTTAAGATTACAGAAAGAGACATCATGTAGACATTGTGAAAACTTTGGAGATGTCGCAACGGTAACTTCAAAGTAAAGTGTCATCTTCATGTACGTTTACACTGAATTATTTTTGATGTGGGGCTCCACTGGAATATCTTTGCATGATATTCCAGCTTGTGTCTGAAACAGGCTGTTTTAGGTCCTCAATGAGTCCACTCTCTTCTGATTGGTCAGCTCTTGACGGTGGCTAACCATGAAACAAACTATAGTCGTAGAATTTCACTCCTTTTTCTCATTCTTTACTCGCAATGTCTTCTTCTCAAATACATCTGTACATGTTCGAACCTGAATCTGATCCAAAATACGAGAGTTGATAATATTAACAAATGAATGGAACAACCTTGGCAACAATCTTAGTAATAATGGCTACAGAATAATGATGCCCATTTATGGGCATGCACCATGTCAGCAAGGTAGAAAAAAACGTTGCAAATGAGGCGTTCAGGGCAGGTTGAAGCCTGGGCTTTCGACTTGCAGGGAGTATTTCAACATATGTTAACCTCAAGTTTTGGAACTTTTACCATGTTTAACATAGATATCTGACATCATAATAGTATATAAATAAAAGAAAGTCACAAAGAGCATAATAATTTCCCTTTAACATAAAATTTTTAGTGAATGTTGATGATTTCCAACTGGCAAATGGGATTACTTGCAGTATTATTATATCATTTCAAACAGCACACACACAAACACACATGTACAAAACACATGGAGTAAGTAAACCAAGACTGACCTTTCTCTGCTTGACATACACACACACACACACACACACACACACACACACACACACACACACACACACACACACACCCAGCAGAAGGTTATAGGGAGGTTTCAGTTTTAGTCAAAGTTGGTGCCTGCATGTTAAAGAAATTACAATGAACTCAGTGCCATAAATTACATCACAGGCTCATAAAACTTTATATTTGTCTGACTTCACATTATGGTAACTCCCTGTTGTGTTTTGCCTGCTGTGACTTAAATAGGATAGAATGTAAATGCAATAGAGGCATGTTTTTTGTTTTTCTTTTCATTGATCTCCTTCGGGAAACTAGTGAAGTCCACCAGTTTTAGAGCTCTGACAACATCAAGGTTCAAATAGGTTTTACTGAGAAACAAACTTGGCAATGCGTTATCTTTGAGCTGCAGCCTTTAGAACCTGTTGTGATGTTTTTTTTTGGTGTGCTGACATCAATTGGTGATTGTAAAATTGACAAAGTGTTGCTGTGTTATGTGAAAGGAAGGAAACAAATTTAGATAGCTACGCTCTTGGTACATAAGCACTCTCAATGTCTCTGAGAAAAGGGGAAGCAGCTGCCTGACTAATGATATGTTTGTACTGTATTTTACAGATAGCTACAGGTACTAGGTTAGGTATTATTTGGTATTTTGGGAGATAAGTTAAATTGCAATGAAAAATTAAAGGAAAAGTCATAATACATACAGGGAAAAAATGGTCTTCACAGTCACCAGCTCTCAACCCAGCTGAACCCCTATGGGAGATATTGGACTGATGAAAATACCAAATGAGGAAATCTCTTTTCAATAAGCTAGTAGAGACCATCTACTGATATTAAATTTCTGCCAGGGAGCACTGAAGTTGTTCTGGAGACTCGTGGTGGCCATACATCTTTACAAAGACAGTGTTTTTTTCCATTAACTTGTCACCAATCTTTATTCAGCCTTATGCTTTAACAGTTAAACGGATAGTAAATGATCTAATGTTTAGTTCCCTCCCTCTTATTATGTATAGTATTTTAAACAGAAATGATTTGGCATTTGTTTAGAAATGGTTAAGTTCACGTAAAGGTCTGGTGAGGTCAATGTTAGGGGTAAGAATCTGGAAGAATGGTTAGAAACTGGGATTTCCATGGAGATTTATGAGGGGAGATTAGAATAGTTTGGAAGCAAAAAAGCCAGACAGACAGACAGACAACGCTGAAGGCTTAAATGTCACAGAAGATAATTTCACTATTAGTTATGGGCCCTTAGTAGTCCTCCAACTGAACTGCTCTATTGCCAATGCGGGGAGGGTCACTTACTCATATGGAAAATGTCATGGATATTCATGGAAATGGAAATTGGTCATACACTGCTGCAGCTGAAGGTTTCAAGTTTTGTCAGCTGCTCTGTTCTGAAAAACATCTCCCTTGCTGAAATGAGGAATGAGAGAAAAGGAGAGAACCAAAGAAGGAGTGTGTAACTCAGATGGGGATAGAGAGAGAGAGCACACTGTGGGTTAAGTGCAGAAACTCCAGCAGCTTCTGGTAAAACCATCATGTCTGTCCTGTTGTAGCGGGACATGCTGCGTTTCTTCGGCCTCGTTTTACACGACTCCGATCCGTTGTATCGACTTTATTCCTCTCTCTGGAATGTGACTCACCGGTGCCAAATACAACAATTATTTTACTTTGTGGAGTACAAATGTTTAACTGAACTCCCTGCTCAGTTTCAAATACTGATGTGTATTTATTTTTGTGATAGTATGACTGGAATCAGGGATGGGAACACTCCCATTGTCATATTGTTGCAGTTGGGCCATGATAAGGATACGGTGATCTTTAAAGCCGCTCTAAACAATACTTTCATATTGTCAGTGGATCAAAGGATTATATGTTATACCCAAGGTGATGCTTATCATGACAAACTCTGCTTTCCCCCCTCATCTCTACAGACTCTTTGTTATGGCATTGAATTGAACATTATTTATGTAAAGAGTCAGTGATATTCTGTACATCTTTTCAGTGATTTTCACCATTTCTCAAAATATCTCACACATCCTAGAGTAGCTTTAACTTGCTATTTTCAATCTAAAGTAGACGTATATAAATGCACATTATATAAAACCAACTAGCCACTAGTTTGTGACAACTGCAGGCTGTTTATGAAATCAGCTTCTTACTCACAGGTCTTAGTGATGCAATATATTGTAGTCTTTCCTGGTGCAGACATCGATACGTCTCTGCCTCTTCTATGATGGATTTCTTCCTGTGAGATAGTTGATCATCGGTGCAGAATTCTGAGTCAAGTGAAAGACTCTTATTGCTTCCTTCTGAAAGATAAAAAAATGTGACATTTACTGTTGACAGTTGAATATTTGTAATTTTTCCAAGCAAAAATTCCCTAAATTCTCTGGTCCCAGCTTCTTAAAACCTCAATCTTTGCTGTTTTTCTTATTCTCCTATGATCGGAAATTAAAATCTCTTTAGGCTTCTGACTCTTGGTCAGACTAAACAAGCAAACTGGAGACGTTACCTTGGGCTCTGGTATTATTCACTATTTTCTGACATTTTACTGAACAAACAATCAAGAAAATGACTAAAAGATGAATTGATAATGAAAATAATTGTTAGTTTAGCCAGTTATTAATGAGAATAAAATAAACGGCCCAATAATGTTATACAAGTAACAGCTGCTAAAGTTTCAAGTGGATATTCACTTGGAGTATTACTGCTTGAAGGATGCAGTATGTGTAAACACAATCATGTGAAGTCCATTCATCATTTACGCACACAAACCTTTAGACTGTTGCAATTTAAAAGTCATTTATTTCCTGTTGTTCTTGACTCACCTTGACATTTTAAACAGTAAGTGACCTTTTGTTGCACTGGGTTTTACACTGAGGATGTGAATCAATGTAAAAGCCATTATTCCTTATCTATGACAAATTCTAAATGTACCAATTACAATAGGAAGGAATGTAGATAAAGAGGAGAAGGCAAGTTGAAAATACATTTACAGCTCAGGATCAAAATGGACATGAATACTTTGTACAGAGTTTCAACCCTAATCTATTTTTAAACCATCAGGAAATCCCATTAAGAGACAATTTCTACCAGCTCCCACACTGAGTGGATGATTAAAAGAGTCTTTGAAGAGTCGGGATAGAAACAAGAAGTCACACCTGCAGCACACATTAAATCTAACATAAATTCAGCCTTTGAATGAATCTGTAAGTATTAATGAGATGTTAATCTAAACACAGTCATAGCCAAATCATTAAAGAATTCACTGGCGTGTGTGTGTCTGTGTTTGGCTGGGCTGTGCCAACTTCACCCTTCTGATGGAGACTTCCTGTTTCTCGGTTTTCCACTACATTCTTCAGCGATAAGGTCATGCCAACACATGCACACACACACACACACACACACACACAAACACACCCACCCATACACACAGGCTAGGTACATGCAGAGAAACTAAAAACACACTAGTTGAGATTGTCTGGTCATGTTTGGCCCGGCTGATCTCTTCTCTCTCTGTGTGTCTTTATTTTTCTGTCTCTGTCTTCTTCTCGTCCTTCATGTGTTTTAAACATGCGTGTCATTTTCTCCTTGTCCATGTGACATGATGTCATTTCTCTGTGTTCTATTTTTACACCACACATCTCTGACCGCTGTGTGGTAGGTTTGGGGTTTGGTTGAGAAATGGCATAGAAGCTGTACTTTTTACAATCAGGTGGCTGAAACTTTGCCAAAGGTGGAAAGGATGAATACATAGAGAGCAACAGCAATAGAGAAAACAGCAAGAAGAGATTCAGAGGGATTAAAAACTAAATCAACCATAAAATCTTTTGAGTAGCTGCAGACTTAGGAGGATATTTCATTTACTTAGATCATTCCCTAGAGATTTACATTAACCCTAAAAAGATAAGGCAAGTGATATTCTATCATTTTATCATTGTCAAAAAAAAAATGCCATGAAAAGTCCAAAACCAACAGTGAACTGATCCTATTAACAAGTATTGTCTGTATAGACAAATCCTGATAGATTATTCCTCTGTTACACCTCCACCGTTTCAAAAGACATCAATGAGCCTCAGTGTTACACTGAGTAACATGTAGGGCTGCAACTAACTTAATATCAAGATGCAGCTCAGATATTGTTTTGTCCCAACATATAGTCCACAACCTGAAGAAATTCAGTTTGTTATCAAAGAAGACTAAAGACACCAGAAAATATTCACATTTGAGAAGCTGGAACCAGATGATTTAAATAGTTTTTTTCTTTTAAAAAATGAATCAAAATGATTAGTTGACTATCAAAATATGTGCCAATTACTTTTTGGCATTCGACTAATCATTGCAATTCTAGTGACACGTTATGATGACAAAGAGTCACACTAAATCTGCTTTGATTCAATGTTGACAATAAAAGATGAAAACTTGAGTTGAAACTTTGAATTGTTTTTATTGGCACAGTAGTTCATTTTTGAATCCCACATAAAATTCCTCTGTCAATCTGTGACTGAATAGTCCCAAAAAATAAAAAAATCACCACTTCCTTTAGTTTGTTTTGATTTATTGACAATAAGAAACTATAGAACACCACCCTAATCCTTTAACTTTAACCGCTACATGCCTAACACCAAACTTTACCCCCAAACCACCAGAGAGACCGTTTGTTTGTCCCTAAATGGGAGACATTCCCCCATAATATGACTACATGGACAGATTTATTTCCCCACAATACGATTAATACGTAAAGTCCACGCACCCACAACATTGTCCTTGGCTGCAGTGCTGCTCGTTTCCATAGCGATCAAACAAAAGGTTATGTATTGGCAGTTTGGATACAAGAAATGATGTATACGTGCTGTCGTGCCATGACACAGCGAGTGAGAATATTTATGACAGAAAATCATTGCAGAGACATGCAGCAACACTCTGATGTCAGAGAAACCTGATTTATTTTCCGCTGACCTGTGTGGTTACTGGCTCGCTTCCAGTCAGCCTTTGTTGGCTCCCATCAGATAACATTTTCACGATGCAGATAGCCAAATATTATTATTGCCAGCTCTGCAACCTTAAACCTGCACAGCACTTCATGCAGCTGTGGCCTGTATGTGCAGCCTCTCTATCAGTTTCTGTGTATTCTTATAAGATTAGGGAGAAGCAGGAAGTAAAAGAGCCAGAGAGAGAGATCTAGAGGGCAACAGGTAAATACCAGACCGCCTTTGACTGGCTGGAGTTGCTGAAGATGGATGAGTAACCTCACCCAGTCAACACACAAATCAGCTGCTGGTTTTTCCATTAATAAGTAATGAATTAGCAGGTTACAGACAGGAAGATGTATGTCAACGCCACGGTTTCGAACTTTATTGTCTGGTAAGGAGACAAGATCACAAAAGAAGCTATTTAATCAACTGAATAAACAGTAGCACCTTTAACCTTCAACCACATACCTCTATCAAACAAGAGGTCTGTCTCTGGGTAACAAGTCAAAATGTGTAAAACTCACTTAAGCTTGACCACATGGGGTTGGACAGGTTACACATCATAGGCTACATTCTGTTTAAGAGGCTTTTCCATGCTGAGAAGAAGAGAAGTTTTAATTCTCTCCTACTTGCGCTCAAATTTAAGTATTGTTTTAATTTTGTAAAAATGTTTTTTTTTCAACATTCATACATTGTTTTCTGCTGCAAGAGGACACAGTTCAGCGCACTTTACAGACATAAGGTCATCTGGTCAGAGAACACCTCAGCTCATAGAGTTTAACCACCAGTTAAACTGCTGAATGTCTGGGCTGCGAATGGTATTTTAGCCATGCAAAACCACACTCTAGGGATTCAGACTGAAATATCTCAACAACTACTGGATAAACTGGGCATGAAATTTGTTGCACACATCCATGTTCCCCTCAGGATGAATTGTAATAACTTTGGTGATCCCCTGACCTTTCATCTAAAGCATGCTGACATTAGCATTTTGATAAAAGCACTGCTGTAGAGCCTCACAGAGCTGCTAGCATGGATGTAGACTTTTAATCTTGTTATAACCCAACCTTTACGATACATTTTCAGTACTTTAAAAAATGAAAATACTGAAAAAAAGAGTACAAATACATATTAGATGTCAGGGACCAAAAAAGGGATACTTTTTCCCCCACCATGCTCACCAAAACCAAACCCATCTTTAACCTAAAACCTTTACGATTTCTAGATTTTTAAAATGGTGTGATTTTACAAGAAATGAAATACAAGTCCTTGGCAGAAGCACCTGACAGACAGCATACAACTTTACATGTGGCTGACAAAGTCAACCATGATTTCACCATATTTTCCCCTCGTGTCCCATCCAAAAGCACTAGAATGGTCATCAGCATTAATAAACCCATATATGTCTGTCCTTGCCTATAAAAACTAATCCCTGACCCATCTCTGACTTCTGGTGAAGAGCTTAAGGAAAGTCACAAGAAAAAGGGAGGATTTTTTTGGTTCACCAGCCAAAACTCGTGGTAACGTCGGTCCTGTGCCAAAACCAGAATTTCCTCATGAATCTGTGCTGACATGCTGCTCAAACCAGGAGGCGAATGCTATAGTTTGTGGTTTGGGTGGTTTCCTAGGGAGTGGTCCATGGAAGAAGAAGTGTGTGTATGTGTGTGTCGAGGTTCTGTCAAAGAATTGTCGACGTTCCAGATCTCACCACATTAGTCATACCAGGCATTCCTTCATGTGTTCACCTCACTGTGCGAACACACACACACACACGCACGCGCACACACATAGCTCTGCTTGGGAGAATTCCTTGCGGTCAGCCAGCGTGAACTTGATGTGGGAAATAACCAAGCGAGCAGACTTTAGCCATCTCTTCCTCTACATTTCTATGTGTTTGTGTAGCTGTGATATTGCCATCGTGTTGTGTGTTATTGAGCATCTGAAATCCTGACCCTGTAATCTCCACGCTGTGATGGAAGTTATGGTGATGAACATGGTGATTTTGGTTCTATCTTTAGGAACTTTATACACGTTGTATTTTAGGCAGAGTGATTATTGCACTCTGTTTTATGAGGACTCAGTTAAACAGAGCCATAATTGAATTATTGGACACTGTCCTATCCAGTTATGAGACTTCATTTACCTCAAAGGTGGATAGTAAAGAGTTAAGCAGTGGATTGCACGTAAAAGTCCTTCACTCAAAATCTTAAGTAGAGAGGTTTCATAAGCAAAATTTACTTTTACTTTCAAATATCAAAAGTAAATGTATTCGTTATGCAAAAAAATGGCCTCTGTGAGTGTTTTATTATTATAGATTACATTATTGAAACTTCCAACACTGACAGATTCACATGTAAGCATCATTTTCATGTTGCACATGGTTGAGTAGGAGCTCATTTTAACTACTTTATACGCTTGAGTAGTTTAATTTATAACAATGCAATGTCATTTTTAAGCTTATTGTATGTTTTGAACAAAATGTTCTATTTAATATTATAGTAGCTGTAAAATAAAATAAACGTAGTGGAGTAAAAAGTACATTTTCATCTGAAATGTTGAAGGCAAGAAGTATAAATTTATATGGATAAAATGAAAATACTCAACTAAAGGCTCAATTTTCATTTAGTTATTTGTTAGTTATTTTTTTATTAGTGATTTTCACTGAAATATACCTAGAATTTTTAAAAACAGGTATGCTTACAACTGCCCTGATTTTATGTCCACATGCATCCAAAATTAAAGCAAAAAGTCTCCTGCACTTTAAAGTAAACAAGTCATCTTGCAATTAGTTCAGCTCAGAAAACAACTTCTGGTAATACAGGTTGAACAGAGAAAAGGAGGCACAGGCTTCCAATCATAATTAAACACTTGGAATTTAACTTGAAAAGAGGTTTGGTGACTTAACTACAGAATTGCCCTTTAAACAGGTAACCTTTGGCAGGTCTCTCTATTGAAAATGACAGAATGCTGTTTCAAAATGACATTATAAATTTCATCATTAAATCAAATGATTTAAACTTGTGTTCTTGGCCATTTGAGTCCAAGTTATCACTTGTATAACTTATATCAGGTAGAGACAAGATGAATGAGGAACTAGCACATACGCACTCAGACACACATGCTACTTATGCAACAAATGCAAACACAGATGGACACACAGAAACACAGATATGTACACTTGGTTGCTATGCTTGAACAAATATGTCAATGTCAACATCAGAGGGAGTAATGAAAAACATCTTAGCTGTAAATATCAGAGTGCTCATTTCAAGTGTGGTAGTTTTAGGTAGTCTTCTCTATTTGTAATACTTTGTTGTGAGAAAGATGTGAATTTCACTTCACTAATTGTCACAGAGAGCAACTGATTAGTGGTACAAACACTAAAATCCAGTAAAACAGTGCAGTGACATTTACATGCAGCTGTGAAGTGAATTTTTATTGTTCAGATTCTGATTTCCTCTATGATCTTGCCTCTTTTTTATTCATGAGCAGTTCAAGCAGCACACAAAGCTCAAAGCGATCCGGAACAAACTGAAAAATCGGTAAATTACAGAAAAGTAGTACTTTGATAAGATGATTAAGATTAACGGAAACGATCACGTAATCTTGGTTGCTGTGGTTTTACACAACAAACGTCACTGTCAGTGTTCAGTGCCTCAGCTATTGAAGAAAACATCTATACACCTACAGCGCCCTCATGTGGTGGTTATCAGTAGCAAATGCCAAACATCTGCTTGCTCCAGCTTATTAAATGGGAGGCTTTTCTCTGTCTGAATACTTTTGAGTTTTCATTGGACAAAACAAGATATTTTAAAATGTCACCTTGGGGAGGGGATTTTTAACCATATTTGGACATGTTAAATAAGTAATTGTTATTTGCAGCCCTAAAAATCAGCATCATTTTAACATGGTTTCTACATGATGACCTTATTATGTGCAGGATTTTACCTTCCTTCTCTTCTTCCTCTATTTGCTGCAGGCGAGTGTCTCCCTAGGAGTGACGATGGCAGAGAGCTCGCACTGTTTCTACTGCAGGGAGGACCTCGGGGGGAAGAGGTTCATCCGCAGTGAGGGCAGGCCTGTGTGCGTCCGCTGCCACACCAAGTTCTGTGCCAACAACTGCGCCGAGTGCCATCGTCCCATCTCTGTGGAAACAAAGGTAAGAGAGATTGGCTGGCAGTTGAGTTTTTGCATGTATTTCTTATCAGATCTGTTCCGTGTTGAGTGTCGCTCCTTTATTTTCCCCTCCATTTGTCTCATTTCTGTTCTTTCCTCCATCAGGAGCTCAGTCATAAGGGCCGATACTGGCATGAGGAGTGTTTCCGTTGTAGCAAGTGTTACAAGCCTCTGGCCAAGGAGCCCTTCAGCACCAAGGATGACCGTATCATGTGTGGGAAGTGCTGCTCCAGAGAGGATGCTCCACGCTGCCATGGCTGCTATAAACCCATACTGGCCGGTAAGACTGATGACCTGCAAACCCTTATTTCGTATTGTCAACAGAAAATATAGATATTACAATGATAATGCAAAATAATTTCTAATTGAACTTAACATATGTTTACATACAATTATTAGTTCCAGTAATATTGGCACCAAAACACTGAAACCCCCAAAATGAGGTTTTTACTTAAAATGGAGCCATTTTGACTCAGTTAAGTCAGTGAAATATTTAAAAATTCTCATATTGCTTTCAGTCATTCATCATTTACTTCCTCACACCAGTTTTGTTAAACTAGCATCTCACCATCTCTCGTCTTCTACAGGTACAGAGAGTGTGGAGTACAAAGGAAACTCTTGGCATGATGAATGTTTCATCTGCTGCAACTGTAAACGACCAATAGGATCGCTGAGTTTCCTCTCCAAAGGAACCGACGTTTACTGCAGCCCCTGCTATGACAAGAAGTTTGCCAAACTCTGCTTCAGCTGCAAAAAGGTTTGTTAAATGAGGGAGCATACCAACCTGAACATAAATAATCTGAAAGGGATATGACTTTTTCAGGCAGTAAACGTACTTCAGCGAATAAAAAATGTTTGACTGTAGTTGTTAGTTTTTCCCAAATGTATTCCTTTAAAATTTTGATGGTTGGTTCTTCTGAGATTACTACATATTTTGTTGCCCTGAAGACATTGTATCAATCATTCATACACTTACTATTCTCTTCTCTTCCTTCTGTCTCCAGCCGATAACCTCTGGAGGAGTCAACTACCAGGATCAGCCGTGGCATAGCCACTGTTTCGTGTGCAGTTCCTGCTCAAAGCCTCTGGCAGGGACGAGTTTCACCAACCACCAGGACCAGGTCTTCTGTGTCGACTGCTACAAGAACTCCGTGGCTAAGAAATGCAGTGGCTGCCAAAACCCCATCACAGGTTACTTTAAATTAAAACATTCACATTGCATGTTCAGACTGAGTGTGTTGATGCTATTCATACTGATACAGGATTAAATAATCCCAAGGTTGGAATGGTATATCTAGTTGACAGTGTGGTGAAGCACAAGTATTAGGAAGTTATCAAAGAAGATGAGGAAAACAAAAAATGAATTCAGAGAGCTGAAAGGACACACTGAGACCAAAGTGACACATTAGAACTGCATCTTGATCCGACTCTCCTCTCCCCTCAGGTTTTGGTAAAGGCGTGAACGTGGTGAACTACGAGGGCAGCTCTTGGCACGAATACTGCTTCAACTGCAAGAAATGCTCCCTCAGTCTGTCCAACAAGCGTTTCGTAGCCAAGGGAAGAGACATCCTCTGCGCCGACTGTGGAAACAAGTAGAGATGGAGAGCTTGGTTGTTTTCTCGCAGCACGTCATCAGCAGTCACATCCTTTTTCAAAATATAGCCATTATGTTATTTGTTTGTTTGTTTTTCCATAAAGGCCAGAGTCTTCATTTCAATTTCATTATCAAGTTGTGTTTTTGGAAGATTACACATGAATCGATGGGAATGTTGGAATCAAAATAGAGTTCATGTCCACTGTTAGTTGTTTGCTGTGGTTGGGGAATGTTAATCCTAACACAATTTACACTGTGTTGAGCGATGGTAGATGACTAGTTTTGTCCTGAAAGTGAGAAAATGAGAAACGCTGAAGACAAATCCTCAATGATCTTGGTAGTTTTTCTTTAACAGACTTGTATCAAACTAAAAATGATACTAAAATATGTATAAAAACAATGTAATCAGGTTGAACTTGAAGATTATTGAAAAAAAGTGCGACTAGACAACCAGCTACATTTTTCAAAATGATTTTCAACTCTCAACTAAAACTTTCAACCATATCTTCTACTAAAGACCACGAGATGTGAAAGCTTCAGAACAAGTTGGACCATGTGTTGAAACTTAGTTTTTGTAATAAATGTGACATGGGGTTTTGAACTACTAGAATCAACTTTGCTCTCCAAGTACAAATAGTAGTACATCAGCTGTATGAGATGATGATGCTACATATGAATCTACACGTTGAGTAAAACACTGATTTTGAAGAGGCCAGTTTTCTTACACATAGACTTCTTTTCATGAGCTGATGGTAGTGCGAGTCGTCACTTTCAGTCAACATGGTGTAAGTGTTAGCATAAGCAAGAGGTTAGCTTGTTTTTTTTTGTTTTTTTTTTAAGTTGAGAAACGGATGCTTTTAAATTGTAGTTTTGGAGACATACATCTGAAGTCAATATATTATTTGGGATTGTTTTAATTGTAAATTGTTTAATTGTTGTTTTTCCATCTATCTTCTTTAAGAAAAGTATTTGCTTATGTTAGCGGTGGCTTGTGTGCTTGTTTGTTCTCTTTTTGAAAGGAAAGATATTTTCTTATGACAAAAAAATTGTGATTTTTAAAAGAAATAATCAAAATTGTATCTATATTTGAACTGCTAAGTGCCAAAGGATTACTATGCTTGTGGTATGTTTTACGTGACTGAACTTTTATGCACTTTTATGAAACATTTCCCTTCTGTCAGTTTTACTTAAAAAGGAGCAAAATAAATTGGAATATATGCAAACTGCATGCCTTAATGTGTTGCTGGATTGAAATAAACTTCCTACAAAACTGACCGTTACATTGTTTTTTTTTTTAATTTATGGTTCATGTTGACATACAGCAATCTGCAAAATATTAACAGTCAGCACATTTATGATTTTACAGGATTCAAAAACTACATCCTGTTAAAGATTTAGACTATGGATTATAAAAGGGACAAGATCTTTCTATGCCTCTGTTTGTGGCAATGGGAACATACTGTACCTTTTTAAAATATACTGTCTTGTAAAAAAGGAAGCGTATGAGTGTTTTAAGAGAGATTTAGCTGTACATGTGCAGACACAGTGTTTGAAGAAAGTGTGCATGTTTGTCAAATTGATTGACCTTTCAGCTAATGTCTTTGTGTTGGAGTCAGTTAATTTTTTTTTTTTTTTTACAACTGATAAGAGGATATTCAATATGTACATATCCATTTTCTCTCTCTCTCTCTCTTTCTCTCTGTGTCCCCCTTTTTCTGTTTCACCAGTGTCTCTCTCTCACCTGCACACAGGTGCATACACACATAATTACACAAGTGGACCAATCACAGCAATAATACACTGGTCTAACTTCTCTGCTCCACATTGTCAAACCATCTTTGTTTGAGACAAGGTTTGTGATTAAGCTCATGCTCTGTCTCAGAGTTTGTTGTTGAAACCAATGTTGCACTTTGAAGTTCTTTTCAGTAATAATTATTGCTGTTATTAAGAGTTTGGACCAGGATTATTCTACTTTATTTTTAAGATTATTTTCTTGTGCCAGGTAAGTATACACACACACACACACACACACACACACCCCTTCTTTTTAAATGAAGAATTATTTAAAATGAGTGAGATTCACATGCTTCACATATTTTAATGTTTTGCATGTTTGTTTTAACTTTAAGCATAATCTGGAATAAGTATTTATTCAGTTAATGTAAAAAAAGATTATTCTTACTGAAAAAAATGATTTTTTTTTTCAGATTTGTGATGATTTTTCTTCAAAAATTCCTGAATGTGTTTGTCACTCTGTCTCTGCTGAGCAGCCCTGCCACTGGTATGGAGCGAGGTAAGAAACAGTTTTGAATGGTTATGGTTTAATAGGTTAATAGAAGATGAGTTCATGGTTATAGCTATGCAAGAAGGCAAAGATGAGCTTCAGGGGTTTAAGATTACAGATTACAACCTGTGAGGCTGAACCACAGTTATGTGATAAAGTCATTGTGTAGATTGTAAATAAGTCAAACATATCTAGAACAAACACTGCCGTTAAACACCATGTAGCCACACGCTTAGATATATGGTCTCTCTGAGATACAGATGAAAAGTTAAAAGATTGAAGCTATGTGAGAAGTTTGTAAGTAAGTTTGTAACATTGACTTTACACTTCGTTTTCTATCAAGTCAAATCAGCTTTGTAATATAATGCCTCTTATTTGCTTCCAAATGACAGTATGTTACTCTATATTAATTGAGTGTTTGGGTTAAATAATGTTTTTGCCTAAAATTAATTTTAAAATAGACAAAAAGCAGCTTCAAAGAGATATAACACTAAGCGCTGAGCAGCTGATCTATAGATCTACTCCTATATGCTGTATGTTAATGATTTACTGTATACTGTCTGTTTCTGTCAGCCCCTCAGCTAAGTCTATGGGGGAAGGTGGTTGACTTTACCTTTGGGTGCAGCCACTTGACACTAAAGCGTCATATCTCCATCCCCACCCTGCAAGAATTCACTGTTTGCCTCAACCTGAAATTTAAGGTAATGTTTTGGGCACTTCAAGTCATCCCTAATAGATTTAAGTTACACTACCATAACTTTTTAGGGACAAATAAAAGACACTGTACAGTCCAAGACATGATCAATCATGAATGTGTCATATTTTATCAACCATATCCAGGCCCTGGCTTCCACACCATGGACAGCCTTCATGTACCGTCATCCAGAGGTTCAGAATCCTGAGCTGGGCTTGCAGGGGAAGCAGGGTCGTTTAGTGGTCTGGCTATTTGGGATGGAGTGGACTACCCTGCCGATCTACCTTCGTCTGAAACAGTGGCACTCACTGTGCCTGACCTGGTCACATATTAAAGACAAACCTGCCCTGTATGTCAATAGGAAGTTGGTGGACATCACAGCAGGTGGGTTAAAGAGTAGACAACTGTGGTAGAAGCTTCTGAACTCTGGAAGGAGCTGCAGGATGCCTTTAGCTGACAAAAATGTGTCTTTTTATTCAAAATGCACTCAGTATTTTAAACTAAAAAGCAATATTGTGTGTGTGTTTTTTAAATCATTTTATTTTTGCTTCTCAACATTTTCATACTCTGATTGCTCTCTGTTACCATGTTTGTTTTATGTTACAAAATTCTTTAGCTGCTTTTGTGTTTTGGTAAGATAAAGACTTATTTCCATCTTGGTGGGCATTCAATTTGTATTTTATTCATGCCAGGTTAGTATTTGGCCTTGATTTGAGGCAACTTGCATAGCTTGAGATACAAACAAAAGCAGCAGCATGGAGATCAGATTACAGCATTAGAGTTGACATTGGCTAGATCCACAGTTCAGCAAAGGATAGGGACACACAAGTCCACTTGTGCCATGCAAACATTCTCATGAATGTTAAAATTTGTTGCCATTTCAGTGGCAATTACTTGGATATGATAATTGAGTCATTTGCCTCAGCATTGCGCTCCATTCCCTCTGGGGAAACTGCTGTTTCTGGTTCACTCTGTGTATATGAATTTTATAGTGCATTTCTTCTTCTCCTCTCCTAGCTCATGATCCCTCCATTTTCCCCTCATGTCGCAAACTGGCCCCCAATGGGACGCTTACTCTTGGTTCCGCACATCACCTGGTAAATGGGAATATCCAAATCAAACCGTTTACCCGCATGTTGGGCAAATTATCTATGTTTCGGCTATGGGGGCGAGAACGCAGCAAGCAGGAAGTGACGTCACTGAACTGTACAGAAGGGGAGCTGGTGAAATGGGAGAGGGACAACTGGGACACTCAGTTCTGCTCTCTGCTGCGTGATTCCACCCTGCAGTGTGGTGAGCCAATAAAAAACACTTTCTGCCTTAACTGGAACACATTTTCTCTGATTGTTCCTACTAAAGTTTTTTTTTTTTGTTTCAAATTGTTAGATACACCTTTTGATGTCTGCACGTCTGAATATTTCGTCCCCTGTTTGCCTCCCACAGAGTTTATATAGCTCTTTCAGTGACACTGACTCTTATGCAGTCAATGTAAATGTCAGTTTCATCAAGCGTTTTATAGCTTTTTTCTACCTTATTGGTAGCCTCCATGGCTGCCATTGGTTTATGTCTTCAGCCTTCAGATTAAATATTGACCACCTGTCTCTTTGTCAGTTAAGCAAATATAGAAACCATTCTATGATCAATAACATTAAGATCAGAAGCATTTATTACACAGCTGTCATAGGTTGTTATTTTCCCTCTACAAAGCTGGAACCAGCTGTACTTTTCACCATAAAAACTATTGATAACCATTACTGTGGCCTTAAGTAACCCTGAATATCTTGATTTTTATATAAGGTGTTCAGAGTAAAAATTGCCATCAGAGCTTTGATCATTTTATTATAAATTAAGTTTTTAAACCAATTAGCTTTTTATTCTGATTTCTCGACTTAGTAAGAATGAATAAGACGTAAATTAAAAAGTATATCAATTAACATCTGTCAGGGATTAATAATCCTGGTAAGAAATATATTTCCATTGACAGATGTTTCAAAAAATACAAAAAATAATCACTTGACATTAATATTTTTACTTTACATAAAATGTAAATAAAAATGTTTGAACACAGAGCTCAGTATTAGAAGATGCCCCTCACAATAACATAGAAAAGTCCCACAACATTATTGTTTCAGTATATACGTTGCATCTCCAAATTCTATGTTTTTCAACCACGTGTTAAGGCAGAGCCACAGTTTTGTCTCTTCACATTCAATTTGGCTCTCCTCATCATCATTGTATTTTACATTTCCTCTCCTTTATATATGACACAACAAAACTGTTTATCATAAAAGATAATTTAGAATAAAATGAAGACAAAACCTGTTTAACAAGAAAAGGATGATTTTAAGATTTACTGTTGAAAATACAATTACAATAACTGGACTTGACAGTAAATTCTTTTGTTTTTATTTTAATTATTACTTACATTTACGTATACTTGATGGTGTTTCATATTCTGTTCTGGCAGAGTGGTCCATTTATGAAGTGAGACTGATGTTTGCCATCATCTTTGACAACGGGAACAACATCCAGCCCTACATAGCCAGAGAAATCGCACATCACTGGGTAAAAGAAAGAAAGAAAAGACACAAAAAAACACAGATATTGTCATTTTAATTGTATAAACGGATTTTATAATGTTCTGTATATTACACCTGACATTGAAACTGCTTACTCTTGCTGTCACTTTGAGCTAAGAGAAAATATGCAATATGTCAACTGCAATATGAAACAGCTGCTGGATACTGTCACAACTTCTCAAAATGTAATGAATAAATGGCTAAAAATGTTAGAAAACCTGTTAAAATAAAAAAAAAGACACATAACAGGATAACAAAACATTGAACTGCAATTATCACATCATAAACCATGACATGTTTATAACAGATGATGTGACGGTAATACTGCTAAATCAGAAAATAATATACATGATTAGTGTATTTAAAAATATAGATTACTACACCATGAATAATGTGAGAATATCATATTATCTGACCCATTAACAGATATTACAGGGCTGTTGGATTGGATTGCATTATATTGTACAGGTGTTATTCTGACTTTGCCTGCAGTAAATCTCAGTTGCTGCATCTTCTCTCTGCTGCTTGTTGTTCCTGTAGCTCAGAGAGGTGCTGCCGGACCACATGTATTTACCCAGAGTGTCTGTGTTTGAAGTAGCCAGGTAGGAGAAGATTCTGGTTTACAACACTTTCATTTTGTGTCTCATCAATTAAACCATATTTCATAGTGTATGACAGACACTGGGGAAGGGAACCGATGGGCCACATAAGCACACTAAGTTTCTCTGGTCTCTTTCACAGTTCCAGGACTGAAGACAACCTTGAAAAAACATCACATGAAGACAATCTGGTAAACAGGCACATTAGAGCCTGACCAGTAAGACTGGGGTATATGCTGGCCAATATGTGACTTTTTATACTATTTTAGGTAGTTTAGAAACACTGTCTCCACGACAGTTTTTTTACTGTAAAATACTCCACTCAGTACATATTCTTTAATAACCAAATTTAAGGGATCCCCATAAATGTTTATGTTGAAATATAATATAAGCTGATGTAATGTTATCAGATTTTTAATGTATCTTTAAACATTATGTAAAAAAAGTGTATTTTGCAGGGAATTAATGTCTCCTTTCTTCTTCAGGTGTGGTGGGCTGCTGATATTAACAGGTAACAGTCTGCTGCACATCTGCTCAGGTTTACCGTTTCACTTAATGATTAGGTTTTGTAAACATTATACAATCTGAACGTGGCTGGACAAATCTATCTATATTTAAATGTATACGTATGTAAAAGGTGTTTTTTGAATTCATTTATGTTGGCAAAACCTAAGAATTTAAATTAATCACATTAAATTTCAATACTTCAATTCTTCAAACAAAACAATCTGAGATGGAAAAATGAGCCTTTGGTTGAACAAATCACATCCACACTAAGGTCATAATCTTTAATCAGAGGTCACAAGTGGACTTTGCTTGGGGTTCATAAGCCAAAATACATGTGAACCATGACTGTAGAGGACAGTAAAAACATGCTACGCAACCTGTAATTCTCTGTCTCTCCTGCAGATATGACTGTCTGGCTCATGTAAATGTTATCCCCAGCTTGGATGTGGCAACTGTGCAGACTGTAATGTACACTGTCCTTAAAACCCCCTACCGTGACCCTAGAAGTCAGCTACTGCTGCTGGCTGACAGCATACAAACCACGCCCCTGGGTAGGAAATAGCTTCTTTGTTTGAGCGGAAAGACAAATTACAATGTGCACACAGGCTAATAATCCTTCCTCTGCTTCTAGAACATTTCTCCTCCACTACCAGTCCTCCTGATTTGATGACAGACTGCATTACTGCCTCATCCGCCACCTTTACAACCATGACATCATCTGCTACTTTCTCCTCTACCACCACATTTCAAACAACCACCACCACCACCACAAGTAATCCAACCAGTGTAACCACAGCCACCACCTTTACAACTACAACATCACCTGCTACTTTCTCCACTACCACCACATTTAAAACAACACCCACCATCACCATCACAAGTAATCCAACCAGTACCAAAGCCACCACCTTCACACAAGGCCCTGTAAATATCTCGGGTCAGTCTGGTCATAGAAATACTCCAGATCAGTTTTGTGAGGAAAGTTTCTTTTCCATGTCCTTGATTGTTTTTCTTTATCTCCTCTGCAGAGCTGTATTTTGAGGTTAAGGTGAACGTGTCCATAACAGGAGACTGCAAGGCAGAGCAGATTCTTTCCACCTGGGTATGTCAGCAGCACTCTTATTTTTAGAAATAGGACATATATTTGGCTTTACTTATATTAAATGTGGCGAGTGAAGGAGTCTTGACAATATAAACCATGTGCATTAACATGAAAACTATACATGTTAATTTAATGTAAACAGTTGCTGTTTTAGCAGCAGTTTTCTAGTCTTTTAAAGAACGCATCATGCCGAGAGTCCTCTGACTCTTCACAGCTCAACACCAGTCTGCCTGATGACATGATAGTGCTCGACCTTCAGATGATCCCCAAAGTTGGCAGGTACAAGTTATGATGTAGCTGCTACACCATCAGCCCACCATCTGTTTCCAGAAATAAGATGTGAACAGTGGAAAACTTTCAACCACTTAACAAGAGAACATTTTAATCTGAGTTATTAATCTTGCTTACAGACATCTTCCTAACCTGCAGTCAAACCTTTCTACTTCTGATAACGTAAGTAATTTAGTATCTATACAAGTATCACAAATAAACTACTAACCATGATCTGAAGATAGACATGAAATCCTCCAAAACTTGATGATTTTGAGACTTTAAAGCACAGTGAAAGTTGGTTGATCTACGTCTTGATCCAGGTGTAACATCATGTTGATTGTTGAAAAAAACATGAGAGGGGTATCGATTCTCTTATTCAGTCCTCAACAAGAAAGAAAACCCTTCCACTGAAACTCACCATGATAAAAAGCTTTTCTGGGGGTCAGCAGATCTATAAGAAAAGGTTAAGAAAGGTGAAATTGTTAAATACTACAAAAATGTCTCTCAACAATGAAATGAATGAATACAATATGGAAAACACATCCATTTCACTGGATTAAAGACCCAATTTTACATTTGGTTTTACTCTTTATTGTTTGGATAACAGACTGACTGACTGACTTGAAATTAGTTTAATCCTTGTATGGTCTGTCTTGAACTGAAATACTGTTTCTCCTCCTGAAAGCTGTGTCAATATTTTCATTCCTTCCCAGGTGTCCGTATACAGAGTTTCAAGGTATGGATCATGTAACTCTACACACATTTCACTTAGATAATGATAATCCTTCATATGTAATACTGCATGTGCTTCGTATAGAACTTAACATTAAGAGTAACTTTGCGCAGCTCATGATTAACTCTGTTACTGCCTGCAGAGAGAGCTGTGTTTTCCAGGTTCAGGTCATGATGTCGCTGTCAGACACACAGGAAATGGAAGAGCAGATGCGATACCTCCTACTGATCCCTTTTAACGACGGCTCCATCTCCATAGCAGCCGAGGACATACAAATAAGCCGCATACGTGAGTGAGGTTCATGTTCAGTTAAAGATTATATGGTATAAATCAAATACTATATAAATAAGACTGGCTCTAACAAAAGGTATTCTTTCTCTATCGCCATCTCACTGCTTTAGTGATACTTCAGTGCAATGCGGAAACCCACCAGACTAGGAAAGGCCTGTTTGAGTGGCCCGTCACTTCAGGAGGAAAAAACGCAACTCGGCCATGCCCAAAAAACCCTCGCCGCTACGCCACCAGACACTGGTGAGGGCCCAGACAGTTAATTCATTAAGCAGTTGCACTCATATTCACACCTACAGCATGGGTCCAAATCTGTGATCAATCATTATTAGTAACCTATTTTCAATGCACAACCCCCGTGGTGGAAATGGTATTACAATATCCTACTCAAAATGGAAGTGCCATCACTTTACTGTTATTTTACTTAAATGGAACTAAATGGCCTTGTTTCTGTGTCTGTGACTTAAAAAGTTAGAGTTCCTTTTTGGATTTGAGAACACTGATGGATGTGATTTGTGCAACCTCAAGAGGACACAATCCATAATATATGTTGATATTTGGAGCCTGGTTACCATTTCAAACAGAAAGTACGGCAGGTATTTGATCATAATTCATCATACATGACTACAAATTATCTTGGGGAGAAAATGCATGTCTGTATCAGATTTGATGGCAACTCATCCAATAGATAAAGATATTTCATTCAGAGGATCACCAAAGTCATCAGGATACATCACCTGGGAACCATGAATGTCTGTTCTACTCCATTGAACAAATGTTGAGATATTTCACAAGAAAAGGTGAAAACTTTGACCAGTAGGTTTGGTGACTATGAATGTCTGTACTATATTTCATAGTAATTCATCCAAAATTTGGATTAAGATATTTCAGATATTTCAGTGTTGCACCAACTGACCATGAGATCAATATTGCCATCCCCAGAGCTAACTTGAAGACAATACTCCATACGGTTATTCTGTCAACATGAATTCATGCGTCAATCCATACAGGCCTATTTGTGTCGATTACATCCGCTGGTATATATTTACATGGCTGCCTCACTGAACTAAGGACTGTGTGTGTTTCTGTGTGTTGATTCAGTGTGACAATACTTATTGATGGTTGCTCATGAGCTGTGGGAGCCCGTGCTGTAAAAGCATTAATGTGTCACTAATGAATGGAGTTGACAGGTAGACAATTCCCAGGATCAACAGCCTCACATCTGTCTCAGGTCTGTTTTTGGTCCATCTGATCAAGATAATTTCACACATCGATAGACTTGACATAGAAGAAGAATTTACAGATTACTATTCTTCATACTACTCTTCATACTATTAAAAAAGGTCAATAGTATGAAGAGATTTTTAGGATCATAAATAAAATATCCTTAGTTTCTAAGATGAATAAAAGACAAGGAATTAAACATTCTACAAAGATCTTTAAAAAGGAAAGTTTAAAACTGACTTAGTACAATGTATGACTTTGTCTCTGTCCTTTTGCTGCCTGTTTGTCTGACAGTAAATTGTGCCTCAGTACTAAGTGGATGGCCCCAGACCTGGAAGACTGTCCTCTAGTGGTGGAAACCATCCCTGACCTTGACCATGTTGAAGTCACTGCTGGTCTGTTGCACACTTTTAATTTGTAGTTGTCAAATGTAAGATTCAAAATGTAATGTTAAAGAGCCAAAGAATTCCTAATGACATATTTTAAGTGTCTAAATACTGATGTATACAAAGCCAGTAGTGGGATGAGACAATTACAACCAGTTGTATCATTTATCTCCAGAGAACGCGCTGGACATGGTGGAGATGATTGAAGGTTTACTAAGCAACCACTCCACACTCAACTACGAGGAGCTGGTCACAGTGCTCAACAAGCTGCTAGATGTTGTAAACCTCAGTGTGGTCACACCAAACCTGGGCCAAGCTTTAATCAACATCATCTCAAACATACTGGAATCTGACAGCTACCTCTTCCCTTTCACTAACACGTAGGGTGGAAAACTGAATAAAAAAATCCCAATGAAGGAGTCTGATTAATTTTTCAGTTTATTTAATAACTCCTCCTCTGTCTTCCTCTGTAGTATTTTGAACATCACAGAGGCAGTGGGAGACAGATTGGTGGGCTTTGAGGGCTCCTTCACCCTGGCTGCTCCGTCCGTTGCTATCTCAATGGTGGATGTGGTTCCTGGACAGTTTGGCAATTTGACTTTCGGAGTGTCATCTCACCAGGAAGGCTCAAAGCCTGAGGTTTGCAAATTAACAACCGATAAATATTCTCAATCTGTTTGAGACCATACAAAGAAAAAACAGAAATTGGTCACTAAAATAAGCCGTTGAACATTATCTATTATGCTCTTATAATTGATGGGGTTAAGTTCATCACTCGTATGTCTATTTTGAAACAGAATAGGAATATAGTGAAGACTAGAAATGTCCTAAGCCAATCCTAACAACTCATATCTGAGCTCAACCTGCTCCTGTTGTAGCACTACTCTCCTTTTCGACTGTCTATAGTGATAGCGTTTCCCTGCATATATGAGTGAAAATTAAGAGCGGACTGGTGTAAATGACTCTGAGCTGTGACACTGGGATTGGCAAAATACACAGATAGCTAAACTCTGATGCCAACAAATCTATATTAAATATTTTATTCGTCCTCTCACCTCATTAGCAAAGAGCAGGGTACAAAACATTCAGGTAGCAGCTTCTCACTGTCACTTTTGCCAGTTAAAATGAGAAACACTGCCAGCAGCAGATTATAACAGCTGGCATTAATTAGCATTAATTGTGTGAGTAACTTGTCTGGTTAAAGTGCTCTCAGTTTTTTGTCTTTTTATAGTTCCCACAATACCAACAGAGTGGTATGTCTTCTCACTAGCTGATGAAAGATATACTGAAATTATGTTGAAGATTTTCTTCTGCCTCTCAGTATTGTTTTAATGTGTTGTTTAGCCCAGTTAAGCTAATTAACAATTAACAGTTTGCTTCATTTTGTTTTGAAGTAATATGTGGTAAACCATGACATGGAGCTGAAACCTTTTCCAATTAAAAACAGCCCTCATTACTTGGTCTGACAAATGTGATGAAAAGTAATGCTACCAGTAGAGTTACTTGCATCTTATATATTTAATCCTTTAACATCCAGTTTCCTTTTTTATCTCCTCTTACGTTTCCTTTAAGGTTGGAGGAAAAAAAGCCATCTTATTCCAAACTGCCTGGAAACCACGTATATATTCTGTATAATCTTGTTCCAACTCTGCATTGAAAAATGTTTCTTTATGGCTGCATCACTCCATCAAATGGACATATTCTACATATTTCACACACTTCCTTTAGTCATATTTAGTATCTTTGAAAATTTTCAGATCTCCACTAGACTTTAAACTGAAGTTATGGGAGCTAGTACAATATTTGACCACATGGCATGACATTTTAATTACCGGCTCACCCACAACTCACAGGGATTTCCAATTAATATCCTGAAGTTGTGGATCCGCTTAAAATTCACATGAAAAACTCACTTCCTCCAATTTTGCAATTTAAAGCAGTGCAGAAGTGTACAGGCATAAATGTAGTATTAGCTGTACTTGAATGTAATTTCATTGTCAAATCATATCATGCTGCTGTTAATTAAATCATTAAAAAAATGTATCTTTGTTGTAGGTTTTCATCAACAGGTATCCATTCAACAGTACAGTAGCTTTCATCTCGCTGCCGTCTGTCCTGCAGCACAGCTTTCCACAGAGCTCGCCACGGGTTCAGTTTCAGTTCTACGGCATCCCAATGCTCTTCAAGGTACTTATTATTATGTGTATCCTTACCTGTCAGAAAGCATGAAAATAATTCTACTAGAATAATCAATATATTTTTTTGCTCACTCATAAAAACAGTCTTAGATAAATGAAAATGAATGCATGTGTTTTATTATTTTCAGAGCAGCCAACAGGGACAGATCCTCAACACCTTTGTGGTGTCAGCTAGTGTGACTAATGCCACCTCTCCAATCAAAGACCTTGATGAAGATATCAAAGTCACGCTCCACCATCTAATACCCAATGATGTAGGATCACATGTCCTTTAAGACTTTGGCTAATTACCAAATAATTATTATAAATTAGCAATTCTTTTTTTGCCTTTGGTCCATTAATACATTTTCACCTGTGTTAAAGCTTTACAAGGAGGTACAGTGTGTGTACTGGAACTTCAATAAAGACAGTAGGTCCTGATTTAAATAACTACTCTCCCAATTTTATGAAGAATTGAGTGATATTGTACTAATTGTATGAATGTCTGTCACCATTCAGATGGAAACGGAGACTGGGATGATTATGGGTGCAGAAAATACAACAGCAGCTCTGAGCACACAACATGCCTGTGTGATCATCTCACAC
The DNA here is from genome assembly GCA_029490765.1 of Euthynnus affinis. Classification (NCBI taxonomy): domain Eukaryota; kingdom Metazoa; phylum Chordata; class Actinopteri; order Scombriformes; family Scombridae; genus Euthynnus; species Euthynnus affinis. Next base: position 16,556,884 of record CM055854.1, read on the forward strand.
ACTTTGCAGTTCTTTTGGTATGTATAGTATATATATCTATTCTTCATACTTGAGTGGAAAAGGATACATCAGAGACCTCAGAGGGACTGCAGTACATTTAAAAGTTGTGGTAATAATAATAACAGTGGTAAAAGCAGTAATAACAAAGAGCGTGTAGAAAAGGAAAGCAGTTCAACTCAAGAGTTTACCAACAGAGGACGCTCAAAGCCCAATAAATAACATGAAGAATGGGCGAGCAAACATACAGATAGAAAGCACAGATAAATTATATATCAAACATAATCTTGAGTATAGTGCTTTGTAATAAACATAATATATATATTACTGGATGTAATAGGTAATAACATCTAATAACATCTATAAATTATATTGTTTCTGAAACTGACACTTAAATTGACATATTTTATCACTGATGTACACTTAATAGTCCTAAAGCGAAATAGTTTCATTGAGGGAATAGAAAGATACAGGTCTTCATGCCAGTTTGTACATGGTAGTAGGGACAGGATACATTACTTCTAGTGTCTGTGAGAGGTATTGGTGGCACATAGTAAAAATAAATACAGATACACTCACTCTTATTGTGCGTTTCTATGTGTCTAGGATGTCTCCAGGACTAAGGTGGACCTGGCTAATGAGCAGATTCTGACCATGATCACCTATGTTGGTTGTGGAGTCTCGTCGCTGTTCTTGGGAATCACTGTTCTCACTTACACAGCTTTTGAGTAAGACTCCAACCACTGAATTGTTGATTTTTAGATCATTTTCTAGCTTGCCCACACTGAAACGCCAAATGTCATTCTTTAGATAAGGATGTGTGTTACAACTCTTGAAGCAGCAGTGTCAAACCTATTTTAATGCTAAGCCTCATTTCTTCTGCTTAAATTTTTCACTCTGTGTGTCTTACCTTTCGTTTTCCTCTCTCATGCTCGTCTCCCGTCTCAGGAAGCTTCGCCGAGACTACCCCTCTCAGATCCTTATCAACCTCTCTCTGGCCTTGCTGGGCTTGAACTTGGTCTTCCTGGTCAACTCCTGGATGGCCTCCTGGGGTCTGTATGGCCTCTGTGTGGCTGTAGCATGCACGCTGCATTACTTCGTCCTGGCTTCTTTCACCTGGATGGGATTAGAAGCCGTCAATATGTACTTTGCCCTTGTCAAAGTCTTCAATGTCTACGTGCCCTCTTATATCCTTAAGTTCTGTGCTCTGGGATGGGGTGAGTCATGTGTTTGAACAAACTCCGTGACACTTCTAATAGCACAGTACTGAAGCATTGAGATGAGGCTCATAAAAACATGTGACACTTGTTAAAGTATTTCAACTGTCCCTCTAGGGATTCCTCTGGTGATCTGTGTCCTGGTGTTCCTCGTGAACAGAGAGGCCTACGGCAGTCATCTCTACACAGACGAACCACTAAACAACTCCGATGACTTGTATGTTTTTGCTTCATCTTGATTTAATTTCTCATGTCTTGATGCACATTTAAAACAGGGGCATCAACCATCAAATATGATTTATCTAATCTAAAATCTGATACCTTGTTTACCGTTTGGCTGCTGTCATTCAGTGAAATCATACACACAACTCATTTAAGTAGGTGATTTTAACACAAAATTTAACATTCACATACAATTAGAAACTACATGTGGTCATTTACAATATTGTACATGTTATAAATGTAATTTTATGGTCCTGAGTTTATTTAAAATTTGGGGGATGAAAGGACCAACTGTAGTTGTGAAAAAGTTCACATCATTCATACTTTTTCATTGATTGCAAGCTGTAAAACACAAAGAGAACTCTAATAAAAGTATGTTGGGCTGAATCATGCTTCATTAAAATATTTCACACTACAACTCCCACTACAGCGTGGCACAGAATTTGTATGTACTGGCACAACCGCCATGACCTCTGTTCCTCTTCTTCTGACTCTCCCCATCTTCTTTGTTGCTTTTTCCACTCAATCCTCTTGCTCCCAGCTGCTGGCTGCAGGACGATGCGACATTCTACGTGTCTGTGGTTGCCTATGCTGCGCTGGTCTTTCTCTTCAACATAGCGGTAAATAACAGAACAACATTTAAATTCATACACAAGTTGAAACTACTAAAAACACTGGCCTACTGGTTAACCTATCACAGTATTCTCCTAATAATGTATATATCTTAAAATTATTGGTATACCATTTAAAAATAACCATGTAGCATGACGCAATGTAACAGAATGTAAGATTTCTCATATTAAATCATCAACCTGAAGGCTCATAAATATCTATATAAAATCTTAAAATTCTTTTCCTAAACTACTCTAAACCTTCTTTTAAACCTCTTAGGTTTTTGTGGTGGTTCTGATCCAGATTCGACACATACAGGTTAACAGTCCGACTGGAACCCGCAGCGGACTGATGCATGAGCTGAAGGGAGTTGCCAGTCTAACTTTGTTATTGGGACTCACATGGACTGTTGGCTTCTTCACCTGGGGGCCAGCAAGAATTGTTCTGCTGTACTTGTTCTCCGGACTCAACACCCTGCAAGGTTGCTGCTTTTTTTTGTACAGAGACAATCACTGAAAGCCACTCATATGATTTGTTCTTAATTGGCATGTTCGAGTGATTTCAGAGAACCTTCACCAATTTTCTTGTACTAAAAAATGTTTTTTCTCCAAAAGGGGAAAAAACACTTGCCTGACCTATTAAAGTTGAATTATAATATCTTAAAACTGAATGAATTTTGAGTTTAATTACGTCACAAATTAAAGGAACTAAAAAAAAGTCATTAATTAATTAATATTCTGTTCACCATATCATCATTATGGTTTGCCATTTTACTGAGAGGTTGGACAACATTTACTTTCTTTTTTTCCACTTTATAATTTTATTGTTTAATTTTTAACATCATCCTCTATTGCACCTGACAGTGTAAAGTCAATTACTTGGCTTGAAATGGTTGAAACAAGCAATTTATGACAAGTTTGTGCAATTAAGAGAGTTTGGTGAATCCAACTTGAAACACTGAAGCATACGACTCAGGTTTAGGAAGGATTACCCGGATATTTTTGAATTAGGGCTTCTTTGTGTGCCGTTCACTGTTTATTTATTGAGTGGCAGTTTGCTTACAGCATGTGCAGTTTTACTCAACAGCCTGCTTCACATTCACAGTTCAAAAGAAACCAACAGAACTCACAGATACAAAAAAAGAAGAAATCAAACAGAACCTGAATGATGCAACTATTTCACAACTGCTTTTACCTCGATTGGCCTCCTGTTATATTTCTTTCTTTTATATCTGGAAGTGATGAAACCAACTTATTCACCGTTTGCTTCTGGATGTAAAACACCTTGCTCAAGTACAAATCAACAATATCTTCCGACAGACTAAAGAGCCATCGTCAACCAAGGTCAAATATAAAACTCATGACCATATCTCACTTTTCCAGGTCTTTTCATCTTCCTCTTCCACTGTCTGATGAGGGAGAATGTCAGAAAACAGTGGAGGATTCACCTCTGCTTTGGACGTTTTCGACTTGAGGAGTACTCTGGTACGTCAGCCACACATAATCCGACATAACTCAATTACAGAAACACTGCGTATGTATCATCGACCGAGTAAGACTTGAGATCACAGTTATGAACAACAGTTTCCATTTAATTGGTTTATGTGGTGAAATCAGAATTTCCCCTTTGCTTTGGACACTTTTGAGGTTAATTACTTACAATAAAGACAACTCTGGGCTTGATGTCATCATCCAGAATGGAGTAACTCAGCATCAGTTGGAGTCTTGGCCAGACCCAGGTCAAGTCCTCCAAGAGTATCAGCACCATCGGTCCACTCGGTCAAGTCCAGCGCCACAGACAGCACGTCAGCTTCCTCTGACTCCAGCCAGAGAGATTCATCCTGTAAGAGACCAAACCTGGGTGAGGAACCAGAGCACGCATAAACATCAGTGTATCAACACTGCTAACATCATAGTACACATAAAAGACAAAAATATGATAATTAACAATCCAAGATACATTAAAAGTTCAATGATAAAAAAATAATTCAAAAATAAAAGCAATTTTGAATAATAAAAAGCCAAGGTTTTGGCTTCAATTATAATCCTTAATGAATGTTTAGAAAAAAAATAAAAAATTTTGTGAGATATTCTTCATTTTTTAGTGGTCTATCTACTTCTGACATAAAACTCATTTCTTAATCCCCATCTATTAAAAGACATTTAAAGTCGCAATTAAAAGTTACAATTCATCTTGTTGAGATTCAGCTTTCTTCATATGAAATGATGATCACTGATTTAGTCAGACTTCACAATCCCTCAGCTGCCAGAATCACAGTGAAGGTCACTGCATACATTAATGAGACTGATGTTAAGTAATTACAAAAAAGCCTTTGTAATTAAGCCAGTTTAAACACAACTAAAAGGACACAATTGGTATTTCGTAAAAGGTTTCCTTCATAGTCTGGCAGCTCGATTTAAGTTTAACATCCCTTTACTCCCAGGCATACATTATCAATCCACACATGAGAAAATGTTTTTCACACCTCTAAATTGTTCACAGATGTTTAATTATCTTGCAGGCCTCCTTGTGAATTCCCTGGCTTTACCTCGAGCCCAGAGAAGCCCCTCAGGTGCAGGATCTCTGCCTTCCCAGAGGGAGATGATTTACCAGACACCTGGCTGGAAGAATCACTTGCTCAGCCAACAAAACCAAGGATGAAACGCATTAGACACCCATAAGCATTTGAAGACATGCAAATTCCAGAAAAGCTTGACAATTACTTGATAACTACTGACAAAACAGCAGCTTAAACATGTATTGTACTTCAATACAAGCCACAGAAATATTTAACTTATACAGTTTGGAGCCAAAATTAATTGCAAATATTCCAGCTTCATAAAATAATTTTGTCACGCAATTCTATTGTTTTGTTTTTGTTAGTTTTTTTGCCAAATATTGCAAAAGAGCCTGTAATTATGAAGACATGAGTAGTTGCATCAGTTCCAAGGAGGAGTTGGTTGCCAAGCAACTGGTGAGTGGAGCCATGGTGACAATGAACCTTAGTACCACACAGTTTGTATGAAAAAAATAATACAATTTTAAATTTATGCTGATGCAAGTCTTCGAGTTCCTTCCTCACCTCATTTCTGGAAGAAAATGTGTACTTCAGGTTAAACCAAATAATTATTCCACAGTTGATCCTTAATCACTTCAGGGATTGGTAACTTGTGTATCTGACACCCTTTTTTGTGATAAACGTGATGGTCTCACCAATCACTTTGTCATTCTTCTAATTTAGGCCATCTCTGTTACTCAATTTATGAATTCCAGAAACATGACATTTTTCCAAACAAGTGCAGTCTTGGTGTAATATACACTCACCGAGGGCTTTATTGGGAACACGTGTGCAATCTAATGCAATCCAATCCAATAAAATTCTACTTTTATGTAGCTTACACATTTTCAGTTTTTGACATTGTGAGGAAGTGGATAATTCTACTTTAAGTTTATGACTGAGGTGGTAGTGGTGTACTCGAGTGTATTACATTGAAAAGAATTCCTACTATTTTGTTCACTCTGTTAACACGACGGTTGCAAAAACACAACAAAAGGCTAATAACTAGTTATTTCACAAACCAGTTTTACTTTTTTTGTTTAGAGTAGTAGATGTGTTGCTGTGGTTTTGTCATAGTTTGTGGATTGTATGAGTTCTTGATTGACTAAGTATTAAAATAACTAAAATGCTGTGTAAAATGACCACAAACAGAAAATGTGATACACGAGAATAAAAAAAAAAATCCTTATCATTTTACTTCATTACTACTATTCATTATTTTAATTTTACACCAGCAATGTCATGTGGGGAGACATAAAGGAATAGTTCGCAATTTTTGAAGTGGGCTTGTATGAGGTAGATAACCATAGTTGTGTATTACCTGCAGTGTTATGGACTTTTCCATTTTCAAGGGTTACAAATTGGGTTAGATTGGGTCAAGCCTGGGCCTTGAGGTCACAGAGTGAGCAACATCAAGTCTTGCAGAGAGAGACACTGCCTCTTCTTGGATATGCAGCTCTCCGTGGTATTTTGGTGAAGGCAGAGACCTCTCTAATAAAGGGCATATCAGCATTGCCATGGTTACCAAGGTTGGAGAGGGCCTTCCTAGACAACACAGATAGGTGAATGCGTAGATCCTATTGACACAATCAGACATTCAAACCAGAATGTGTTGACGGTGACCTGAAGTTCCATGAAACATGACTTGAACTGACACAGGTAAAATGCAGTTCCTTGTTTAGAAACTAGTGAACCAGTTAGACTATTTTTACATATTGTAGGCTGATCTGCTTTGACCATCGCTCAAAATATCCACATTATGCAGTAGATGGCGAGCTGCATTCCCCTAGTTTGGAGAAGCAGACAGGAGTACTGGCATGGAAGATAAATAATGTACTGCTGTGGATACGGCCAGCAGCAAAATGTGTTCTAGCCACCTAAAATAACAAAAAGAATCAATATCGGTGTAAGTGTACTCTATATTTAGCATATTTTCACCACTTTACCTTGCCATCAGGTAACATAACTCCCTTGGCACTACATTTTCTCAACTGTAGAAGGTCCGTATTCCTACGCATGCTGCACATTGTATTACACAAGGTCAGAAAGTCCTGTTACTTGATACTGATTTTTTTTAAATTTTTTAGATGGCTAAAATACATTTTGGCCCTGTCCACAGCAGTACATTGCTTAGCTTCTGGTAATTCTGCCTGCTCCTCCAAACCAGCGGGTAACGGACCACCAGGTAATATACTGACTATGGATATGTATCTCATACTACCCCACTTCAAAAAATGTGAACTATCCATTTAGGCTCTCACTTAGGCACCACAGTTAAATTAGATTCAGAGATACAAATCAATATGGGAATAGCGGTATTAAGTTTAAAAAGGACAAAAGGTGGTAACAAAAACTAGCAGAGAACATTGCAGAAGATGAAACTCTGACCTTCATCTTCGGTTCTTCAGATGCTGATTTGACCTTCTGACCTCTGAATCAGTGGACTTGCTGTGGATACAACTAACTCAAAATATATATTTGTAAGATCTCAGAATGTTTAAACAGTGAATGACATTAAACTCTCCACACCAATGACTGGTTGCATTATTTGGTTAGTACATCAACACAAAATGTTGTATTGTTAATCAGTATGAGCTTTTAGCTAGAGAACAGCAGGTAAGTGATAATGTTGTTCAATTGTACTTGACAGAGCTGACAATATTCCCCACTTTTTATACTTTTAGCCTTTAACCGATGCTTTTCCACCCACAACTTATTTAGACTGACTACTTCACTGTGGTGCATAACAGTAGGGTCTCCTTTATTTTTTTCAAACGCCTACACAAATTGAAAACAACACCGACATTTTACATAAACCAAAACTAGAATTATTGTTAAGTGTAACTAGCAAAGTGCACTGCACAGAACAACAGTAAACAAAATCTAAAGAGAAACTTGGATAAAGTTCTATGTGGCCCTTCTGGGAGGACATTCAAGCACTAAAGCAGTCCACAAGCTTTTTAGAATTCCAGGGACCCGCTTGTTCGCTCAGAAACTGCTGCTTGACCAGATCTTTGACTGTCTGGTAGACGACGGCTTCCACCTGTGATAAAATAAACCATTTACAACAGCACGCATCACAGTTGATGAAAAACTACATTAAAGCATGGTTTCAAAACACTCAAGTATTTGCAGCATGCACTGCACTTTCACCATAGCCACTCTCCATAGTTTTGCATTGCCACTGAGCATCTATGTAATCATCTGTAGCGGACACACACCTTGATGCTGTGGTAAGTGGGAAGGTCCAGCAGATAGCTATGCCCACCCAGCTGTGCAACAAGGCGGAAAGAACTGTAGAGGGCTCTCTTGCAAAGTCTGCTGGAGAAACGAGGCCCACTCACAGATGGAGAGCTGGAAAATAATAGAGTAAGTAATAAAGTGCACTATAAATAATATTCCTAAGATTTCCCTTTACAAACATTAATTACTTCATTTACACTATATTAAAACATTTCTCACCAAAATACACATTGTTTGTGTCTTTAAACATCTAATAAATACATAGAGTGCTTTTCCAACCACATTTTTAAAAAAGTGCTTTTTAGAAATGTTTGAATTCTGCACTGATCCTCCATGTTGTTCAATGTACATCTATTGCCTTGACCATCATTTGAGGGTATATTTCATCTTGCCACAATAATCTAATAACAAATAAAACAGAATCAGAAAACGACTCTCTGTGCCAATTTGAGTTAATTGCCCAGTGAAATAACAACACTTTCTTGTCTACTGAAAATACAGACTTGTTTTGCAGTGTGTGTCACCTTTTAAAACCACCAATGTACCACAAAGAATCCATCCATTAGCTAGCTAGCAGCAGTGAGGGACTTTGATGAATGATGTACCTACAAGTATCTCCTTACAAGAGCCAATATTGTAAATGTAAGTGTTACTTTCATTTTGTGTCATTTAGTGACACATTGTCATTTTAGTAACTTCTACTTGACAAAGTTTTGGAGGATACTAGCTCTACTTTAGGGACATTGCTGAACATAAAAATGTGTTTGCGCAAACATATGTTTTTACGCTGTTGAAAAAACCACTATAAAGTAATAATGCACTATTGACAAGCCAACCGCAAGGGATGGCAAGCAACCACCATAACGACTATGTTTTTTTCTTTTTTCATAAAACTAGGACCTTCTTGTTTTGACACTTTATTGTGTGTGTTGAATGTTAACCCTCTGGGGTCACATCAATCATCTACAATGAGTGATGGTCAGCATCTTCAGTGAAGAAAAGTGCATGCGAAACTTTGATGTCTTAAAGCTGAAAGTGTTTATTGAAAGCACTTGGCCAAGTGGAGAACCAAAACAGCAAACACCAGAGAGTTCTGCTCCGGTGCTGTCTCTTTCCGATTCTCTGAATCTCTGCTCTGAAAGCCTGACCCTAGCCCTTAACCCAAGCAGAGATATTAATCTAATTGGTTTATCAGTTTCAAATCATAGCTCTGTGTCCTCTAGTTACGTTGTATCTCAAGTCTTTGTCTTGTTTTGTCTGACAATGGACTGCATTCCTGCCTTGGTTCGCCTGTGAGGCTCCTGTTTATCAGAGCAATGCATGTGTTATCTTCTGTTTGAGAAAACAGGAGAGTACAGTTTGACATTTTGTAGTCCTGGTCAGTTATGGAATATCCACAACGATGCCGACTATACAAACAACTCAGCTAGTAGTAATGGCTGGTAGCTGATTCTCTCCTCTCCAATCACAAGCTGTGTTATTACATGGTGGACATGCGCAAACCAATGTTGGTGACAAAATGGCGTACTGCCGATTATCAAACATGATTGGAGTGATTTATGCTGTGCCCTGAGCATTTAGAAATCTACTGCAATAATACTGCATACTGCACTGCTGAGCCACCCTAAATCACCGCAGGGGAAATCCCTTCAATGCGACAGCCCTGCTCTTACACCAAAAATGAGTGTGGTCTGGTTGACTGAGTGAAAGCAGGGTTTCCCGCAGGCAGCACTTACCACCGCCACTACCCTATTTCCTGTGGGAAACCCTGGCGTGGGACCTTGAGATGAGCACCAGTGGTGACAGACTAAATGTTGACCACAGGGGTGGTATTGAGTATGAAAGCACTATTAGAAGCTGACATTAGCAGATGGGTGTGCAGGGCAATTTATATCAAATCATTTAAAAAGGTCTGTTTCAAGACCACTACAGTGATTACACCCCATTTTATTCCTCCTCTTACTCAAAACTTCCTTTGGCTTTTTATTATTATTACTAAAATTCATGTGTAACAGATTCTTCTTGGCAGAATTCAAGAGATTTGGGTGAAAGCCAAAGTTTTTAGGAAACAATTAACTGCTTCAGCACTGACAACCAGAGCATAAAGAAGCTAGGACTAATTGGCATGCTATTTCTACATCACTAAATTAAAGAAGTCTCATGTGACATTTAGCAGCATATTCTTTTGTTTCACATTATAATTTGAATTTTTTTTTCCAGTAGCCGTTTTTACCTCCTTTCACTTCATCTTCACCTCTCGCTGCACACTTCATGTGCTGTATTCTTTCCCTGAAATTGTTTCTGTCCTTTTTCCAGAAGTCTATTTTTCTTTTTTTTTTAATTTATAGATTGTTTGGAAGGTGCTGCAGAGCTTGTGCTGACACCTTAAACCATGGTGTCACCTAAAACTAATAGTTCATACTGCAGGACAAAAGCTGGAATACGCAGCAACACTGCAAGTGCCAAGCAGGTTCACAAATCTATTTGTGTCTGTAATCTCTGCTCAAGGACAATACAGCCTCTAGTAAGAGCTACGTCTGTGTCACACTGGCTAGTGGACATCAGCAGTTGTCTGCAGCTACAAAGCCAAGAGATGGCAGGATCCCCAGGCCTCGCTGAGTCTGTCAAACAAGCAAACTGCAGAGTCTGCCAGCAGTACTACTCTATCCCTGGAACTGGCTGCAGGAGTGTAAATGAGGTAAGCTGTAGTCAGGTCAAGACTCTCCTCAAGAAGGACGCCATAGTTACTGCAAAATTTCATGCAGTTTGTAAGGCAGCATGCAGAAAATCTGCTTCTTACCCATCAATGATGAAGCCCTTGGTACTGTCCAGAACTTCAATGTCCTTGTCTCCGTAACACCAGTTGATGCTGAGGTCGCCATGACGCGGGGAGGTCACAACAGGCCCCACATGGTCACCGCAGAGAAAGAAGATGTTGTGTTTCTTGTAGGATGGCGGCAGTAAGTCTTCCCATCCTTCACCCAGTCGCTTGTTGGTGATATCAGACACGCCTTCATTTAAGAGCTTCTGGCCCCCTAAATAAACACGACAATATCTGTATTTTCTCCCAAATCTTATGAATTTACAGACAGAGAGGTGAATGACAGTCAACTATGTAACATTACATACTGACACTTACTGTTTATGAAACATTGGAAATAATACCGTCTGGATGTAAAATACTAAGCTTTACAGTGTAACCAAAACACCACCTTAAGTTAATTTTATTGTGTTGTTTAGTTCCAACTGGAATTAAAGAAACAGTTTGACATTTTAGGAACAATGTTTATTTGCTGTCTTGCAGAGAGTCAGTTGAGAGGATTGATACCACTCACGTTTGTGCACTAAAATGAGGGAAACAGCTAGGCTGGCTGTCTCTAAAAGGTAAAAAAAAAAAAAAATACTCTTCATGCACATTGAAAGCTTACTTACTAAAATGTTACATCTACTTTGTTTAATTGATAAAAAAGTTTGAAAGCTTCTTATTTTACATAAAGATACTGTATGAGAGTCTACTTGGCCTTCTCATATAACTCTCTGCAATAAAGCGAGTATACACATTTCCCAAAATGTCAAACAATCGATTTGAGGCTCTTTACCTAGCACCATGCTGGTGATGTAGAGTGGCTGGATAAAGTGGCTCAGTAATGCACCCTGAACCCCTGTGACAGTCCAGCAACACAATTTGTCACTACCAGACATGCAGCAGACTTTGGCACCCCAGAAACTTGGGTCCAGGTAGGCTACAGGGACCAGCAGGCTCTTGGCATGATACTGCAGCTTCATAGAGGTCCACGTGTTGTTCGCAGAACCCCTAAACAGGATATTACATTGTTTTGTCATTACGATACCATTCTAGTATGGATATATGGATATTGACACAATCAAAAGAGGAGTACTTGAAGTAGAAATTCTTAGCTGCTCCTTCAGGACACTGATTGGTGTAGAGATGCAGGCTGATCTTGGGTTTGAGCTGAAGCTGGTGGCTGTCCGCACTGTTCTCAAATATACAGTTCTCCTTGGCCTTTGGATCAGCATCAAAGAACAGCAGAAGCTGTTTGTACAGAAACCTGAACACAAGCGGAAAACACCAATCTCACACTGAGCCACATCAGTAATTTCAGTACCAGAAGCAATAAAATACAAAATTACAGTCAACAAATAAAACAGTTAAAAGATAAAAAATACTGGATAAAAGTAACACACACAAGTAACAAGATATGAAAAAGGCTTATCATAACTTAACCATGAATATTAATAAGGAAAAGGCTATATTAATATTGAGCTTTACTGAGTTCTTCATCCTCTCAGGAAGCCATATTGGCAGTTTGTACCTTAGAAGAGACCGTCTGGCGATGATGACGGCGTGGCAGTCATGGACCATTGTCCCATTGTAGCAAAGCCACTTGTTGCAGCTTAAACGGCCTGCTCCCAACGCCACCACCTTGTAATGATCACATGGACGACGAGCTGTGTCTAACACTTCTATGGAGGAAAGGAAGATATTTTTCTTTCCAATTTATTATTAGCTGTGTTGCTTTAGTAAATGACATCTCCGAGAGACAGAATGAATGACAGAGATAGGATTGAAACAGAACCCTTTAAAAGGCTGGACAGAATATAAAAGACAGAAGCTAGCGTGAAATACCATTAGAGTGCACTTCATATGCCGTTCTCCTCATTCTCCATTCAAACCATAGCTTGTGACTAAAAGGTCTCAGAATGATCTCTCAAAATTAAAATACTCCTTGGAGAAGGAGGCATCTATCTTGCTGCCCAATATGTTGCTACAACTCATGTCAATCTTAATGTTATGTAAATGCTATTTTGTTTTATTGACTTTTGATGCTTTGGTAATATTGTTTTTGTTGTGACATTCATGCCAATAAAATGATTTGCTTAAATAAAAAAAGAAAATATCAGCTCTTCTGCATTGAAATGTCAAAATCAACTTCGAGCATGAGAATAGATGTAGTTATGTTTCTAGTGAATGGATATAAACAGAAATGTATTCACTTTTTTACAATACTGTTAATTGTCCTAAAGTCAACCTCTTACCTTTTAATATTTCTCTCAAATTCACTTAGGTAGTTTTACTGTTAAATGAAAGACTATTTTTCCATACTGTATGTCAGTGTCACATATATATTCATCAGTAAATCATATTTACTGATGAAATAACTTAAAGAATTACGAGCTGTTTCATTGAAAAACAAAGCATATAAGCTGGTCTTTTATTAAATCTAAAAGTCAAATAAGGAGCACACCTCTTATCAAGACAAATGCTGCCATGTGGCTCTTACAGCCTTGGAAATCAGGACACATCTTCAGGAGGCTGTCAAACTTCTCACTGCTTATTGCTGCCACATGATTCTTGTGCCAGTCAGTTCGCCAAACTGGAAGACCGAAATACATTTATATAATCAGCAATAGAAAGCACGCCATGTCAGTGCTGCTCTTCAAATACTAGTGATAAGAAGTAATGCTTGCCTTGAACATTTTATATCCTACAGTTGCACTAAATGTATCTTCAAAAGTCTCTCTGGTACCTGGATCCTATCCTCCTAATGAATCCCATTGCTTTAACACAAGGCTGATCTCAGTCTGAATACCCACTTAATTGTAATTGTAAATCTTGACAAAGAGTCACTCTAAGCATATTTTCATCTAGTTTTATTTCCCATATACTGTATGTCTGCATATATATAGCATGTATTCTGCCAAGAAATTGCCAGAATACACGCTGAAGAAGGGCGTCTCGCTCGCAAAGTCCGTCAAACTGGAGTGCTGTCCTAGTCTCTCTTTTTTATGTTTAACTACATTGAGGATCACACAGTCTACAGGATCTGATTGTGAGTTGAGTATGTTGTATCTTATTTAAAATAAGTGCTTTAAAACTCCACACAAACAAAAGCCTGTTTTTGACCATGATGAGCAACCACGATCTGAGTTGGATGTAAACCAACAACAGGGAGCCAGTGTATTGACTGGAGAAGTGAGGAGGTTATATGAAAACTTAGGGAGGTTAAACAAGAGACAGGCAGTAGTGTTCAGGACAAGCTGCAGAGCACATGCGTCATTATTCTGATGTTCATCTGCGCCACATGTTCTGCATGTTCTGAACAGCGCTACACGGAGACATTCATCATTATTGTGGCAACGGTCACACTGGCAAATCACACAGTACGACTACTATTGCTGCACCTTCAGTCTTTGCGCTCCAGTCGATGTCCTTTTTCTGGTCTGGGACCAGGAGTTCTTCATCAGAGAGTACACTTTCAGGAGGTGACATACCAGAGAGAGAGAGGACAGCTGCGTTGTCATCCGAGTCTTCATCCTGTGAAAACAAAAATCACTGATAAAAATTGGGATAATGAGTTTCTCTTCTTATCCATCTGGAATCTTCTTCTCTCGTGTTCATTTAGGAATTCATGCTGTGGTCATGACTTGTCGGCAGATGTGAGCAAACTGCTTAAGTGTAGCTTACATATGTTCACATGAGCCAAGAAGGATGATTTAATGTGCAAGATAAGCTGATAAACATGAGATTTAATTGACCAATGTTTAACTGACAAGGTGTCTGCTTGTTTTGAACGCCTCCATTTAGCTGAATAATGGTATCAAGAAGCATCAAGTACTGCTCTACATGTCAATCATATTATTTGCTTAATTAACTTTTATTTGTTAATTTACACATATGTTCAGATTTCACTGTGATGGTGTCTGATTTTAAAAAATGAATGTCACATCATTTCAGGTTGTCTGTGAGGGACACCTTCCGAATAAAAGCAGAGAAGCCGCTCCCCTCCCCCCCAGAAACTGGTTACTGGAGGAGATAAGCTGAGTCTGACAGATATGCTGACAGCATCTAATCTTTTGTGAAAACCTAACAAATTCTACATATTACCTTTGCTACAGTATACAAGAGCACCTGTTATTACCTCTCTCCATTTATTTACCTCATCTCCCACTAGGATGTCATCACAGTCAGGTTTATCTTTCAGTTTGGAGATTGAAGCTCTCTCAATTTTGAGTCTGTCACATCCTTCAGATGGTAAAGCTTCTTTTACTTGGTCATGGTCTCCTGAAGCTAGATTTTTCCTATTAGGGTATCATGAACAGATTTAATTGAGCAGCTGGTCACTCAAAATATCTGCAAGGAGCAGGGAAGTAGGGTTAGGGCTGGAGGCTGAGGTTCAAAAGCAAGACATCATTACAAAGTTCACCAGTGTCTAATAAACCCTTTTTCAGACCTGCGTGTTTCAGCAGAAGTGTGATGGAAAAGTCTGTGGACTCACAAATGAGATCAAAGAGCTTCATTTACATTTCAGCTATTCAGATGACAAATATTTTTGGGGGGATACTTTGGCCTACCATTAAAGGTAGATTTTCGATTAATGTTAAAATAGAAGGAAAAAAAAGTAAAAAAGCAGATGACTGACAACGGCAACAAAGGTTCAGATCAGATTCAAAGCGAGTACATGAAATGTGTCACAACCAGGTGAGCCGCTGGGCTGTTCATTGTCCTCAAACTATGGGTGAATTCATTAATGAGCTTTGGTAACTGGCAGTGTGTGCCACCCGCCCACCCATACCCGCGCACACACACACACACACACACACACACACACACACACACACACACACACACTGCCAGCAGGCTCCTCACCTATCTGTTCTGAAACTTCACTAACAAGCTGCCGCAACGTAACAAAAGCCAAATATATGTGACAAAGAAACACTGTCATGGGTAAAAGCAGGATGTGCAGGTACTGGGAAGACATGAATGTCCAATCACTAATTTAGACAAGTGTGCAATTAGTAAGCAGCTGGCTGTTCTGGTAGTATTACTGGAACTGTACATACAACACCGACACCTTTTCCATTACCTCAGCAAGGTAGCAGCGCTGCTACAACTTAAAGCATCATCTGTCAA
Source organism: Euthynnus affinis (assembly GCA_029490765.1). Classification (NCBI taxonomy): domain Eukaryota; kingdom Metazoa; phylum Chordata; class Actinopteri; order Scombriformes; family Scombridae; genus Euthynnus; species Euthynnus affinis. Next base: position 16,572,668 of record CM055854.1, read on the forward strand.
CTGGACCCGAGGATGTGGAAGGTGCGAGCTTGGCTCAATGTCCGGCAGAGACCGAAAACTAGCAGCACCTCTTCTTGGACTGTGTTTAAATGCATCTTGATCCGCCATACTTTTCATGCACCCTGTAAAAAAAGAAATTAGGTTAGCATGAGTGTATCTTTTGACTGTGCCAATATGCTATATGGACTTTGACTAAAGAAAAATTTTGTTAATGTAGAATTTTTGCCTGTTTTTACCTGCAATGTAATATTCACGACACCTGTTCCTAGTAAACTTACATGTAGCTAATACACATTTACCTGGAGCTGACACCATTAGAGGATTAATCAGTTAGTAAATCAACAAAAAATAATGGTTATCTTTTCTGATGATAGATTATTTGTGTAAAATCCCTTTTTCAGCCATTCTCTGGTTGCTCAGTGATTACAATGTGCTATTTTTCTTTGTTAAATATCACTCTACTGTAGTTGATCAGACAAAAAAAGACACCTGAAGACATCATCTTGGGATTAAATTACAATGTACAATGAATTTCTGACGATTTATAATTTTCCTGCCACATATTGGGAATTTGTTTTTAAAGCTATTCCAGATGGTCTGTCATATTTAATGAAAAGCCATATTAGATATAAAGATTCTGAATGTAATAATAAACATATTTGAGATGAATTATGCAAACAAAGAAAGATCACTCCAAGAGGAAAGTTCTTTTGGAATCACTTAATTGAAATAAAACTCAGTCATTACCATATAAATTCTGTATATCCAATAAGGCTACAGCGCTGTCTCCTGCTCTGCATGTTTTAGATGTTTTCCTCTTCCAACACACCTGAGTCAAATGATCAGCTCGTCATCAAGCTCTGAAGAAGCCTGATAACAACCCGTTCGTTTGAATCAGGGGTGTTTGAGCAGGGAAACATCTAAAACATGCAGGGTAGAGGTCTCCCAGGACCAGGATAGAAATATACCCAGCTAGAGAAATACAGTACATTTAAAAATCCTACATGAAAAATACATCACTAATGTTTTTGTTTCACGTTTTGCTGATGTAGATGCTAACTGTACTTTTTGTAAAAATAAGAACAAATCACTTCTTTTCCCCAACTGTATTTTAGTTTCCAGATTGGTTAGATTTTAGTAGTCATTTCTATCATAGACATAATTTAAAACTTTCTGTCAAAGATGTTATAATATGTTTTGAATGCAAAGACCCTAAAATTGATTTTTATTGTTAACATGATGATTATAATGGCTATGTTTTTTATTCACAATTTTTTCAGTTTTTCAAAGAAATAACCATTATTTTCTCTTTTCCTTCATGATTTCACATATTATTTGAACTATAAAATCTCTTTATAACAAAAAGAGCATATGTACAATCGATTGTTATATTACATTTTTGTAAATACATAGAATTGCTTGTATGTTAATATATCTTTTTGCTGTACTTTTATTATTGGCATTGTCTGTCTCTTCTGTATTTCCTGTTGCAAGACTTGATTATAATTTCAATTCACAATGGTGCACATTTGGACTTTGGACAGACAGACAGATAGATAGATAGATAGATAGATAGATAGATAGATAGATAGATAGATAACGTTATTACACCAATTGAGAGCAAAGCTCTCATTTCCAGTGGTGCCCTGCAAATACACTAATAAACCAAAACAACAATATCGCAAAAAGTGTAAAATCAACAATCCTATACAAAGCATAAATGCAACACGAATGCAACACAAATGACTTACAAAAAATACAAAAAAAATAAAATAAAAACTTTCAATTAAAAAAAAAATTGTCACTACTTTCTATCATTATTAGCTTAACTTAAGCTTACCGAGAAAACAACTGACAAGTTGATCTACAATGGAAATAATCAATTTGAGCCCCACATTTGACTTGGCTGTCATAGTACAAAACAGACATCAATTTCTGTTAATTTGTACTATTTAATAATCACGTTAAGGCTTAAATCAAGCTAACTAAACTACATTAACTTCCAAACGACAGAGTGGACAAGATTAAATGCTTTGGCAACGCTAAAAGATTGAAAAAGTTGCATGTTTTAAGACAAAACTATGAAGCATAATAGATGTCTACGTTCACGTAGCTAACTTAGCTAAGATTTGCTAATGCTTTAGCTGCTAGCTTACATTAACTCTTTCTGTTCTGTCTTCGTTCTTAAAAGGAGAGTATGTATGAGGTTACATGATTTCAACCTCTAAATAAATTGTGGCCACACAGCACTAAATGTTTACCTTCAGTTTTTATTGCATTCCTCAAAGCTGAAAGAGACGACCTTGTCGCTGTGTAGCAGCCACTGCCCAGCTGTCTGAATCCAGAGCTGCAATGTGTTTTAAATTGCGTGTTTTGTTAATCTATCTGGTCTAAAGACTCGCCACAAACTCTGGCGCCCTCGCGTGGACACTCACAGTACCACAGCGTGATACCCTGCACTTCTGCTAAAGCTCTTTTACCGCAAACTGCATTAAACAAAACAGCTAACACTGTCCAAGAATAAATATAATGATAAAATAAACATAAGGAGATTCTGATATTAGGAGAGGAGACTCATAGATATGTTTTCGTAAAAAATAATTGAAAAGTCAATGTTGGTGCTGGCATACGCAGTACGTGACATAAAAGGTAGAGATGGAGAAACACATGGGACACGGTGAGCAGTCATTTAGTGATACATTTAAATATCACTGCTGTAACTGTATGCAAGTAATTTATCAATAATGTCACAGTAGTCTATAGCTGCAGTACTATGTTGATAATCGATTAATTGTGTTTGTGTTGTGGACTGTCGGTCAGAACAAACTAAGACCTTTGAGGAAGGACATTTTATAGATCAAATGACTAATTTATTAATCGAGAAAATAATTGCCAGATTACTCCATAATGACAATAATCATTAGTAGTAATTCTTCACCATCATTTCCCACTGAAGGACAAAAAAATGGAACAAAATAAGTATCATAATGTAATGGCTACAAATATAACTGTCATAATAAGCTGTAATGTTGGAGAAAAAAAAGTACTACTAACAGACCTTTATAAGAAATGTATACATTTCTCAATTCAGATTTGGAAGTTGCTAAAAAATGGTGTCCACATACTTGACTATATTGACTGTATAATACTGTCAAAGTGTTGTGCAACTATTTTACATACGCCTATATTTATATGTAAAAACATCCATTTCAGTGGTGTCACCTCACATCCACATACACGATAGTTATCATGGGTTGTCAACGGATGAGTGGACATATAAAATGATGATTACACAGATATTTGGATGCAACTGAAGCATGAACTCAATATGGTGAAATTTAAAAAATGACCAGGTAGATGTCCACTCATGTCTGTTACACAGTTGAGTAAATGTCAAATCTCTATTTACACCGTGATATCCGTGTGGATGTCACCCATTTTTGCTAGAAGTTATAATGAATGTAGGGAAATAGAGGAAATGAAAGAGCTGATCTGTCATGTTTTATGTATAGATGCAGTAAATAAGCAAATAGGTACAGAATGGTTTGGTGATTTCTATGAATTTTAAATCTGTAACCTTGCGCGCGCACACACACACACACACACACACACACACACACAACATAAAAGCAAGCACTGAAAAGCTCCCATGATGAAATGCAATAAAATTAAACCTCACACAGACACACACAAAAAGAGTTAAGCTACCCAAGTGTGTGACTTTATTTGCAGACGAGAAAATGTTCCCCTGATCATTATGAAATTCAACAGTGAACTCCATTTCTCTTCCCCTCACCTCAAGAGAAAACCTATCTGTCTCTCCTGAGCCAAATGAGGCTTTCTTATGAGTGTCAGTGTGAATATGTGCATATGTGTCAGTGTGTCTGTGTTTCATGTGAGACTGAAATGTTAAGTCACTCCCCATCTCGAGAGAGAGAGAGCCCGCTGAGGCGCATTGGAAACTATCCCCGGTGTTATCTTCCCTTTAAATGCCACCTATTCTCTCCCAAACTCCTCTCTCTTTGTCTCTTTCTATTCCCCTCTCTCTCACTATCTCTCTCTCTCTCACTCTCTCTCTCCCTCTCTTTCACACCCACATGCTCGCTTACAGGCTCAGAGATTTCCCTGTTTATTTTTTTAATGGAAAAATGGTGGTGGCATACAGAACACCATAGAGCTTGATTCAATTTTTTTTTGTTTTGTTTTATGCCCAGGGGTACTGTTTCCCAAATATATTGTCACAGCTTTTGTGTTGGATTATTGACAAGCCAAAATTGTGAAATATTGAGTCTGATAATAATTTTTCTAAAAATATGTTTATTGTCTTCGTGTGTGTGAGAGTGTGATGGTGTTGGTGGGACCACGTGTGAAAAAAAAAACACTGCTATGTACAGTTAATGAGCGCTGTTATTGATGCATCAAACATATTGATTTATGTTAATTAACATTGGAAGTGTTAATGGAACAGCAGAAATGTTTGAATTTCAACCGAGTAGATTTTCCTTCTTCACTTAACACAGATTGTCCCATATTCATGTGCTGATATTTACAGTATGTTGCATATTGTGTGTGTATGAGTGAAGGTTGGTGTTTGCTGTGGTTATAGCTGATACAACATTTTGAAACAACAGATAATACTAAAATAGATCAAACATTACACTAGCAGCATATGTTCACAGTTATATGTTTAGTTTTTGATTATTATTTTGTCAACATTCCCAGATGTTTTGCAGTATTGTAGATTCTGGTTCGCGCAGATGAGCACATGAATGTTGTAGATTTTTTTGCTCCTGAATTATGAGGATGTGTGACAATAACATTTTTAAGGGGAACCACATATGAGCCTTTTGGCTTTTTGTCTTGCACATCTCTTACGCTTGTCTAAATATTTCATTTTGTTTTCACTAGTTATATTTTTTATCTTACATTTTTTAATTTGTCTTCTTTTTTTGACATTGTGCAAATAAACAAGTTGGGCTTTGTATTAATATCTATAACTAATTATCTAATTTTGGACAGTGTGGGGTTATTTCATATTCATATTTCATATTGGTCCTTTGTTCTCGTCAACCAGTATTTTCTACTGATTCTTTAACTTGTATGGTTGTATTGTTGTCAAAGTGCTCTTCTTATGATGAAATAGTAAGACTCCCATTTATGATGAATATTGACAATTTTGCCCTTATTTACCTAATTTTTACAGTGTGGTATTTAATGGATTTTTTTTTTTAAAGATTCCTTCTTCAGAATAGGTGACAATGTGTTGGAGGTGATTAATCTTTGTGGTCTTTTAATTGGATAGTTTACCCATCATCACATATATGAGGAACTGTTGTGATGCTTGTTCATATAATACTCTGTAAAGGTTGAACTGAAACAACAAATACACATGAGTTTTTTCACTTTTATTCATGATATATATGTTTAATTCTTTATGACATAGGCAATTGGACAGAAAAGTCATGTATTTGTGAAAATCGTGCTTAACTTTTGAAAAAGCATTTGCTTTTCATATGAAGTTAAAATCACTCTGTAATATCACATGAATATCTGCACACTGACTCAGTCTGCTTGTTTTATTCAGACAGAGTGACATCAGACCGGGTGATCATGCACAACTTCGGCATACTCATAGCATTACCCTCTCATTCACACTTAACTATATCAGACTTGCTCGTGAATAAAATATGAAATTTGGAAAACTGAAATCTGAAACTGAATTCCAACTGGGTCACTGCCTCATGCACAAATGATTGGGGATAAATGGACATTCATATATTTTCCTAAGTGGATTTGACAGGCCTTTCTCCAGGCTCACCACTAGAGGGGAAAAGTCCATTGCTCACCCACTCTCTCAGTTTATTTCTGATACTCACACATGACCTACAAATCAGACAGAAGAGAGAGAGAGAGAGAGACAGAGAGAATGGGGATTTGGCATTCAGGGCTACTCTCCCTAAATGATCTGAACCAAAGTATATAATTTTCTCCTAACAAAACCTTTTTCTTCTGCTTCTTCTTCTTATTCCTCTCCATAATATTAGAAGTAGCAGTAATTGTAGCCATTGTACTGGTTAATATACTATATTGAGAAACCAAATGAATGACCAGTTATTTAAAAGGGCAGTGTTAAGGATTAAGTGGTATCTAGATGAGGTGAGGTTGCAGATTGAAACAAACTGAATATCCCTCCCCTCCAGGTGTGTAGGAAAACCTACAGTGGCTATGAAAAACACAAAAGGCCCTCTTTAAAGCCAGTGTTTAGTTTGTCTGTCCTGGGCTACTGTATAAACATGGCGGGCTCCACAGAAGAGAAACCACTCCCTATATAAATATAAAGGGCTCATGCTAAGGCAACAAAAACACAACAGTTCTTATTTTCAGGTGATTATGAACTAATTAAAGCATACTTCCATACTTTCCTCTAGACAACACTAAATTCTACACAGTGCATCTTTAAGGAAAAAAGACTTCAAAAGGACATTGCGCTTTTAGCAGATATTAGAGGACAACTTGAGGTAACACTATGGCTAATGCACCCTGCACAGTCTGTATTTCACATATTAATACATTTCTGAAATAAAAAATGCAACCTTACTTTCAACTCAAGGAATAACTAAAAAAGGGAAATGTATCATCATATTTCTAAAAGTAAAAATGTCTTTTTCCTCACCATTTTAAGTGTTGTCTCACCAGCTATTGTATTGCTATGGAACTTGGTACATACACTCATGGCCCCCTTTGATGAACCCTTTAATTATTCTTAATGCATTATTATCAGGTCAAAATTTGTCCAAACTTTATTTATTATCAATAGACCATTTGCACAGCAGACTTTTAGACATATTAAAGCAGGAAAAGCACAGGTGTAAATAATGACACTAAGCATGCACTTAGCATGTTACCATTTTCATTGTGTACATGTTAGCAGGCTAACATTAGCATTTAGCTCAAAGCACTGCAGCCTCACAGAGCTAGTAGCACAGCTTTAGACTTGATAAAACGCACTCCTATGAAATTGTCAGCTGTTCCTATGCTACCATTTAGTCTACATGTAACTTTGCAGCCTCCTTCCAAAATATATTGTCATGTTTTACTAAATGGCAAATGTCTGTAGAAGCTAAAGATGTAGAGGTGATTTGTGTCTGTCAGTGGTGATTTTAGTAGTGGCAGGTAATTTAATTCCCTCTACACTTTTATACCTGCTCCATCTTTGGGTAAAGAGATAAAAAAAATTACATCAAATTTGATAGGTGATCAGTAACTTAGAGCAATGCTTTGCCGCTGACATTTCAACAGACAGGCAGACCTAAGATAGCAACATGTGGAAAAAGACCTATGACATGAAAGAGATGGGTGAATTTCAGGATGATGTATGTGGATCTATGTGCGCCTGTGACTGTGTGTATGCTTTGTAGACAGGTGGTTGTGTGCACACTCAACACCTGTGTTGTTCTTTAATCTCAGGAAATTCAGCGGATTGTAGAGTGACACAGATCAAGCTCTTTCACCAGAGCACAAGGAAAGAGACTTGTGTTGATTCTGTTTTTGATGTGCTGCCATCCAATTGTGCCGGGCAGAATCACACAAAGGAGGTGACTGTTGATTTTAATACAAACAAATAGTAGTTCTAATATCAGAAAAAAAGCAGAAAAAGATCACTGATACATAGTGAGCTGACTTTAGGAGACAAAAATTGATAATGCATTAATTTCCATTTTCCTTTCAGTCATTTTTCTTTCTTAGCAGATCTGTTCAGACAGAAACTGAGGGGCTGGGGGTTTCTGAGGGGCTGAATGTGTTTTTTACAGAAACTCAGTGTTACTGAGTGCTCCTTTTTTATCTCCTATACAGTCTCTCCCTGACTCTCTACGGTAGCTGCTGCTTCATGCATCTTTAAAAGATGAGAGGGAGGCTCCGCTTTCTCATGCCATGTATGACGAGGAGGGAGAAAACCCAAGAAAGATGAAGCAGAAACAGTCAATAGCTTAATGTCTAACCCACATATTGTTTAAAAGCTGTGCTTGAATAAAACTTAATCACCCTTTGTCTCTATTTTTTTTCTGTGTCGTGCGGTATTCCCCAAATCCTACCTCCTCTTCCTCTGCATTTCGTGCCGCTCCCGGTGAATCTCATCAGGATAATTATTCGTGCACAGGCATCTGAGGCACGAGCATCTGCCTCTCCTTCTGTTGACCTCCCCCTGCCTCCCCCTCATTTTTTCTCTTCTATCCTCCTCTCCTCTCCTCCTTTCTTTTCCTCTCCCTCCAAACATGACCCTTCTTTCCCCATCCTCATCATCTCTCCTTTCCTTGTGCTTCAAAACCATTTCTTTGTTAAAGAGAGCATCCCTCCCATTTATTTGCCACTTCACAGTCTGTAAATTGCAAACATGTTCTGCATACATTGTAAAGGGAACAGAAGTGTTTTAAGGGGGTAACAAAGGAAGCAAATCTGAAAGGTGACAGGAAGAAATAATCAAGTGGCAGAGAATTTTTACAGAAAATATGACGTTAAGAATTAGACAAAAGTGGAAAATCTTCACACATTTGATGAGCTGTACCAAAACTGTTGTGATGAAACTCAGTAAAACCTTAACCGGTGGTGTGTAGAACATTTCTTTATGCAGCAGTTACTGTACAGACATGAGAGAGTACAGATGGATATGGGATATGCATTGGCCTCAGCAGTAAACTATATGATCTGTGCATTAGCAGAACATCCGGCTGCAAGTCACGGATGTATCATTTTACATATATAATTGCTGCAGGGTGAAATCTCTTATCTACAAAATGTAATTTTGTTAGGAATACGAACAGATCTCCATGACAAAACATTTACATCACCAAATTGAAAAGGCTTCATAAACTGAAAGTATTGGGAAGTTTTCTCAACCCTTATCTTTAAGCAACACACGGAGAAGCGGAGAAATGAGGCTGGCATACAAAGAGATGATGGCACCTTCATCATATTACTGTAACAGAGGTGCGTAGACATGTATCATAAGATCACAATACTTTCTACAAAGCATATGGCCAACCGATGTTGACCTTGTTTTATTGCATTTAAGTTGATAGAGCGTCTGTGTAAGTAGGAGACAGACCAACACATTACTGACCAGAGGCATTGCCGGGAATCTAGGAATCATATTACCGGGTGAAGTACACCCCTGAAGTGATTTCCACTTATGAAACCACATGTACTCTTGCTGGCCTGACATAAAAAACACCCCTACTCTATTGCAATCTCAACTCAATTAAGGTATCATACACTGCTGATCTGTCTACAGTCCCCAAGAAACAACAAATGATGTGACACCTTGGTCAACACATACTTGATTAATCATCTGTATCACTTATTTCCTGTTGCCAATGCCAATCTGTTGACAGCACACACAGCCAGATAAGTAAAGTCAACATGGTCATCATGTTGGCAGGATGACAAAACTACAACAGAGATTTGCTGATGATTTAAAAAGCATGTTTTGGATGGGAATTTGTGCGCTCACAGATTGTACCCTGAGTATGAAACTAGCCAGTTTTAGCCACACTAGCAGCATTACTCTGGGGACGACAATGTACAGACATCGTCATCCTCAGTTGTAATGCTACTAGTCCACCACTTTGGTCCAGGCTGAAATGTCTCAACAACGATAGGAAGGATTGACATTCAATTTTGTACAGACATTCATGGTGCCCAGAAGATGAGTCCTAAGGACTTTGTGATGCTGAATAAAATGTCTTGACAAATGTTTGATGGATTTCCATGACATTTGGTTCAGGCATTAATGTTCAACTATTCCTCTAGAAGTATCATTAAGTCAAAATGTCACTTTGTACAGTTCTTCTTCTATTGACTAAATACCTGCAAAACTAATGGCAAATGTTAGCATGCTGACACACTAAACTATGATGGTGAATATGATAAACATTATACTTGCTAAGCATCAGCATGTTAGCTTTGTCATTGTGAGCATGTCATGGATGAAATGTCCTGACAACTGGATTCCCATGAAATTTGGTTCAGATAGTTTATGCCCTTGACTTTTCATCTAGGGCCATCATCATGTCAAAATTTGTTTTGTTTTTTGACCAAATAATATATCTCAAAATAAAGTCTCAAAATATCTCAAAACTAATGACATTCCCTCCCATCATGACATTAGCATTTAGCTCAAAGCACTGCTGTACCTAAGTACAGCATCACAGAGCAGTTAGTGTTGCTGTTGATGCTGTTATGTGTTAATCCCACCAAGCCCTGTCTCCTCATAAGTGTCTTTAAGGCCCTATAACGCCTTTACATTTCAGGCCTGTCATGAAGCATCACTGTCTTCACCTTCCCTACTTGCTATATGTCCTTGTTACATGCATTGCATCTGTTGGCACATTTCTCCAGCACATCTTGTGCTATAAATAGCAAACTAGCATCTGCAATAAATTTGCTCCTCTGGGCTCTGAAACAAGCACGACATAGACTTACTATACAGTGGGCTTGAATGTACATTTAAGAAGTCAATACAGTCGGCCCTCACAAATCTCTGAAGAATAAAAGTCATTGAATGATAAATTTAGTGCAGAAACAATTCATTGTTTCATCTTATTAGTTGATAGAGAGAAAGTTATTCAACAAATTAGATAATCAGTTAATTGTTTAAATCATGAAAAATGGCAAGTTGAATATTTCTGTACTTTAGATCAGAAGAAACAAGCAATCTGAAGATGTCAACTTGGGTTATGGACAACTGTAATGAGCATAAAAAATAATCAACAAATTAGTTGATAACAAGAATAATTGTAAGTTGCAGCCTTAAAGATACTTCAAAGTAGGTACTGCACACATATAATGCGTGACAGGACAATATAAAACTGAATAAAGAGGCTATCTCAACACTTAGACTCATCTTAGACTCAAACAAAGACATTATGATCTGAAGGAAAGACAGGAAGAGAAAGAGCAAAATCTGAGACTTAGTTAATAGAAGGCACTGCTAATCAAACATCTAATTATATGCCCATAAAAAGAATAGAATGGGAGATAACATTACAGAATGGGGCAATCTTTCACGCATATGCAGAGCAGATCCACATTGCATACGAAAATGTTGGGGGATGGGAACTCCTCCTCATAGTCACAGTAGGGCATATGAAGTATGCATATTCAGATGGCAGGGAATGCACACAGTATGGTATACTGTACGCATACAGAGGCTTTTCAAGGGCATTGCATTGCACTGCAGGTGTGTAGTCTAACTCATCTAAGCATCCTTAAAAACTAGATTCCCCAGGTAGGAAATTCCATAGTAGTGTAAATTTTAATATAGAAAATATGAAATAGAAGCAGCACAGAATGACTGCTATAGGGCTTTCTGAATTTGTGTAGCACACAAAGGAGCAGTCAGTGAAAGCGAGACATGGAGGCAGGGGCATTTATAAGACATTGGCCTGGCTCAGACATACTGTATCAATTAAACATCAATGGCAAGCGAGGCATCATTCGGACTGCACTGAACCTACTGTAGATGAATTCCAGTGAAATTCTTATATTCAACTAAGACTTCATATCCGAAAATAGGTCTGTGTCAATGAAACCTAAATGAATTTGTGATTGTTTAAAGAGTTTTGTGTATGTGTGTGTGTGTGTGTGTGTGTGTGTGTGTGCGTGTGTGTACGTGCACTGGGTCTTTCCCCAGAGCGGTTCTGTTCTGTTCCTCTCCAAGGTGACGCCGGTTACCATGGTAGCAACATCAGCTCTGAATCTCTCTCTCTTTCTCTTCCTCTTCCTCCCTCTGTCTTTCTCTCTCCCTCTTTTTTTCAGTCTCTCACCCTGTTTCCCTCTTTCTCCTTTCTCTCTCTATCTCTCTCGCTGCTGCTTCCATCACACACACCACCACCGCCACCATCACCACAGTAAAGCAGGCCAACAACCATTTACATGGCACAGTTGGTCCTCAGCCAGGCTTTCTCCTCTCTGGCTGGGAGATATATGGAAATTATGGAAATGTTACATATATCAGCACAATGCTATTCCACAGTTCCTCTAAAAATATAGGGGTGGATCCCCTTATCTCTGATCTTCATTTTTACTTTTCATTGTTATCACTTTGTTCTCTGCTTTGCTGTATTACAAATGAGACACATAGTTAATCAAAAATCCATATCCAGTATTTATAAATACTAATTTAATTTTTTTTTGTATTGGATTATTGATTTCATGTGATACAAATTTTTTCTTTGTTTTCTTTTGTGTATCTTTGTGTGGATCATATGCATGTTTTCAGCGATAGCAAACACTTCAAATGGCTTGTAGTCTCTCTAGCTACTCTGCTCTCTTTCTGTGAGGTGGAATATCATTTTGCATTATTTTCTCAGTGATCTTCATCATCCCTCCATCTATTCATCTTATTTTTTTTCCATTTAGCTCGAACAATGAAATGACATGGCATCAGAATGAAAACAAAAAGAACAGAAGGGCGAGCGCAGATAGAGCGGTGTAATGTAGAAGAGTGATTTCCATTCCCAGTAGAAATCAATAGACTGAGCTCTAACATCTTGGGAATGTGTATGAGTGTGTGTGTTTGTGTGTATGTGTGTCTTTGTATATATGCATGTGGATATACACATTCAAATCTGTTCATATAAGTAAATGTCTTTTTATGTTTGTGCGTCTACATGTCTGTGTGCGTGTGTGTGTGTGTGTGTGTGCGTGCCAGTGTGAGTGTGGCCTAAAACAGAGAGCCACAGCCAGAGGGTAATCAATACCGACTGTAAATGATGGCTATAATGGGACCATGCCTGTGGTGGGACATTGCAGAAGTGATGTGGATGTAGCCTGTGTGAGTCTGTGTGGAGTGGATATAATGCTATTTGATCCTGTGTGTGTGTGTGTATGCTTCTGTGTTATCTCTGTGCGTGTGAGTGTGTCCTCCAGTGCAGGGCAAATAGTGAAGGTGTGGTTGGTGGGCAGACAGGGTCCCAGTCTCAGTTCTGGGTGTACGATAACAGAAATTCAATTGAGCTGGCGAGCCCTGGCCTGTGGGATTCACTGCCTGTGGGTAAGTGTGTGTGTGTGTGTGTAAATGTGTGTGTGTGTGTTTTAGTCATTAGGCAACTTGATCCTCCCAGCTCTCTCTCCTCAGGTCTGAATGAAATAAGTGATCAAGTTCTGTTTGACTGCGTGTTTATTAATGTATAATATGAGCGTCTTTGTTTTTTTTTACTCATCCTTCCTTCCTCTTCATCCTTTCCTTTTTCCTTTCCTTTCTTTTATTCTCATACCTCCTTTATTCCCACTTTTCTCCTCACAGTCTTTTATCCCATTTCTTCCGTTTCCTTCCTCATTTCTATTCTGTAGTTTTGAAATTTTTATGGTTATTCATACTCTAAAAACTGTTAAAGGATATCTCAAAACCATCTTATCTGTGTGGCTATCAGAGGTAAGTGAGAATTGTATTTACTGTTATGTTTATTTATTTACTCTATTTTTTTATTTAGGTGAAATGATCCTTTAACTGTAGCTTATCTAAAAGAAAGGCACATAAAAGAAATGTCTTCTCATCCTTCTTATCCTCAATTCCACCTCCTCCTCGACTCCTCTGTGCCTCTTTCCCCCCTACTCTGCTACCCATCCTTGGCAGCTGATCGTCCTCTCTGGGCCAAGCACAAACAAATGGCAGCCTCCCTCAGCAACAGCATGATGCTCTGACACACAAGCATGGCTGAACTGGGCCCGATCATGCACCCACCTTGAGATCTTGGACTTTGCAGCAACAACATCCAGAGGTCCAAGCAATTGTTGTTGGAGACATGAACCATTGCAAATTGGACATAACAATGCCAGGATTTAATCAATATGTGAAGAAACAAATGAGGAAGAATAATATGTTGAACAAATGCTTTGCAAATGTGGAGGCAACATATGTGTCAAGGATAAGCAAACTCAGATCATAATGTGGTTCATCTTGTACCAAAATCTAAATTGAAAAGCATCAGAAAAAAGTGAACAGAATTTAGTCATTTGACAGTGTAGAAAACCCTGAAGCATGTTTTAATGATACTATGTGAGAGGAGTTTCATCATGGCTGCTTGAAATATGAACAGTAATAACCAACTACATAGGGTTTAGTGACACCAACCAAGGAGATAAAAATCTATCCAAATAACACAATGTACATAACTAAGGATATTAAGCATACTATGAATTTGAGGAAGATTGCTTTCGAGAAGAGAATTAAAGCACGTAAAAGAACATTTAAGGGTTAAACTATGAGAGGCAAAGAGGGCACACAAGCCACAATTAGAAAAAAGTTTTAAAAGCAACAATACCAAACACTCACGGGACACTATGAAGGGGGTGACTGGACTGTCAACCACTCAGAACGCATTAGTGGCAGATAATGGCAGAGTTTGCAAATCAACTGAGCATTTCTTTTCCTGAGTTAATGTTGTTGACATCCTTAATTCAGTTGTACTTGTGCAGTCAGACAGAACTGATGTTTCTGAGGAACACTTTAAACATTAAATCAGAGGAAGACCACAGGACCAGATAACATCAGTGCAGTTATTCTTAAAACATTTGCAGTTGAGCTTGTGTGTCAACCTATTTTTCACTGTTCTATAGACACTCACATATTTCCTGAAATGTCACATATAATACCTCTTCCAAAGAAAGCATGTCCTAAGGAATTCAGTCATTATCATCCTGTAGCTTTAACCCCTATTGTTATGAAAACCTTAGAAAGAATTGTGGTTCAGCAGCTTCTATAGTCTAGCAGCTTCTATATATAAGTCTATAGGTGAGAAACTGGACATGCACCAGTTTGCACATAAGCAGAATTGTAGCACAGAAGATGCAGTTGTAACATTGATACACCCAATATTGAAGCATTTAGATAAAACTATAGCTAGGGCTGTCTTCTTAGATTTTTACGTCTGCATTCAACACAATTCAGCCAGAGCTCTTACTGGCAAAGATGGAGGTTAAGATGGAGGTCTTTATCTTATTGAGTGGTACTATTCATTTCTTATGAATAGAGTACAGATAGTTAAAATTAATCAGACATATTCAACTCCCATTGTTACTAAATCAGGAGCACCCTGGGGTTGTGTGAGCTCACCTCTACTCTTCACTCTTTACACAGACAATTGTAAAACTGATAGTCCACATACATTTAAATTGAAGTTTTCTGTCTTTGTTAGTGTAGAACTTGTTGTTCTTCCAGTGAACTTGTATCTTCCACCAGTTACTCTCCATAACACACAGATAGATCAAACGCTTGAGTTGAGTTTTCAAGCTGCGTATGTTAAAAGAAGGTTGTCTCTGACAGGTGATATTTGTCTGACCCCTCTTATATTTTATTTAAAGAATATCAGCTTTTGCCATCAAACAGAAGATTTAGAGTCCCACAGGCTCGACTGAACAGACTGCAGGACTCAATGCACTTAATGTTAAAGTGAGAGTGATTAAATTTATTTGCAATGAGACGCAAGACAAATTTCTGAAGAATATTCTGATAATAAAATGAAATCAAATCAAATATAGTACTGTACCGTGGGTGCATTTTGCAAAATGGACAAAAGCTCATATGACCAGTCATCCATTCATGTGTGCGGCAGATTCATGGCCACACACAGAAAGAGGAAAGCACGTTATGGACTCAAACATGCACTCTACTGCCCAACTCTGTGGCTTTATATTAGCGTAATCCTCGGTTTAGTATGAATCCAGACCTAAGCTCTGACTATTTTCCCAAGAGGAGATGCTGCCATGGCCTGGTTTTATTGGGACACTGTCATTTAGCTTACACACATACACACGCAAACACACAAACACACGCATTCAGGGTGGGATCAGGCTGTAGTCATGCCAACTAGTCCCAGATTAGGTGCTCATGGTGACAATGTAATGAGTAGAGACCAATATGTTGCCTGCCTTTCTGCCTCCCAGTTTTCTTTCTGCCTCCTTGAGTGTCGGGATGCCTTTTTACTTCATTTGCTGTCTTGAAGCGTCTGACAAACTCCCGCTGAGCCCACTTATGTGTCTCCCTCTACTGTCAACTAACGTCTGTCTGACGTGTCGCTACTCTGTGAAGCCTTCTTATCACAAAAATCTACTCCTACTGCAACGCAACATATCAAATGTATTGTGAAGGACATCCTTTTTGTGCCATATCTATATTCACCAGCTCAGAGTTTGAATAATGATCTCGCTTAGAAAAGTATCATCTCTTGGGTTAATTATTGTAACGCATTGGGGAGAAAGATACATTTTTGCTACAGGGCAAAATCAGCTCATATTCACTCATTCACTCACAGTCAACTTACTCAAGGTAGTTGGAGAAAAACAGAATTATTAACATTTTCTCATAGGGATCTGAGTTCATAGTAAAAAAAAAAGTTTTAGTTTCCGTGAAATCATGTGACCTGATAACAGTATTTCCATATCTGGTTCCATTAAATATTTAACTGTACATGTTTTAAAAGGTTTCACTACTTTGTGATGTGAAATGTTATTGTCAAATACAAAACATCTCCTCAGTCAGCTACCCGACATTAACCCTACAATCTTTACCTAAGACTCACTTCACAACTTGAAACAGATGAAACGCTTTTCTGCTGACCACCGCTCAAAATATCCACAACAATATTCACCATCATAGTTTAGTGTTAGCATGCTAACATTTATTAATTTGAACTAAACACTAAGTACAGCTGAGGCTAATGGGAATGTCATAGTCTTGCAGTTATTTGGTCGCAAACAAAAGTATTGGAAAAAGTGAAATTTTGACTGATGATAATACCAGAGGAAAGGTTAAGTTATCAGCAAAGTTACTACAATTCATGCTGGACATGAGTGTATGAGCCAAATGTCATGGAAATCCATCAAATATTTGTCGTGACATTTCGCTCAGCACCACATATGTAAGCCTCATGGTGGTGCTAGAGGAAAAGTCTGCGGTCCAATGAAGTCATAAGAATAGCAAAACTTGAATTCTATACGCGATTTCATGAAGTAGGTGGGATTAACTTTGTTCTCCAGTGTTCCAGTTATAAACATGCAGTGATGAACAGAGGTGAACTGGGAGAGCATTGATGGGATACTTTGAATATGCAAATGTCACGAGGAAGCAGTATTTGCATGGTAATAGTATCAGTTGCTCGATGAAACCTCACATTCATTCTACAACCATACAGAGAAAACACTGGAGCTAATGACTCTCGTGAGATGCCATACTATAAGAGATCCACCATCTTGTCACAGCAATCATAGTGTGCTGACAGCGTTATTAAGCTTCCTCCTAATGTGATGAATGGAGGAAAATGCTTGAAAGACCACATCAGATGATAACACTGTTTTCCTTTGCTCAGTGGTCCAGATTGTGCACTCTGCATATCTGAGCTCTGGCTTTGGATATAAGCATTTCCCCCCAATGCTTCAACTGCCAATAAATGCTCACTTTGTCAAGCTCAACATGCAGTTTGACTTGCAGTGTGACTGTGCCACAACAAAAAACAAAGAGGTGTTCAGCTGTACAGATAACTGTCTGTTTCTCTCCTGATGTGGTCTTACTGTCAGTACTGTTCCCCTTTCCACATTTAACTCTTTCGTATCATGTCTCACAGACCTCTGCTGTTGTATCTTTCAGTTTAAATTTGATTTCCCACCAAAGTGTAAGTCCCCCTTCCAGTCAAAAATTTGTTTTTTTTTCTTCTTGTTCCATCAGTTGGATGTTTGAGCTTCATTGTGCGTAATGATGTATGTCCAGAGTTTGAAGAGAAGAAAGTTTCTCTGAATTCACCTACAATTTGAGATTAAGGCAAATACTTACAAGCATGACTTGTGACATCACAACAATTTTGGAGGCAATTGAACTCTAGTGTGCAATTGACACACACAAACCTGGAGTCTCCATTGCACAAACCCTGAGAATGGACTTAAGGAAGTAAATGAACTTTTTTGTGAGAAAAAAACCCCACAAAAAATTTGTCAAAGCAGAATTTTTTTTTAAATATGTCCTCAAACATATCTGGAGGAGATCTTATATAAATAATGTCCTCTCCTTCATCCAGCCTCAGAACCCCGTGAGCGTGTGTCTGTCCCTTAATATAATAATCATTACATTTTAGAAGTTGATGAGCTTAGACAGAAAAATGTGGTTTCTGTGGGAAGGTTAAATATGAATAGAAGTTATGAAATCTGAGGAGTAAATATCCTGAATGAAAATGTATCTTCCACTCTATTTCCAAACAGCTCCCTTTCAGCCAGCATTTAATTGAGCTATTCTTCATCATAATTACTATGACACAATGGCTTTGTGGTGATCTTGATATCAATTGGACTTGAGTGACAGATTTGGCCTTAAGACTTCTTTACCAGTTGTGTTTTTATAGTAAATAATAACACATTTCAATCCTCGAATGACTTCTGTGGTTCTTAACATGTTAACTCTACAAATGCTTTAACTTTCAACTTACTAGGCACCCATCATTATTCATGTTATACTGTCACACCATTTCACTCCATGAAAAAGGAGACTCATTACACAATGTAAAGTAAGAAAAGAGCAATAGAGCTGTGATTAGGAAAGGAAAGAAATGTATAAAATGCCATGTCACAGTCATGCTCTTTCAGTTTGGCACCCATAGATGATTTTGAGAGCTTTTTTTTTTTCTTGTGCCATCAAACAGCATCATCACTATCGAGTTTGGTGATATTATGACTGCAGCATTTTATTTCCCAGTTGTGCATCATTATTGAGAGAGAGAGAGAGAAAGACTTCAACAAGTGTGAATATTACAGTTGATTCAACTTTCATGAAGAGTTTGAACAGACCTTGAAAAGATGTCATTTTTTAAAATCCTCCTTTTATCTTTGTGAAAGATGATGAATATTTCATTAAATTTAATTCCCCTACAACCTTGTCTTAGTTGCGCAATAGTTTCTACACAAATTTGCATCTTTTTTTTTTTTACAAAAGTGTAAGAACAACAAGGTTAAAGCAGACACACCTATCTCCAACCCTCTCTATTTCTCCTCTCCATCACTCACTTTTTTCATAAATATATCCAACGCAGCTTTCACACAGAGGCAGGTTATTGCTTTCAAACTAATACCAGAGACATTTCATGCTCAAGTATGAAAAGGGATTTAAGGACAAATCTAATCTACTGTAGTGTGCAATGATGAAATATCAGTGTAATATCTAGAATTTGGGAAACCTCAATAGAAAGCTGGTCCCAGATATGATGGAGCATTTCTAATCCTATCTTGTCCTCCTCCACTACCCTCCACCCTACTTACCCTCTGTTCTCTTTCCTTTTCCTTTCCTTTTTGTTCCTGTCTTTTCCTTTCCTTTCCTTTCCTTTCCTTTCCTTTCCTTTCCTTTCCTTTCCTTTCCTTTCCTTTCCTTTCCTTTCCTTTCCTTTCCTTTCCTTTCCCTTCCCTTCCCTTCCCCTCCCCTCTTTTCTCTGCATAATCCAGAGCATCAGAGCAGATTGTGGCTGGCATACTGCAGTAGCAGGTGTAATCTTAGGGTTGTGTGTCTCTCATCAGCAGATCTCCCTCCGCAGCCTCTCTGATGCTATTTTTGGCACACATGCACATGCAGCAGCATGGCTGAGAGAATGAGGCAGGGATTGGGAGAGGCTTGAGGGGAGGAGGGGAGGGGTGAGAAGTGCAGAGTTGCCTTCAACGGAAAGGGCTGCTCTATAATCTGACTGCACGCTGCTGTTGATGCTTGAATTTGGTCAGGGTGAGCTGATTTGAGGTGATTGTTGTTAGGCTGGATTTGCATTGGCTACACACCAGATTAGATAATTTGAATCAGGTTGAAAGAGCCCTGGCTGTACCCAGTCTTAAAAAAATGTAGTCCAAACAGGGTCAGACAACATTCCTCTGCACCACCAGTAGGCCTGTCTACTGCCTAGCGTGCCATATTATCTTCACAGCTCCAGCCAGCCATGCATGTGCCTTCACCAACCCTGGAATGGGAACAGCACTATCAGCACTTTGTCTCCACTCAGTTGTTTGCCGGGTGTTGGTGTGTATGTGTGTGTGTGTGTGTGTGTGTGCAGAGGGGTTGATTGTGGGTTGACATGTTAACAAAACACTATGCATCCCCCTCTCCTCTTTCTTCATCTCCACTCATCTGCTGCCCTGCTAGTGAGTTTGTGTCCAGCCAGCAGTCCTGAGAGTGAAAAGCTTCATCAGCTGAATTACTGGAAGTTAGCTGTCTCAATCAATTAAGTCTTGCGGGCCAGGACACATGGCTAGAGCTGCAGAGCCTAGTTCTCTTATGTCTCGTCCTCTATCCTGCCATTCTTTCATTTAGTATCTCTCCTCTCCTCTCCTCTCCTCTCCTCTCCTCTCCTCTCCTCTCCTCTCCTCTCCTCTCCTCTCCTCTCCTCTCCTCTCCTCTAGCACCCCTCTGTTAAGCTGCTAATCCACATACATATGCAGCAAATTACATTATCCATACAGATCAGCACTCGTCAGCTTTTACTTTCTCTTCCTGCACTAAGACAGTTGTTTTCGAGACCTTTAGGTAAATTTGCCTTTACTTATTCAAAAAAGCTATAGGCAGGGGGCTGAGGTCCCAAGATAAGCAATGATCTCTTTCTTACAAGGGCAATATCATCCACACTATCACACATCCACACACAAACACATACACACACAATCCTGCAGCTATACTCTGTCATGTGGTCAGCTTGATGCTGTGTAGACTAACTGTGCTTCAGGCCTTTCTGATGTAAAAAAAAAAAAGTACTATTGATGCTGGATTTCGGCAAAACTGCTATGATAACTAATAGACTCTGCATAGATTAGCTTGAAGGTGTGAAGTAATGTATGACGTCTTTTTCTTAACTTTAAAGCTCTTATTCAAAACTCAGCTTCAAACTAGTAGAAACTAATTAGTCATTCTGTCACCAAATGTGCATTGTTTTAATGACTGGAGGAGGAAAGACAGTGAAAATGTTGCGAATATTGACAGCAATAGCCAACAGTTCAGTAAACCAGCATAAGTGAAATGTGAAAATGGATTATCAAGTGAATGTGTAGTATGCACATCGATGATATTTGGTTTCTGAGCTCTGGACTCGTCACTTCCCTCAAGGAAGTACAAGCCCTGCACAGCAAAAAGATCGAAGAAAGAGTGAACAGTGTACTGCTATATGAGGACAGTGTGTTGGATATATGTGATATAAATCACAAATGTGCATGGCAGGAAATGTTTTAACATAATATAAATACACAAATACGACAGCATCACACTTGATCCATAAAATCTTTGGCAAATTACCAAAATATCAAATACCAGAGAGAAATGCAATAAAGTTATGAATGTATCAATGAAGGACACAATGATATGTATAAAGAACATAAAAAGGGACAATGTGTTGTAAACCAAACACTTTATTACACATTATTTTCTATATCTATTTAAAGATATAGGTAACACAGCGAATATACAGCATAATTGCAATACATTGTCAGAAAGGGATTTGAAATCTAAAAAAGATCTAAAAAAAATTGCATGTATTCCTCAACGTTATCCTTGTTAGAGAAGATCTTATTGGGTCTAAGATATTTGACGACCTACATTCCTCTAAGATATAAATACACTGGGACTTTGTTACTTTTGTAATATTTAATCATGTTGATTCAAACTTCCTTACCTTGTAATCCACCTTTCTTCCTTATTTAATCTTTCACAAATTAGCCAGCACCACTAATATACTTGTGTTTCACAATATGACCATGCAGGTAATAACTATGTTACAGTGCAATATGTTCCCTAATTCTTTACATTACTTGAGTAAAATTTTCATGATTTGAAATGATTTCTGTCCCTATGTTTTCCATGTGGTTGTGAAAGAGTATGATATAGAGAATATGACATTTGGCTTGTATAGGAGGACAATAATTAGCTTGTTTCCAAGACGATGCTGTACTTGTTGTCATTACTGAGTGAACTCAGTCAGTGAGAGAAAAGGGTTTATGTTTATTATGCATGGAATGACACAGACTTAAGAACTTCACACTAAAGTAAAAGTTTGTCTTGTGAACAGTCACATGAGTCCAACAGAGAGTAGATGTGTGTTTACAGCTAGGACAAAGTTTAATCTGAGTGATCTTCTGTGTGTGTTTGTGAGACACATTAGCCAAGATGCCCCCTTTCATGGCACTGTACATATGTATCTCATATGTGTTCGATTTCCTCAAGTCTGTAGCAATGCAGATGTGCCTCAAGAGACAGACAGACAGACCTGGATAGCTCTGCCAGACCTCTTTTCATTGAGTTTAGCTCCGCCTTTAAGACAATGCAGAACCATGAAGTAATCAAGAAACTACAGTACCTGCAAGTTCTATCACCACTAATCCACTGGATCAGTACCTTCTTCTCCAACAGACCACAAGCAGTAACAGTTCACAATTCACTGTCACCCACCATTATTTTCAATACCAGCGCTCCACAAGGATGCATACTCAGGCCACTCCTCTACAAACTCTATACAACAACTATCAAAGTCCATACATCATCACCCTCTACTTCAAATATGCAGATAACACAGCCATCCTTGCACTGATCAATAACAACAATGACTCTCTTTCTGCCTATCCACATTCCATATCCAATTTTAGTGCACGGTGTGACGATAACTTTCTACCTTAACATCTCAAAAACTGAAGAACTGCTCTACTGTTCCCCAAAACACTGATCCATTCGCCCAGTCTCACCATCAAAGGAGAGAAGCCAGAGGAGGTTGAGTCTTTCTGATCAGATTAAACTGAACAATAACCTCAGCTTCAATCAGCATACCATGGACATTTACAAGCACTGTCAACAGAGACTTAAAGCCATCTGCAAACTAAACCACCTGTCTGTCCAACCCCATCTTCTTCTTCCTCTCCTGTACTGTAGCATTATTGATCCAGTTCCCCTGTATGGTACCATCTGTTTTTCCATATGCTTACAATCACCAATAAGAATGAACTCTTAAAGATAACTCATTTAGCCAGCAAACACATTGGTATTCCCACCCCCAACTTATCCGATTGTGTCACCCCATCCTTGACCCTGCAAAGCACTCACAATCGCACATGACCCAGACCATCCACCCTACCACCACTTTACCCCCCTTCCTTCTGGCTGTAGGTATAGACTACCCATTTGCAGAAAGGCCAGTTTTAGCAAGAGCTTTGTTCCTACAGCCAAACAAGCCTTAAATAATTAACCTTCTCTTAAGTCACAAGACATCCAGTCTGTGGCGTGTAGAGTGTCAAATCCATGTCTTTGACTCTGTTGTGTGACCCCTGTAATTAAGTGTCTCTGTAAATCATGTATTTGTATAACTCTATGCAATTCTGTATGTCTTACTTGTTTGTGTTATATATGCACCTACTGTGGAAAAGAATTTCCTCCTCGGGGACAAATAAACTATCTATCTATAAGGTCACATGGGCTCACCATGTGCTGCTGCTTGAGGCCTGGTGAACTGGATTCACACAACAATCCTCTCATTGTGTGTGTGTGTGTTTGCCCCGAGAAAAACAGTACAGTTAGTATGATTCAGTGTGCCTTGTGTTTTTTGCTATTTGTCTGGCAGTGAGGAATGAGAGTGAAAGGGGCATTAAGTGTCATGCCGTCTGATAAATGTGAGGATCTTCATATCAGCCCCCAAAAATGGCTCAGTTGTGACAGACAGGAAGTGAATGAAAATGCACAACAATCTAAGACTCAAGAGAGATTCAAGACAGCTTCATTGCCATTGTCTCTGACAATGAAATTGTAGTTACACCCCCAAATAGGTACAGGGCATCATGACAGTTAAAAATAACAGCTCACCAGCTTCATATTTCTGCGGGTTTATATCATCAAAACGTTCCTGGACCAGTAATACCTCCTCAACACTGAAGCATAAAAAGACACAACCTGCCCAAAAAGTTGCTGATCAGTTTCTTCCACTGCATGATTGAAAGTGTAATCACCTCTTGTTGTATTGCAGTGTGGTAAGGTTGCTTCATCAGGGCAGGAAGAACTACAGCAAGTTATCAGAACTGCTAAAGAAAATATTGGGTCATAATTAAAACAAAGTATCCTGCTGCACAGTAGATATCTTTATATTTCTGGTGATCTGAGGCTGTTGATGATGATTCTCAGTTGTGCACTGTGCACTTCATGATGAGCAGGATGAGTTCAAGGAGGCCTTTAATCAACTGCATCTGTGATGCATCACATGCAATGTATCATAGCATCATGTCTTAAATGTTGTCTCACTTCTCACTGCGTTTAACAACGTATAAAACATGCAAAGTTTTGCCATGGTTGTTGACATTCCTGATCCTGGAAATCTGCATCTCTAACCCCTCCTACCTCCTACCTGTAGTTTTGTTCTTACGCTCCTGTAAAATGGAGCTATGTTTGTTTTGTATGCCACTCTTGTGAGTCTGTCTATCTCTATCTGTCTGCCAATACTTAAAACGAGTTTGTAAAAGTTTCAGATAACGATTTTCTTTGGGGAAAAAAGAGATGTACCTTGAACTTTTCACACCTCTTTCTATCTCTCAGGGACAGACTGCCCCTATGCCTGATTCTCTGTTTACCTATCTGCCTCTGTATCTCTTTGCCCTTGTCTGACTTCATCTACAATGTCCAGAGCGGAGGGGAGGATAAAAAATGACTGCAGAGAGATGAGGGAGGTGGGCAGACAGTCAGAGGTCAAGAGGGACATAGAAATAGAAGGGGTGGCAAGTGAAAGGAGAGGAGAGGAGGTTACAGGTGTCTCAAAATAATTCTGTTGTAAACACCAACATCTCCAAATCACAGTATTCTGTCTATGGTAGAGGCTGAGACAGAAAAAAGTTGATTGAAAGGTGTATGTGGACTTATAAAAGGGTTATTGTGAACCATTAGTCCACAGTTCTTCTGTGCCTAGTCTCATCAAGAGGGATGAAAATAACCAATTAAATGTTGCATAGTTCAACAGCTATTACTTCTTAAACTTGTATTAACAATGTTTTTGACCACTTGGGGGAAGCCCAACAGGCTGTAAACACAATGCTAGCACAACATTAGCAAACGGTTGCCTATTTACACATCCAGCAGACACAGAGCAACATTAACATTCATTTGGTGTGTTTGTGTCTACCTGATGAATGGAATTCCATTGACCGCCCTCCTTTTAGCTCCATTTTTGGTCTCCTCGAGGCAACTATCTAGCTCTTTAGCTGCTTAATGTTTCACTATGTTCATCGGCTTAGCCTCTAACTTTGTTGGTCTGCTGTTTGGTGCTGGTAACACAATGCACATTTTTTTCAGCTTTTTTTGTTGTTGCTAAAAACAGCTGCCTCCTGCATCTGGAAACAATCCTGAGGAGAGCTTTGAGAATGAAACAAAACAGTAAAGTCAAGGGCTGTAAAAACAAAACAATAAGTTAAAGTATGCTAATGTTGGCTGTGAGCTGTGGGAAACTGCAGTCAACTGATGAATCTATAAATTTGTCACTACAGACCCCTTCCTCATACAAGTAGTCATTGTTTTAACAGAAAATATACTGATTACAGCAAGTTTGAAATAGTTTTGACTGCAATATTTTACTTTCCTACATTACATATTGTCCTTATTTGCACTGCAACAGCTGCTACCTGTGACAGAAATGTGCATATTCTGCAGTATAGCTAAATGACTAATTTAACTATTGTAATACTAGTTGCTCAAATGTGTTATGATAATAGTTTAAATTTAATTAGTCAATTAGTCTCAAAGTGGCAAACAAAACAAGTGTGCTAGCCTGAAAATGGGGATACTGTTTCCACAGATACCCAAAGCTTACTAAATATGATGCAATATAATATTATTGTATATATTTTAATTAGTCTCTCTATTATCTCTTAAATTGAGAAGTTTCATTTTAAACAGATGACTCCATTACAGGAACAAAGTTGTCGCTTTTAAGAATCTCTATTGCTTAAATGAACAACTTTTATGAGTTTGATCATTGCAGTACTCAGTATATACTGACTGCTGAACTTCAGATATTTTTTTTTGCCAACTCTTTGGGTGCTTCACTGCATCTTCTCCCAAGTCACAGAGGCATAATCCTAGACTAAACTTGAAGTTAAATGTTTCCAGATTTGACAATGCTTGCAGATTATGTCATGGAATAGGATTTTACCCCAATGAAACAATAAAAATAACACATCACTTTGCTCCTCCTGACAATTAGTTTAACAGGTGCTGTGTAGTTGCCAGGTTTAGAATCAATCAGTGCTCTGATTGTGTGTGTGCATTTTGTGCTTGTATGCTTGTGTGTGTGCACCTTTGTTGTTTCCCTCAGCTGCTCTGTGGTGTCCTAATGGGGCAGGAATAACAACGGGAGATCATAAACAGCAGCTGTGCCCAGACAGACCACACAGTGCACACTACCAGCAAGCTGTTCTTATGAAACTCACTCTGAGGTGACACAAAGTGCAGCAGGGAAAGACACAGAAAGTGATGAAAGCCACAGGAGTGTGTTAAGCAAATGTAGCTGCTGCATGGGGCTCTAATTTTGTTAGTTGCTGGGTTGGACAGAAATATCTCCACACATATTTTATGGATTGCCATGAAATTTGGTACAGACATGCAAGGTCCTCAGAGGATGAATCCTAATGATTTTGGTCATCCCCTGACTTTTCATCTAGTACCACCAGCAGGTCAAAGTTTCCATTTATACTGCCAAATATCTTAACATCTATACTAGATGGATTGCTACAACATTTTTTACATTCATTGTTCCCACATGATGTATCCTAATGACTTTGGTGATTCTCTGACTTTTAATCTTGCTCCATCAACAGGTTGACATTATTGGTTTAGATTAAGTTGTTTTAGCAACTGTTGGAGGGAATTCAAATTTAACACATTCATATTCCTTATAGGATGAATTGTAATAACTTTATCCTGGTTTTTCATCTATAGTAGCATCATTATTTTGAGGATGTCATACCAGTCTGATGTTAGTATTTAACTCAAAGCAGCACTGAGCCTGAGTACAACAATATAGAGCTGCTGGTATGGATGACAAAACCTTAAAAAGATTCCAGAGGGTGAGAATGAAACATTATTCTATTAGATTTTGGGTGTTATTAGTACAGTGTGTTAATCTTATGTCTGATTTCTGCCTTCAGTACACATTCCCAATGGAAAATGTATGTCTTGGTATTTTATAAAATACAGAATGATAGTACTTTTTAAAATTCCTTTTTCCTAATATGCATTTAAAGCAGGCAAATATCTTTACACATCCCATGGGAGGAATGCTAGCCTTATCACCCTGCTGGTACTGGCAATAAAAAAAAATGCTGGCACAGGCAGCAAAAATGTGTTCAGTGCTTGTTTTGTTTAATCAATAAGCATATTTTAATAAGCCTGGTAGGAAAGGAAAATATCACTGAGGAGCTTTAATTCTTTAAACAAAGAGAGTGACAGAGAAAAACAGATGACGGTTAGAAACAAAGAAGAGTGGAGAGTTAATGGAAAAAAAAGAAGGAAGATTCTGCTGATAGTATGGGATTAACTGTCCAAACCAGGCCATCATCATCAACACAGACCAGGACATGCAGCATTGGTGTTTGTTACTACAGCAACGGTAACCAGAGATACCGACGTTGGTGTTCAATCACACGGTGAGGTCACCCATTGTCCTGGGGAATCAGATCACCCATTACAGCCAGCCCCCATTGACCTGGTAAAATTATACATTAAACTGGGCAACCAAAACCAGTACATAGTTTCTTAATGGTTTTGTAATATGATGCCCTGTGTCTCAAAAAAGTACATTTGAAGAAAAAGTAAAGAGAAATCAGAAAAACATTCTTCAAGACTGATATGCATGTCATTTTTCAATTTAGCAGTATTATTCCATGTTGCAAGGATGAAAGTTGTTCACATGAGTGCAGAAGAGACACCCAAGTGTTCCAGGAGATAGCCTATATATTCAATTACATTACCTACAATACATATGGTGATCTATAAGTCCCTTGAGACATCAGTTCTTGTGTGAATGGGGTTAAGAAAACGACTGCAAGGTGAGATTAGGAAGCTAAAACATTATGCCAGTAGGGAAGGTGTTGGCTTTGTCTGCTACAGTCATTATTCAGTTTGTCTCTTTCAACTCACATGGAAAATGAAAGGTAGCTTTATAATACCCTGTTAGCGCAAAGGAGAATAGATCCAATCAGTAGAGGTGGATGATGACAAAGAAATGTGTCAGGCACAGTGGTGTCCCAGATATCAGAAAGGGCTTAAGTACAGGCGTTGTTCCTTAGAACAAGATGTATGTTATGGAGCCAGGTTATTAAAGAAAGCTGTGTGCTGACACCAGGGTCAGAACAAGCACCTGGAGCAAAACTAGCTTGAAAGTTGAAGAAAGGGATGTGACATGAACTGTGATAATGGGGAAAAATATTCACCCATTTTAGAACAACCTTATTTGCATTTCACCTGGACCACATTTGCTTTGTTTGAAATGTTGTATAGTCACATATGACTGAGAAAAGTGTGCTCTGTAATCTCTGTAGGTGGTTTATGGGGTCTGTGTTGGGATAGCTAAACCAGATTAAAAAAAAAAAAGCATGCTTAAGTTGAAGAAATTTGTGATTGATTGGCAGTAGATAATAGGGGGAAAGGCCTAGTTAGATTTCCAAGAAGCAGGAAAGAAGAAGAGTCTTTATGCTAAGCTGCTAAAACAAGTCCTGACACCAGCTCCATCTCACTTTCACAAAGAAAGCGCATAAGCAATTCCCAAAA
The DNA here is from genome assembly GCA_029490765.1 of Euthynnus affinis. Taxonomy (NCBI): domain Eukaryota; kingdom Metazoa; phylum Chordata; class Actinopteri; order Scombriformes; family Scombridae; genus Euthynnus; species Euthynnus affinis. The sequence goes on from CM055854.1 coordinate 16,601,457, forward strand.
GGTTGAACTATTCCTTGAAGATAAATCAAATCGTAGCTGATGCATGAATGTAGCTCTACAGTATATAGTTTCTCTCCCGAAAAGTGGAGAAATCTCCCTAACAACGAAACAAAAATGCATATACTATATGCACACTCATTATCCGCTTTCTAACTGCCCTTTGTGCTGTTCTGTCCTGTCGTTTCTTACATCTCCCCTCCTCTCCTCCCATTACCAGATGTGACCTATCACATGCCCCATCTGTCTAATGCACCTCCTATCTCCAGCAATGCCATCTCCACAGCACATACACACACACACACACACACACACACACATACACACACACACACACACACAAAGAAATGTCTGCCTCTGTCACGACATCCAAATTCATTGGCTTTACGGTGATATTGAACTGATGAAATTGCACTTTTAAAAAATAGAATTGATATTCTGATCACAGACATTAGATTAGATGAGGACAGTACACATCATGGTGCAGTATAGTGGGCTTTTACATTTAGAATTTTCACCTAGAGAGTGTTTTTACTATGAAGCCGACTGCATTATTTATTTATATGCTAAACTCAACCCCAGATTAGGACTGACCTACTTATCTTTTCAGATACCAAAGCCTGGCGTTTCCCCTCACTATCTTTCCTCAAGCAGATGACTGTTTCAGCAACTCCTCCCTCCATCCCTCATCTCTCTGTCTCTTTCCTCCTGCCCTCTCATCCCTCTGTTTTTGCCTCCTCTCCTCTCCTCTCCTCTCCTCTCCTCTCCTCTCCTCTCCTCTCCTCTCCTCTCCTCTCCTCTCCTCTCCTCTCCTCTCCTCTCCTCTCCTCTCCTCTCCTCTCCTCTCCTCTCCTTTCCTCTCCTCACTCCACCACCTCTTATTCTTCCTCATGTCCTTTCCTTGACATGCAAGCTGTCATGCAGTCACTTCTGTTGCTATGGCAAGGCTGTGGGTGCGAAAATGGAGGACTGCGCTCGCATGACCACCACAGATTTCAGAGAGACGAAGGCTAGGATAATGGTGGTGGTGATGATGATGATGTTGAACAGGAAGGAGGAACACAAAAGCAAAATGGGAGAAGACAAGTTTGAGACAAGAGAAAGTGAAGACAAGACCAGGAAGAGGAATAAAAGTGAAAGAAAACTAGTCAGGGATGGGGTGCAAAAAATGAGGAAGGAGTTATAGTGGAGAGTTTGTGATTGAGAGGATTACAAATGGCAATTCATTCTGAACTGCATTGCAATCTGCATGAGGAAAGTAATGCTCTCCCCTCCCTTGACGACTGCTGACAAGATTCCCTTGAGCAAAGCACTCAGTGTGATGGTGTGTCAGCATCAATGTGAATGAGGGTGATGTTGCAAAAGAGAATGAATGACCAAAAAACCATTCTTGGATAACTTAAGTTGAAAAAATCCAAATCCTAGCATACAATACATTGTAAATGTATACATGTGTACTGCATAAACAATTTTCACAGGAGGGAAGGAGGACAGTGTCATACATTCTGGTCCTGTTCCTCTTGATGATTCATCAGTGTCATCAAGTTTGTCTCAGTGGACTGTAAGGCCTCAGATATAACCCAGACGTCACTCCCTCATGTTGTCATGGTAATTTCATCATCTTATTTTTGCTACCCGTGGCAATTGGAGACATCAGGACACCAAAAAAAGACAGAAAAAAAGAGAGAGTGAGGGAAAGATAAGAGCGGGTGTGACAGAGAATTGCATGTTTGAGCCAAAGATATAAAGTGTTTGCATACTGCACAGTCACAAACACTGCTGAGCTGCAGGAAAACTGCATCGCCAAGTGCCAACTGTACAGAAATTGCCAGTTGAACAGTTTCGGGTGACCTGTGCCTACATAGTCAACTCAGTCCTAACCTTGATACTCTGCCACTGCACTGCCTCTGAAACAAAATGGCACCTCTGTTAAGAGTGATGGTGCAGTTTTCTCTTTCACAGAGGGATTTCTGAAGAGCTTCCTAGAAAATAAGTCCTGCTCTTCTTCCCTTTGTTTCTGTCTTCAAGTGTGTGTATTTTTGTGTGTGTATGTAGGGCAAAACCCTCTTATGGGGCCTTTTTAGATGACCATACACACATGTGCACACATATACACACACAAATGGATATGAATTGGAGTGGAACAGCAAGGTCATATATCTTTTTTCCCAGTGTGCCATGATACCCTGCCCAGAAGATGATAAAATGGAGAGAAATAGAGGGACAGGGAGACAAAGGGAAGAGAATGGGGGATATTTTTTCATAAATGATGAGTTCCCCTTGACCCCAATTATAACAGCAAGATCAGGTGATTATCATTTTTCTTTAAAAAAAAAAAAAAAAGAAAAGAAAAGAAAAGAAAGAGGAGTTAGATGTCTATTCTGTGATCAAGGTTGCAGGCAAAGAGGAATATTAACTGACTGAATAGTAACTGACAAAGTAAAAAGAAACAAATTCTATCACACAATAGTGTCAAATGTGTAAATGTCCTTGTGGATGATGCTTCACAGTTAATGTGCCTTCTTACTTGCAGTAAATCTCATGTGAATGCCCAAAATGAAACAGTAAATAGACTGTGTAAATAGAACTTAACAACCACAAATTAGTCATCTAATTTAAAAAATAGATCCCTTTGTAGACTTAGTTATCCATTTTAATTAAATGTGTGAAGTATATCATCAGAAATTTATGTCACTATTTCCAGATAACAACATAAAATAAGCCAATAGCACTGCTATTGAATCCTTAAGGCTGTATTGACTGTTACACTCCGCAATATGATAATGAATTCGAATTTTAACACCTTTCCTTCACACAAGGACACTTTACATACAGAAAATAATGTGTTCGTGTTGGATGAAACCAACAACATATTGACAGTTTTGCTACTTTTAAAGTATTACAAGAAGTGGTTTGTTCTCAGGGTCATTAAAATCAAAAGGGCCTTTCCCATCAAGGGCATGAATTTCGTGGAAATCATTAAGGGTAAAATGTGACCTCATAACGGCACTGTATGAAAGATCAGAAAATCTCCTAAATCACTGTAATCCATCCTGTGGGGATCATGAGCATTCATGCCAAATTTCATAGTTAGATTAAATTTCATCAGTTTGGTGAGCAGTTTTTGCAACACCGTGAATTGGAACAGATGATGAGCCTACTGAGTGAATGACAGAATGACTGAGAAAGACCAACATTACTTGTTGTACTGCTTTATACTGCACCTCAACACTGCTGATGGAGACAAGATGGATATGCTCAGTTGGCCTGCACTGTTAACACTCTCCATCGTGCCAACCCTTCCCCCTACATGCTTGCAGATAAACTGCTGCCTTATGACCTTTGTTCCACTAAATGCTTCTTACAGATTACAGATCAGGGTGTTGGCTTTTGCTTTTTATGCACCTGCTTGTGAGTTAAATATATGTTTGAGTCCACATTTTCTTATTCTTTATACTATATATATGCCACATTCAGTTGCATCTTGATTGCTTGTATTTCATTGAAAAGCCACTGAGGTTTAACAGCAGCTCAAACAGCGACATCTGAGGCGTGATAACAAAATAAATGGCTCACTGCATTCTGGTGATCCCATGGCAAAGAAATGGCCATACAGGTGTAAGTTCTGAACAGAAAGACAACAATTTCTATACTAAAACATCCTCTCACCAACTAAAAACAGAAATGTGATTCTCTGGGGTAACTAATGGTGAGGTTGTTTGCAACATCACCCTGGATGCCGGACTTGCATTTGAAAAAAAACTCTCATACTAATACATACAAAACGCATACATCACCTCATGCCCCTGCTCAACCTGTACTATACAGAAGCATGTTGAATTGTTTCTGCATTGTTTCGTCATCCTCAACAGGAATGTTGAGTGATGCTCTTCTTGCAGGGATCATATCCATTCATCTTTTCAAAGGAGTAGCAGCAGAACACTGTTCCAAACATTGCTTTATAGTGTTAATCTTCATTTATGTATTTGTTTTGGCAGAGAGGTGGCAGAAGAAACAAACACAAGTCAACAGGTAATGTTTGAAAGTATTCTTTGCTCCAACAAAAGAAGATGCTTTGTAAGCAAGAACTCTGTCTGCAAACAGCATTTGGTGATGTTACAAGGAGAATAAGAGCAAACTGGATGGACAGGCACCAGATTTCGTACATTTGGTGATCCCTTGACTTAATGCCACTGTGAGGTTGACATTTTTTGTTTTTAATAAGATAAATCTATTACATGGATTGACATGAAATTTGGTGCAGACATTAATGTCCCGACTGGATGAATTCTTATAACTTCTGTGACCTCCTGACATTTAATGTAGCATGATGCTACATGGGATAAATTAAAACTATCACACGACCAAAGTTTTAATTTGTCCAATACTTATGACCAAATACCTGCAAAACTAATGATCTCCCCATCAGCTGTATTTTTGTATTGAGTGCTAATTACCAAATGTTAGCATGCTAAAATTAGCATTTAGTTAACAGGAAGCAGGCCTACAGCCCTTCTTAGCATACAGTACATCCATGATACAGCCTCACAGAGCTTCTAGCATTGCTGTTAGCTGGCAATTAGACCAAAATCATCCAGGGAGTGTGACACAAGGAGACAAAGCTGGACCAGCACGCAGACTTAAGGCTCAAAACATATGGGTTTATTGAGACAGGTGGAAGGGTAGCAGGGCTGCAGGCAGAGGGTGGCTGTAGCTGGGAGACACAGGAGGTCAGGTAGAGGCAGGCAGGTGATGAGGTGGAGCGGGTCCAAGATAGGAGCGGGTCTGAGATAGGGGCAGGTCCAGGATAGGAAGCATACAGGGCAGGCGATCTTGGAGGTAACGTCAAAGATCTGGCGATGAGTGAATGGAGAGCCGGTGTTTTATTGCAGAGTGGTGATGATGAGATGAGCCTCAGGTGTGTGCCCTGCAGCAGCTGCCATTGATTGGGACCCACCCCTAGGGAGGAGAAACACAGGGAGGGGAGAGGAAAGCAGGCACCGAAAGGAATGTAACAGGGAGTCCAGGTTAAGTAACAGATATGGCAGTTTTAAAGTTTAGCAATCAGAAAAACACTACAAAATATTTCTAATATAGACAGAATTTTACATCTCTGGAAAGTTATAATGGCAGCAACTCTTTCCTTTGTCGCAATGGCTGCAAGGTAAAAAGTAGCAATATGACATTAACATTTCAAAGAAATGCAACAGGAATGTACCCTTGCATGCACATGATTGACCATCACAGCGCCTGTTGACATTTTGTCTTGTTATCATGTTTACTAATGTAGGTAGAGAGTAGAAAGTGAAAATGAGGTACAGCACTACCTATGCAGCGTTCATGTGTAATACACTGTATAATTGATTAATGTTGACACAACAAATGGTCTAAATTTACACCACAGAACCAAGAGGTCCTTGTTAATATTGCCTTTTCACATGATCCTCGCCTCTGAGTCTTTTGCTCTTCCCTGTGCATCTGTGTCTACGTGTGTGTGTTGGTGGTGGTTAAATGACTGCCTACAACTTGGCAGAGCTGTGTTTAGACCTCGCTATGCATCTCAATGACTGCAGGCACACTGCAGAATGAGTCAAACACAGTCAACACTGGCTGAGCATCCAGACTCATCATGGGTCTGAGTTTTATAAGGGCCAAGGTGTGTGTGTGTGTGTGTGTGTGTGTGTGTGTGTGTGTGTGTGTGTGTGTGTGTGCGTGCGTGTGCGTGCGTGTGCGTGCGTGTGTGTGTGTGTGTGAGAGAGAGAGAGAGAGAGAGAGAGGAAGAGAAAGAGAGATTTATTGTTTGGCCTATCTCTCTAAATCACCTTGTATGAGAGATGGACTTTTAATGTACAGCGTGACCTTATTGGGTCAGAGGACACTTGAGCTGTCTGTATTTTGCAAACAGCAGACTGACAAGAAAGGCAAAGACACTTTGTTACTGTGACCTCTGTGTTATTCATTGCCTGTTTTGTCGTTGTGACCTACATGCCCAATGTCATTATGGGTAATTTACCTGTCTGAAAAAATGGCGTGATGACTCACATGGCTTTTTTACAGACGAGGTGTGACAATAAGAAGTACGGACAGCGAAAGTGTCTGTGTGTGTCTGTGGGTAGCTGCGTAAGCGAATGAGTCCATGCATGTGTGAGCAAGCTTAACCTTTCTCTGCAGCTCACGCACGACTTGTGTATGTTCATGCCATGATTGTGTCACTGTGCTCTGATAAAGCTCTTCAGATGTGCACTCAGAATAATGTATCATCTTTATACATTAACAACTGTGAGCTGTTGTGTCACATTATATCTCTGCTTGCAGATTATGCAGAAGCCAGTCTGTATAGTACCAGTGTTTGTTACTCCCTGAGGAAAACCTTTTAATAGCGAACCTTTGGAGACTCTCGGGCATTCAATGTTCTATTAAAAAACTTTGAAACTACTCTAGGCAAGATTTTATTGTAAACACGCCCTTTTCTTATCAGTGAGTCTCTGAATGGTTCTGCCTTGTTTGAGCATATTGTGTGCCGTTTTCTGAGAGTTAAAGTTCAACTTTTCCAATCAGTTACCACTCTGCTGCATTTTGGAAACACTAACACAAGATTGATACCATGACTATTAATCTTTTCTAGTAAAATCTCCACTGATGTTTTGCTGCACACACAACATCCTCCTTCATTATGGTTTGGTTATTTTCAGGCTACCCTCATTTTATAGTATGTGTTGCTATCCCACAATAAGCTCCACTAGGCATCGCTCCAATGGTGCTGAATTTAAAGGCAGATTTTCTCCTCTGAGGTACATCTTATCAAAATCCTGTGGAATAATTACTCAGCAGAAACTCCCAGAACATCATAGCCTCATTTTTATCAATTGTAAATACAGTTGCTCTATGTATGCTAGCTCACTGTTATTGTATTCTAATTGTGAGTTCAACACATGGATTATGTAAAGTGATGTTTCAAGATGGCATCCATTCATTCCAGCAAAAGTCGCTCTCCCAGGCCTTGCAATGCACAAATCCAAAAAGGTTTCTTTCTTCTTGGTTTGGAGACCTACTCATAAATTTTGCATTAGTTCAGGGAACTTTACCTTCATGAGTCAAAAAATGATGATTTATGACAGTAATAATTAACCAGGTTTTTAGTTTAAGGTGTCCAGTCACCATTTTTATTGTGTAGAGATATTTTTTTGGGCTGCAGCAATGTGATTGGCCAATAGGGCAAATTGGAAAGCCATGCTGGCTGCTGCATTGTATCCAGCTATCTTACACAATACATCCATGCAATGGACTGATACATCCAAAAACACTGTTCAGGCCCTTAGCTCATGCGTTTGTTCTCTTCCTTCTTGTTATGGAATTTTCCATCTTTAGAGGTTAAAAATTGGGTTACATTGGGTCAAAGTTTGGCTTTGAGGTCACACTGTAATTCTCAATCAGTCTCCTTGAGACGTCAGCTGTCTGTGATGTTTGGGGAAGGCAGAAACCTCTCTGATAGAGGGTATATCAGCATTGCCATGGTTACGAAGGTCAAAGGAGGCTTTTCTAGACAACACAGATATGTGGATGACACAGTCAAACCAAAACTGCTGAAATTCCATGCAATGTGACTTAAACTGTCATGGGTAAAGTGCAGTTCCTTGTTTAGAAACTAGTGAACCAGTCAGACTAATGTTTCTTATTGTAGGCTGATAAAGACTAGGCTCCAGTTGAATATAGAAAAGAGGTGAAGAAAAGCTCTCTACTGCACGATTATCATTGAGGTGGCCGTGGTTGACTTGGCAACCAAATCTCTGTGGGGTTGTTGGAATAGAAACTGACTGATCATTATTTAGATTTTCTCTAAACTTGTACATCTATTTGTGTGCATGCATGTAATTATGTTTGTGTGTTTGGATGTGTGCCTATGTGTGTAATGATCTTTTTCTGACCAGTGGAAGTCATAGAAACGTCACAAACTACAATTTGTGTACAGTTTAAATAATATTGTTCAGTGCAGCTCTGCATATAGGAAATGACATTTATGATGCTGGACTTGGATATTTCCTCCCAACTGTGGCCACCAGTGCTCAAAAACATCCACACCCATGGTTCTGAAAGTCATGTTGGACTGATTTTTGTCTGTGTGTAACAGAGTTTACTGCATACTATCGTCATCACTCAGTGGGTGCAAAACTCTGGTTGTTATTTCAGTGAAAGCCTGAAGGACATTATTTCATGACAGCAATGCAGCTATCCATTTTAGTTCCTGTGCCTCCTCCTCCTCCACCTCCACCTCTCCTCCTCTTCCTCCTCCTCCTCTTTCTCCCCCGCCTGCTAATCATCTGTGTTTCTCTCTTCCCATCCTCCTTGACACTGTCCTCCTCCTCCTCCTCCTCCTCTGACTAGCTCTCCCTTTCCCTTGACTCATCATCCTTGTCCTCCCTTCTTCTCTCTCGTCCTTCTCCTTTTGTTTGAGATACAGGACCCTGGGGGACTCAAGGCTGCAGTAAAACAAGTCTGATGGATTCAATATGTCCTGATGAAAGTCCTTGACCAAATTTCAACGATATATCGCAAACAGGAAGCCATTTAGCTGGAGTACGGAGCCTAAAGGATTCTTTTTGCTTAAAAATTGAGTCAGTCAGTGGTGATGAAGAAGAGCTACTGGAGCACTCAGACTTCTGTGAAAGCCCCATCAAATTTATAATTTGAAAAATTTCTGAGCTCGCAGCTATAGGGCAGGTGTGTGCATATGTGTATGTGTATGTGTGTGTGTACGCGTACATGTGGGGGTATGGGTGGGCCTCTCTGATGTCAGGGAATGAGTGTGATGAGACTGTGTCTGTGTGGTTGTAAATGTTTGATGGGGTTTGATCATACCATCTGTCCACTACTGCTGGCTAAGAGAGAGAGAGAGAGAGAGAGAGAGTTAAGACAGACAACAGGAAGACAGACAATGATGGGAAAAAAATTGAATATCATGTTTGCAGAGGATTCACCGTTTGTTCAGAATGTATGATTGAATGCAATACTGATTTTTACAAGCAATAAGTCTCATGATTTAAGATTTAGGATGATAGGTCTGCAGACATCATGTTTAGTTTCATGTGTAGACATCTAAAGGCTGTTTACACTTGGTTTTAAAATGCGTTTCAGTGATCCGTTGCCAGACAAGCGCCAGATTTGTGTTGCAAGGGCTAGCTAAGAAAAAAATGTAATTTACTAATTTACATGTATGGGCTACTCCAACTGTTTAAAATTGGCAGGACATTTGACTGTTGTTGCGCTGTCACCAAAACAACCACCACATCCTGCATTGGTGACAAGTGGTTTGAGTGATCGGATCACAATATCTCTTGGTGGCTATTTACACTTGTTTACCAAGTGTAAACAGGATCTTATGTAGTATAATAGTATAGTATAGTATAATATATAGTTTATATAACATATGTGTAATTGATATGAACATGATTGACTTGACAATAGAGGAGTAATTACCCAAAATACACAATTTAATTCTGCCTCTACACCTCAATAGAGTATCATCATCAGTTAATTCAATCACATCAGCTCACCTCTATAAATGGAATTACTCTACAAAGCAACAGTGCCCAGATGAAGCTATTATTGCAAACAAGTATACTTACTTGCAAGCAGGAGCACTTTAGAATGACGGATATGCAGTGCAGTCTTTATTCCAGCTGACATTTAGGTAACAGTGTGCCTTGTTCAGCAAAGGAAAAGCATGACAGCATCATATTTATTGCTTCCGGGGCAGCCAAATGTTTAACCTCATCTGTATGAAGTAAACAAATACATGAAAAACAATTTTGTGATATTTGCTATCCATTTATACTTTTAAAATGTTCCTCTGAGGGCACTAATGCAAATGATCAGAGTATATGCTAAGCAGTTTGTTATAGATTTTGTGAGGTATTGATTGTTGGGTGCCATTACATTTGTGTGTCTAGAAAGTGCTATATATTGCATGTTCATGATTAATGTATGCTTACACAGCACACATGATGTGTGTATGAAGAATATATGATGAAAAGATATGCATCTACACAGAATGCTCTTTTGTTTGCACGCATGTAGAGCACTCACAACCCATTATAGCTACAGAATCCAGGGTCAGCTCCCCCCAAACAGTCACGTTGCCATGTGCCTCCCATGACCCCAGAGGATGGTGACTGGTTGAGCTCCCAGCCAGTGCAATTTTAACAGATTGATCATCTATGTGTTATACTCCAATCAATGACTCTAACTACCAATGGGCCAGATTGTGAACTCTGCCAACTGAGGTCAATAAACACAACAGATCCTGGGGGGGGCCCTGAGGGGTAGGAGGGATCAATCTCTTACTAAAGGCCCCTGCCTCGCACTGTCGCTCACTGGAAAGGTCACGAAGACTCTCTGCTTGATAATAATGCTAACGCAGCTCATACAGAAATCATCATCTGCCCAGACATCAAATAGGATTAATGAAATCTTGTAAAATCCTATGACCTCCTGTGCGTCTTTGACCTTTTGTTTATGGTAGCCCATCCTCAGATCAGTTTGAAAAACTCTCAGTCTTGAGATGTTGTGTGAGATCAGCATTTATATAGCAGATAAAGAAATATCATGTGGTGTGTCATGCTATGTAACTTTGCCCTTACATGTAAGTCAAACAAAATATCAGTGATCCTCCTCTCATCTAAAAAGCAACCAAGCAACATTACTAAGGGCCTCAACTGAGTACAAACTGAAAACCACAGCTTAAAATGTACTTTAAATAGATTAATTTTCCATATCAAGTTTGACAGAAAGTTGAAGTAAGAGAGAACAAGACTGTACATTATGACTAAAGGAGTTAACCTCAGTTAGCTTTTGGCTGGCAGTGCTGAAGGTCCAAAGGGACCACAGCGAAGAGAGAAACATCTGGAGGAGTAATTAAGACAGAACAATCTGATTCTCAGAATATAAATCTTTGAACTGGAGGAATAAGGCTAACAATGCTCATGAATTCCTACAATGACATGGGAAATCATGCTGAAGAAACCTGATAAAACCTAATTAACCACACAATATGTAGTCTACATTTGTCAATTTACAGATGTGATGGTATGGTATAAATGTACGGATAGCTTAAACTTCCTTAAAATTTCCTCATGCCACAGGCCAGGAGCCAGGAGAGCCATTTGATTCGTTGGATTAAACAACAGAATCCCAAATAAAAGTAAAATAAATATATGTACCATGTAACTTTTTCCATCCAAGGATGATAAGGTGAAATTTACACATTTGTATTTTTAGGTATTGTAGTTAAAATCATTATGGTGTTTTTTGTTTTTGGAACTTTGAACAGGTTTCTAGCTTTTATGCTAAGATAAGCTAACTGGCTGCCCTCATATTTAGCGTACACACATAAATGAATATAATCGATCTTCTCATCAAACTCAGGGTAAGAAGCAAATGAACGTATTAGCCATCAAACTATCGATAACTTACTTTCTTTTTAAAGATGGCGTCTAGGACATAGGCACATATCAGATCATTCCCAATGAAAATTGTCTCTTGTGAAATTATTTAAGACTGTATTTGGAAAGACATGTTGCTGTTGAAGCTTTTCTATGCTTTAGTACTACAAACAAAATGAAATCCCATTTGGGTAGCAGCATAGAGGCAGACATTTCAAAATCAGAAACTGAGACTATCTGCATAGATTCTTCTAGCTGTACAGTAGGCGGTAAAATATATAGAGAATATACAGTTTTTGTTATATAATTTGAGTGAGCTGATCCTTTCAATAGACGCAAGACGTAACGTTAACTTTACCTCTCTGCTGTAACCACTCACTTGTATTGAGATCTGAATTCCATATTATTATTTGTGTGCTTTTAATTTACACTAAATGAACTCAGCGGTGGCCCAGATACTCGGTGTGCACATAACACACCCAATTAATGTCCACAAGTGAGTACTTTGATCACAGCAAAGTGATACGGCAGCTCTTTGCATACATGCAGCGTGAGGCTCAACCTTTTAGAAATTCCTTAATTCTCATTTCACAGTTGAAGAAACTAAGATTTGAAGGGATTACAAAAGTGCTGCAGGGAGTAACATGTAGTTGTGTCTGGGAACCTCTGGCTGGTAGCTGCAGTGTACACATCATTCAGACTTTCAGTACATCTGCTGTCTGACATGCACATCACAGTACATCACAGTATGCTTGGAGGTACAGCTGTGTCAACTGATAAGAGACTTGGAGCTCCACCTCAAAGTTTATGTGATCTGGAAATCCTATAGGTCTAACCATCTCTTTTTGTGTCTCCCCTTCCAGCCACACACAGACACACAAGTCCAAGAAGACTAACCTGATGTCTTAATAAACAAACTAACTTACTCCATCACTCTTCTTCACTGTCTCTATTACCGACACGCATGCACATATCAGTGACTTTCATGGCTTTAAGGAGGACTTTCCATTATTGATGAGGCCACATGCTCTGTACCTTTATTGGGGCAGGGGGTGGCTCAGGTCTGCTTGACTCAGCATTCCTCTGCCCATTGCTCTTTCTTTTAGCCTCTGTCAGCACTGTGTGTGTGTGTGTGTGTGTGTGTGTGTGTGTGTGTGTGTGTGTGTGTGTATCTGTACAGACACACACAGGAAAGAGAAAACAATAGAAAGACAAACACAGATAATAAACCCCACACAGACAGACTTTACTAGAGATACAGTCCAAGTCAGTGTACAACCATCAGGTCAGCCAGCAACAAACAGACTTTTCAATCCTTTTTCGTTTTGTATGTCAACAACAATTCTCAGGGGCTTGAAATTAAATGAAATGTTATCGAAGGACACAGACTTTCCTCACAGCAGAGGCAGAGGATACCAACTTGTTCACCGGCCCCGATATGGAGATGTGTTTTGAGTGAGAGGATAAGCTGCAATCTCAAAATTCACAAACAAGTTGGCTAGCAGCCAAGTGGAACGTCCACTTCTCAGTCTTCAAGTCTATCTTCAAGAGACATGTCTCTTGTGAAAAGTAGGTATGTGTTGGAAAAACGATGGTTAACTAGATGAAAGGCAAAAATTGCTGACATTTAAGATAGTGAAATCCAATATCAACTCTACTAGAATAGAGTGAGATCATGAAAAGAGCAGTTCTATACTGTTTCACTAAAAATATCTACAGTAACTTAGGGCTTAATTTCCATTTATCTGATGTGACTATAAGGCTAGCAACGGTGCTATCCATCTTGGAATAATTCATGAATAGTCCCATGTCAGGATAAAATTTTTCTCATCCTCCCATACTGCGTGAATGCAGCAGTATGCCCATTCAGCCTCCATTACTGTTCATAAGTCATTCTGCGAAACAAAGGAAACCTCTAACTGAAACAAAACAGGGTGAGGCACATTGAGGAAATAGGATTACACCATAATGTCTTATATTCTGGATTATTTTAGAATCAATATTACAACACTTAACAAATATCTCATCCAGACTTGAGTTGATTAGAGATGATGAAAATGATGGCTTTTTACTTGAAGCTGGCCACTATATCCAGCTGCTGTCGTCCTGGCTCCTTTCAGCCTGTCAACCAGCCAGACTCATCAGCCGCGGAGAGGTGCCCAGAAGGTAAATGAAACCACTCCTGCTTTAGAGGCACAGTTCCTCCAATTGATTTCACACACACACACACATCTGTGCACATACTTAAATGATACACACTCACACACACACATGCAGAACCCCTTCGCAAAGCAATACCTGAGTCCAAATGTCATTTTCGTGTTGCTTCAAAAGAAAAATACAGGTGAAAATGAGCAGAGCCCCTTTTATATGTCACAAACAGTGAATGAATGAACGAGTAGCCCAAATTTTACATCGCCATGGCAACAACAAATTCACACATAGCAGACTGCCACATATAGTACACTCACTCAAGATGCAGGGATCTAGCAAAAGATATTAAAGATAGTTACATTTATTTATTCGGTGCAACCGTGTACATCCTTGACCCAGTTTCACTACAGGGATCAAGGACATTTTGGCTAAAGCCCATATTTGAGTATTAAGTAAAATCTACTTTCACACAGTTCTTTGTGCAACTTTTTGGTATTCAAGTGCTCAGTTCACTTCTGATTATTACAGATTATTCAGTAGAGCTCATTTTTTATGCTAGTTCTTGAAATTATGCTAATTTAGCCACTTTCCTCTCCAAATGATGTCTCTGCAAATAAAAATTATTCTATTTCTCACTGCTGATAAATTATTAAGCATTTTTTTTAAAAGACTGACAATTTTTTTTATATCACCCGTCATATTATCCTTTATTACAATAATATGAGAAGTTACACTATGAGCAGATAGAGCTGAGGACTGAAAAATGAACCAAACTGCAGATCTTCCAGTTTTCTGCAAAATGTTGGATTTTGAAAAATGTGTTAACACACCTTACTACATATTTGATATTTGATATCTGATCTGGTACACATGCACACACACACACACACACACACACACACACACACACACAGACATACACACACATCACAGACCCCCAGCTGCTGCTCTGTTGTAATTTATTATCCCTCCTGTACCCAGTGGAGTCATGAAATCAGCATGGCCTTTGTGACACACACTCACACACACACACAAACACCCACACAGCCCATGTGTCTTTTTCAAATAATCATCCCGGCCACTGCCTCTTTGGCTTAATTAGTATAGAGTCCCTGGGGAGAACACAACAGGACAAAATATACTGGACAGATGAAGGATATGAAAGGTCCCAGGCTGTCAGAAGAAAGAAACCCCTGGAGTTGTACTCTGATATAAATCGTGAAGAAAACTACTGTTTTTTTTTTTTTTAAATTTACTTTTAAAATATGTTATCAATGACTGTGAATGTCAGATTCTCATTCAGTCTGCCAAAGACAGATTCATATGGGAGAGATATTGTGGCAATCTGTCATCTTTGTGTGTGAAGATTACAAATAATAGTGGTGAAAATGAAGACAACTTAAATCCTTGTCTAAGACATTTGAGTCACTTTTACAATGAATCATAATTTCACATAGGAGCTGTTGCTGATCCTTGTTTGCTTCAGCTCCTTTATCATTTTATCTCTCATATTTGCTTTTTGCATAATCAAATTCATTACCCCCCCCCCCCCCCACCTGCTCCACCACATACCCAGAGGTGCTTGTGTGTGTGTGTGTGTGTGTGTGTGTGTGTGTGTGTCCCAAAGCCACCCAGGAGCACCTCACCACCATTTTGTTAGCAACATGTACACTCTCTGAATATTTCATGGGACGCAGACACAACTCAGCAACAGCACATCATTCAGCTTTGTTGCAACGATCAAACCATCTATCTCACTGTTAGACACCATACATGCAAACATCTATAATTTACACAAACACAATCAAACGCTTGTATTTCCAGAATGTCAACTTGGAAAACAGCCACACTTTTAGATGGATTATAATGCATTTTCAGTTTTTCCAATCACGCGAATGGGATTCATAAGCCAAACAGATTTTTTTTTATTTCTCTCTCAGTGAAAATGTAGCCAAAAATTTTTAAGATGAAAATGATCAACATTGGAGTTAAGAGCTTTCAACACAACCGCATGTGCACACTCACAAACACACACAAACAGACATGCACACTGGGAGGAATTGCACCATAATTATGCCTAAGGTAGAGGCGATTAATTTTTTAATGGATTCAATGTTTTATTCATAGCACCTATCCAGTCTTGGATATGGCAGCACACACGAAACCGCTGCCAGAGAGAGAATACATGGTAAAACTGCCTATTAGCTATTACAGCAGACAAAATACACATCTCAGTAGCTTTGTAGCTTCACATTTCAGGGTGAAGCTATATTCTAGATACAGATCATTTCATAAATATGTATGTATATGCCCTCTGCTTTTTGCATTTGTTTGTGGATTCATTTGGACAATTTGATATCAGTGTGTGTGACAGAGAGTGACAGACAGATAGAGAAAGAGACAGATGGAATAGAGGTTTTTGTCTCCTAAATGGGGCCAGTAAGATTGGTTATTGTGTCCTAAAAAAATACATTTACTGTATGAAGCACTCTGCCTAATCATCCACCCCACACTGAAAGGAATACTCTGCCCCTACATTGTATAAGATACTTCATAGCTGGAGCACATTTAGGACTATCAAACATCACTCCTTCCTCCTGCTGATTCTTGCCCTCTGGCGAATGATTAAGATTTCACTTGAACACTTTTGTTTGTGGAACAGAACGGAGATTAGAAAATGGGGAGAGAAAATTGAGGTCTGGCAATATACTGTAATAGAAATGCATGATACGAGTGTCGGACTATTGTATATCTAGTGATGGATCTATTACAGTGATTAAAAAGAAATGCAGGGAAAATTATTATGATTAGATGATAGCTGCTACTATTATTGTACTATTATCATTAAACACATCAAACAATTGAAAGACTAACTATATTACGACAGAGAAGATAAAGAGGAGGGAATATTTTGCACTATAAATATTTTCTAATTCAGAATATTAATGACAAGGGCCTTATGTTATATTTAAAGGGAAGAAAGTTTGCAAAAGTTTGTATTATTTACAGTTACAATTATGAGTGTTGTAGTTTAGCAAATTGTCTCACTGAACAAATAAGGATAAAATCAAGACTAAAGTTTAAAATTGGTTTCTTTTAGTTACACACTTATTTTTAATATCAAACTAATAATTGTGCAAATAAAAGACTCAAAGTTACCTGCAAATAATTCTATCGCATATGCAGGTATTTGCACAGCTAACACCAGCCTGCAAGCTGAATGTAAATAGTGTTACTATCAGACATCTGTAATCTATTTTTTTAATCGGATTACTCTAAGCCGGTCACTCCCTAACCCTGCCAATACCTGCCATCCTCCTCTCGTCGCCTGCTCATCCTTTCTGTACACATTTAATAATGCAGAACACTACGTGGATTCCCTAATTTATCACTCCCTCCCAGCTGTACTTGAAGTGACAGATTTATTACATAGCCATTTGTGGCTTCATGTAACACAGCCAGTTTAGAGTTGGTGAGACTGGCAGAGTCAAAGCTGTTTGATGACCTCCAGGTGATAATGACCATACAGGAGAGAAGGACACAGATGAGGACAGAGAGAGAGAGATAAAGGGATGTGGGAAATGGTGTGGGTGGGAGAAGAGGACGGTCAGACATCTGGCAGAGTAGGAGTAAAGCAGACACAGACACGTCTCTTAGCTGGGCTATACATGGGAGTAATTGGGAGGAATTAAGATTGTTATGTGATAATTCACAAGCTAAATTGATCAATCAGATAGAATACTGTGCATACAGAAATTAGGGCTAACAGTTATTTTCATAATCGATTATTCTGTCAATTATTTTCTTGATTAATCGATCAGTCATTTTGTCTATAAGATGTCAGTAAATGGTGAAAAATGTCAATCGCTGTCTCCCAAAGACCAAGATGACGTCCTCAAATGCTTTGTTTTGTCCCAGCCAACAGTCAACAATCCAAAGATATTCTGTTTATTATTGTAGACAAAATAAACCAGAAAATATTAATTTGTATATTCATTTGAGAAGCTGGGGCTAGATAAGTCTAGCATTTTTTTGTTTAAAATATAACTAAAAATGATTAATCAACTAATTGTTGCAACTCTACAGGAAATAGTTGAAGTAATGTTTATATAAAGACAACGAGGGAGTGGAGATATAATCCTCCTAATGTGTAATTTGGAAACATTTGGAAAACTGAATTAAGTTAAAGTAATTGCTCACAAACAAAAACACACACAGTGGAACAGCACTACATGTATATCGTTCTTGTATTTCACATGTGGAATGTGGCTTTCAGACACATTTAAAATCATTCTTTTAAGGGAACTTAATTTTTTGATACAGAATTGTTTGAGAAAAAATAGCTACAGTGTACATTAAAGATAACGATTTGTAAATATATTATTAATATCATAACCATTGTCATTATTTGGTATTTAGGCCATTGTTTATTTTAATTTGTTGAATACATTATTTGTGAATTGCTCTGAAGACATTTTTTCATTTAAACCTTTATAGGCAAAGGATTTTAAAAAGTAAGGATACATGTTTAAGATAAGAATAGGTCATGTTTGTGCTGTTTGTTCTACTGCCTGATTGGATAAAATACAATAGAACAGAATAGAATAAACTACACAGCTATCAGTAATGTGGAGATGAGATGTTAAGAAATATGAATTTTAGATTTAAATGGGGTTACTGTAGAAAAAGGGGACACAAAGAAAATGTTTGAAAACTGGTCAAAAGCCATATCCATATCATATATAAAGCACACTTAAATGTATATGTAGATGCATATGTATATGTATTTGTGTATACATGTATACACTGTATATGTGTATGTGTATCTATGTATGCATTTTATGCATCATTTTTTTTTTACCATTTAATACTTATCTCAGCACTTCTTGCACTTTTCACTTGATTGCCATTTCTCTTTCTATTTCTGAAGATTGTTGTGTTATTATTTTTGTGTAAGTACACTGAGAGCCACTGAAACAGTCAAATTCCTTGTATGCCTAAACATACTCAGCCAATATTCTGATTCGTACTTATTTATTTTACATTGATCTTCTTTTCTTGCTCATTTCTTTTTGACTTGTTTTTATTTTTGGCTCATTTGTCTTTTGAGTTCTTTGCTATCTAATATGAATGCTATGCAAATGGAACAAAAAAAACAATAAAATATTATTCACAAAAACAAAAAAGGGGACACAATGATGCCATTGATTTGATATCATGCTCTCATGTTTCATTTTTCACATTTACAATTCAGGAGCATGAGATCAAAAAGCTCGGACCAATGATACTGTTTTTTTCTGAGTGGGTGGGTAGCATCTCAGTTTTCTCACGACCTGATACCGGCTGCATCGTGAAAGGACAGGACCGTGCTGGGAGGAGATTTTTTTTTCTTTTTTATTAATCATTTCTGACCTCAGTGGGCAGCGCGTATGGATAGCATGGGTTATTATTGGTGCATGACTGTTAAATGCTAGAGAACTCAGGCGAAGCTGCCGGTCCTTCGGCCAATCAAATGTCGAGGTGTGGCTCTCGGAGGGAGTGGTAACCATGGAGAAGGCGGCGCTAGAAGCGGAAGTGTGTCTCGGCTGATCTCTCGCTGTCATTCGGCCACGGTCGGTTCTGAGAGAGAGGGAGAGAGAGAGAAAGAGAGAGAGAGAGAGAGAGAGAGAGAGAGAGAGAGAGAGCCAAGAAGCACACAGGAATCGGCTGGCTCTGTTGGGAAAGACAGTTAGCGAGAAAACAAAAAAAGAAAATAATACTGAAATCATACGAACAATGAAACCGATCGTGTAAGGCTTGTGGACGAATATATTTCACACATTGCCACGCTAACAAAGCTGTTTGATGATACAGTGCAGATTAGAGACAGCAGAGACAGAGCTGTGTCATTGAGCAGGCAGGACACGTCAGGAGAAGGGAGAGAGAGAGAGAGAGAAAAAAAGCTGACCGACTGCACTGTACGAGTCAGCTATCAAATCGCCCTCTGAAAAGCTTTTGCCTTCCCTACACATCTTTTTCAAGGACACCACCTTGCTCTCCACCCGAGGGAAGGATCTCGACAAAAGACATCGCCGAGGTCGAAGGTGGTGATCAGAAGGTGAAAAGAAAATTTTTAATCGCCTGTCCAGCTAGCTAGCTTTCGTGCTAACGGTTAATAGCTAGCTTGCTACTGCTAGCAACGGATGGAAATGTTAGCTTCCCAGCTAACATGTCTAGTTTATTTTAACGGCTTGACTTTCGACTCTTGCCTCAAGTGTAAAAATGTAATAGCGAACAGTATAATGTATTTATTGGTCGCATTTCGACCAAAACAGCATGTGTATTACTTGTATATCTTGATACAAAAAAATTGAGGTTGGACTCTCCATAGACTCCTGACAGCTGTCAAACAAGGTCGAGTGTTTTTCGTTTGAACGTTAGGCTCGTTTATTGGCACTATTTTTTAACATACATTGATATTTTATATTGCTGTGTTCTCGTCGAGGTGATAGTGCAGGCGATAAATTGTCTTGTCAGTTGGTTTGCGTCAGGAAAACGTCTCCAAATGGAGAATGTGTCGGCCCGACACAGCAGTGTTTCTGGCGATATTTGTGGCTGCCAGCAGCTCAGCTGTAGACTTACAAGCTGGCAACGTCACGGGGTTATAATTAGCTAAAGATGTAATATTAACTGGTTGGCTTTTTTTCAGCTGCCTAGACTAATAAGGGTAGATTGTTCAATGTAAGAACGAGCTCATTCATGACAAAAGTGTTTGGTTATCATATGTCTAGGAATCATCTGAGGGGGTAAAACAGACCCAACAGAAAAAGATCTTTTATGTCTGTGTCCATCACCTAGTTGTTTCTAAATCCCTTGATCTATAGTGGAATTAGAGGGGCTGACTGCTAACTCAGTGCATGCCATCCTGTGTGTTCTTCTCTCAATAGGACCAAACGATCACGGGATAGCATTTGTGTGTGGGGGGAGAAAACAAATGGGGGATTACGGGTTTGGAGTCCTAGTTCAAAACAACACTGGCAACAAGTCCGCATTCCCGGTCCGAATCCACCCGCATCTGCAGCCCCCACACCACCACCAAAATGTGTCGCAGAGCCCTGCTGCTTTCATAAACAGCACCACAGCCGCAGGGAATGGCACCACGGGAGGCTCTCCCTGGCTCTTCCCTGCCTCTGCCACCCACAGCAGCGTGCAAGACGAAATCCTCGGGGGCCCCGAGAAGCCCAAAGCACAGCAGCAACAGGAAATGCAAGAAACGCAAGAAAAGCAGCAGCAGCAGTTGTCCCCTGGGAGTCACCAGGAGGGTGGAAGTGGTGGTGGGATCATTTCAGAACTGGAAAAAGCCCGGTCAGAGGAAGGCAAGACGGACAACGGCACGTCTGAAGGAAGTAACGGAAAGGAGAAGCAGCTACGTCTTGAGTCTCCGGTTCTGACAGGCTTCGATTACCAGGAGACATCTGGTCTCGGGGGAACTGGCACAGTCCAGTCCAGTACGACCTCGTCATCACTCACTGGCTTCAACAACTGGTCGGCTGCTATCCCACCGGCACCGTCAACCATCATCAATGAGGACGTCAGCTTCTTCAACCCAGCTTCTGCCAACAACGGGCCCTTGCTGTTCCAGAACTTCTCACACCATGTCAGTCCAGGGTTTGGTGGGAACTTCTCCCCCCAGATAGGACCGGCGGCGGCCTTGTCCCAACACCACCCGGCTCCCCCGCCACACCCCCACTTCCAACACCCCCACAACCAACACCAACAGCATCGACGCTCCCCTGCCTCTCCACACCCTCCACCGCCCTTTCCGCACAGGAATCCGGCCTTCAGCCAGTTGCCGCATTTGTCCAACAGCCTGAACAAGCCCCCGTCCCCCTGGGGTCCAGCCAGCTATCAGAGCCCCTCTCCCTCCCCTGGCTCCTCCACCTCTTGGAGTCCTGGAGGAGGCTATGGCAGCGGTGGTGGCGGCTGGGGAGGCTCTCAGGGCAGAGATTATCGCAGAGGGCTGAATGGCGGGATGACCCCCATCAACTCTATCTCTCCACTGAAGAAGACCTTCCCCAACAACCACGTGGCATCCCAGAAGTACCCTCGAAACAGTCCCGCTGGCTTCAACCCCAAGTCCTGGATGGATGATGGAGTCGGCCGCAGTGATAACATCTTCCCCTTCCAGGTCAGTTTGCATGTGACATTCTCATTGTGTGACTTGGAAATAATTCCTACATTGTGCTAATTTTCTTATGCTTATGTACCCAAGCATGTGTATGTTCATGTTTTTGTGTGTGTGAATATGATGGCATGCCTCCTGAATGATTAAACATCTACTTCATTTATGCTAGCTGTTAATTGTTATTACAGTATGTGGTACAGCTTCTATTTTTAGATAGGGGGACTGGGGGGTTGGGGCATGGATTTACGTGATGCATTTGTTAGCACGTTAGCTTAGAAATCAGTCGTTGGGCTCTGTACTTCCATAGCTGTATGTGTCTGATGATGACTAATGTGGCTCTGTCACTGCAGTGGTGTGTGCCATGTATACGAGCTGGGAGGTTGGAGGGAGGCATTGGGGGGAGGGGGTGGGGGGGTAGAGAGAAAAAGATTGGGAGAAGGATACAGACAGACAGAGAGAGAGAGAAAGAGAGAGAGATCTTGAGAACGGATGACAAAAAATGGTGGACTGACATTTGAAGAAAAATCTAGATGAACCAGTGAAGAAGAAGAAATCATCATATAAGTCATGCTATAGATTGATGAGCAGATCTCTATTCTTTATTCTTTCCACATCACAGGATATCAATCTATTTTATTCTGTGAAATGGAGCCTAATGATTTTTCAAGATTATTGCTTTATTAATGATCCAAGTCATGACTGACATAGGCTAGCAACTCGTTTACAAAAAGCCAGACTATTCATAGTGTAATTTTGATTGCTGGGTCCGATTTTCACAATAAAGATTTCACAAATGATAGTATTATCACATGTAGGAAACGCTTGATAGGATTGATGGAAAGAGGTAAAGGGAGCACGGAGATAAATTCATTTTATTGATCCAACTCATGATTGATTGTGTTGGGTCATTACAATGAGGCGGGGGAGGAGGAATGACGGGTGCTATTGGCCCAGCTAACTCTGATGATCTGACGGAGGTTTCTTTAAGTACTGTACATAGCCTTTGCCTTCTTACCTTTTGGATAGTGTTCCTCCATTTACTGGTTGTCTGCTCTGTCAAATTAACTTTGGATCAGTCATAGGTACCTAGTTGCCATCAGTCCCCAATGTCGACTTGGATGGAGTGGATAGTGTTAAATTGTCTGAATGATTGCTTGTCTTTGTTGTTGCAGCTGTCTGTCAATAGCCTAACAACATTACTAATTGGCCTTGGAGACCACCGGTGAGGTGCTACTTGATTTACTTGATTTTGAAATGGCTGTCTGTAAAGAAAGTCTTAAGTCGTAATCTCAATTTTCATTCAGTTTTTTCAGACATTTGTTTTCCAACACCAAACTAAAATTCTCTAAATAAGCAAACGAACTAAATATAAAATATATAAAATTTGCATAGTGATTCTTGCTTAGACATTTCCATGTGTTTTTTTTTTTTTTCTTTTTAAATCTCCACTTACATTTAATGACTCACAGTGCACTGCAGCCAAAGAGTAAGGATGTTGTATTGACATGCCTTGTCATGTCT
Organism: Euthynnus affinis; assembly: GCA_029490765.1. NCBI lineage: Eukaryota > Metazoa > Chordata > Actinopteri > Scombriformes > Scombridae > Euthynnus > Euthynnus affinis. Next base: position 16,624,731 of record CM055854.1, read on the forward strand.
TGGGTATTTTTTTTTTTTTACTGAATAAGTAGCAATGCTTACCTGTGAGCAGCTTTCTACCAGTAGATAACAGCCTAATTGCTGCAGGAAGGGGGTGAGTTTCATATCTGACCTGTGTCAAATCATTAGGCCCTCATCCTGCTTGTATTTTAGAGTCCTAGTGGTAAAATCCACTCTGACACAGCAGGATATTTCAGGACAATTCTGCATCCATTTTGAGCAGCGGACAGTCCCCTTCTGTTACATCCCCGTGACAGGTTTAAGCTAAAGATAGCTTTACTGTAGCTGCAGTATGTTGCTGTTCCTTGTGGTTGAATCAGATCAGCCAAAGTAGCATTGTCCTTCTGCCCTCTTGATACTGCAAGGGCAGATGGAGGATGGGCGTAGAATGGCCTTACTGTTTGTGTGTGTGTGTGTGTGTGTGTGTGTGTGTGTGAGAGAGAGAGAGACTGTCTATACTGACTATGCAAGTATAAAACATTTACAAGGACAAAGAATTGATCATTTCAGTCTAGATTAAAAAGTGGTTGGGCTTTTTAAGTGTGTGGTGATATAAAAGAGCACAATATTTTGAGAGACAATGAAATCTCTTGAATTTCCCAATACAGACATTTACTGATGCGTTTAAAGAAGAGCATCGGTAAGTGTGTCAAATTGTGAACCGTACATCATGTGTTTTTTCTGAACCTGTAAGCTTGGCGATATTGTTCCACCCCCGTAATTGAATTGGAAAATGTGTCATTTTGGTGTGAGCATATAGATCATGTTGCAGTGTTGAAGCTGTAACTGTAGAAACCGCTGCTGAATTTTTATACTGGCAACCAAGTGTATTGAGTTTATATGTCAGAGGACTCCTTTGTGTGAAGCTCAGTCTTCAAGATAATAGTAGTAGTATTGTTTTTGACTTTCAGTGTCCAGGCTTCGATTTAGATGTGACATGAAAATTGCCACACTGACCAGTTGGCATTTTCTTTTCACTCGCTCCCATTTCATTGCCCTAGCCAAAATTATTAGACAAATGGTTTGATTTTTCCTTTTTTTTTTTTTTTTTTTTTTTTTTTTAAGACTGTTCTCAAAATGGTGCTTGTCAGTTCTTGCCCAAGATGATGCACCGTTCAGATGACTGATGACACATGTTGCCTGACACAAGGCGCCCCTGAGTTTGGTAATTGAAGCACTGTAGCTCCTGTAACTCTGGATTAAACAGACCCCATGAGGAACTGTTGTCACACTGCTCCATTATAAGCCTTGTTCAACTGCCTCAAATAGTTTCCATTTCAACACTGACACAACAGATGATGGATCTTTGGCTTTTGATTAAGAATTTAGATTGCTTTGTCTTCGTATAATAAAAGTTAGTTCATCATAGAGTCAGTTTCTTGGTTTGGATTAGAAGTGATTGTAACATACAATAGAGACAAATCAGATAGCTGACTGGTAAAGTAGCACTTCTGTAATAACTGTGATGAGATCAGGAGATATTGAAACATCAATATGCTACTGATCAGGTACGTTACAATTGCAAGCAGCTAAAGCAAATATCCCTCACTCAGCCTTCTTCCATTGGTCTTTGTATTATTTTGTGATTTTTTTTTTCTCATTGGGTCATGACTGTAATTCATCTGTTTGCAAATGACCAAATGTGTAGATGCAATTTGAGAGCGAGACCATATGCCATTTGGTGAATATTTTATCCAAAGTTGCATAGCGCACCATGGCACATTGAGGGAGAAAATGTTCCAGGACTGTAGCTGTTGTTGCAGCAGACAGGGCCGCTGCTGTATTAGAGCAGCTTTAGTATTTGGGATCGGCTCCTGGCCAGACACACTGCTGCTAGCTGCTAATGCACTGGTTAGCTGGTAACTAGCCTTAGATCACAAATGTGTATTCTTTTAAAAAACCTTCCTTTCTTAGCTTTTTATTCTCTCTTGTTTTCCTTTCTGTCTTTTCCCCCTTAATTTGTCACTGGAGAAATTCAAGGTCACAGACCTGCTGCTGTATCAGGTGTTCTGGGCTGATTTGGACTGGTGAATTTGGCCAATGACCAGGTCAAGACCTGCAGTAAGCCAGGACAGGATATTGTCTCAGTAAGCCACCTGGGTAACTGTTGGTTACAGCTCACTCCTCACTGTTTGTGCAGCTTAGATATATGGCAGCCTTATATGGTGCTCTTACATGAAGGTACGTTATTAATCTGCCTCGAGCATTCAGCCTCTGTTCAACTTGTGATTGTCTGAAAGGACATCTAATCAGTGTGACATGTTAAGCAAGTATCAGTTGCAAAACATAAGAAACCGTGCTGTGATTGTGACTGGAGACACAGCAGAGTAGATTAGTGATCTTGTCAAAGAAGTTGAGACGTGTTCCTCTGCGTCTTGTGTGTGTGCATATGTTCAGAAAATCTTTCCTTTCCTAGAATATGAATTTTGTACCATTTTTATCAAAAGGTAATCTATTAAAACAACCCTTTGATTTGTAGAATCAATCATGCAAATGATGAATTGTCATCATGTGGGCAGTTTAAAGAACTGACCACACAAGAAGTTTTTGTTGTGTAATACTTGAAAACAACTGTGCAAAAGATGCACAGGACAGCATTTTAGGGCATTTTGGGTCAGCATTAGGACCCAAGAACATCAGTGTTGTAACTGTACTTTTTGTAGGCGTTTGACATTTAATTTCTCCATATTTGTTGTTTGGAGGAAATGTCACAACTTTAGCTGTTTCTAACACTATACCATCAAATGAAAGTAGCAGCTCTGTCAGTGGACTATATGCACATGAACAGAGTGAATTTCTCAAGAACAAGTGCCTGTAGTTTTGATTCCTTTCACCACTTCATACAACAAGTAATTTAACTATTCAGCTGCCTTCGTTTGGCACGAGACTTCCATGATGAGAACAGGATCATGTTGAGTCCGAGGGGTTTGCTTTGAAAAATAATCATTTCAATCATTTCAGGTAGCTTTCTTTACCTTATCCATAACATGTGCAAATTCTCTTGCATGCATGCACATCTACGAGCACACACTCTGCGGCATTAAGCTTTTAAAGCCCAAGGTTTCAGCCATTACCCTCGGCCCTTGTGACATTGGTGTTAAATGAGAGAAATATTTTTTAGCCTAACGAGCGGCCTGAGCTACGCTGGCAAGCACATAACTCTGCGGCTCTTGCAGCTTCATTCTGCCCTTCTCACACCCTTGGCAGATGCTCTGAAACAGGAAGAAAGAGAACTGGTGTGTACGTGTGTGCATGTGCTCATGTGTGCAAATGTGCATGGGCACTAATTAGTCCCTGGTCTCTGTCTTCTGCACATGTGTCTTAACAAAGGGAGAAGACAAAGCAAAGTCTATGTGGAAGTGTCAGATTCTATTTAGTCTAGCTCATTGCATACAATAAAGTCAGCTCAGTGTAATCCCTAAGCAGTGCAAATACTGCTGGAGCCCCTGCCTCTGTCGCTCCTATTACACCCCAAATGCACACATACACACTATTCAGCCATTCAGCCAACACTGGGTAATGGGTTGCTTTTGACAGTTGGGGGGTATTTAATGTCATAGCAGGCCTTTGAAATACTTTGACCAGGAAGAAACATAATCACAAGCATCAAAAGCTCAACCTGCTTCCCTTTCCTGCCCTCCTTTCTTCTCTCTCTCTCTTTTTTTTTTTTTTTTTTTAACTTTGTCTTACCTCACCACTTGCCTTCTCTCTCTCCATCATCCCCTTCTTTCATCTGCCATTTCCCCCCTTCCCTCCTTTTGCTTTTGGCTTCCTCTCTTTCCCTCTTGTCTCAGGGATGTGATTAGAAACACAATATAAAAAGGGCAAACGGCAACCTTCCCACCGATGAACGTGAAGGAGATGTCAAAATAATCTTAAACCTCTAAAATTTTGAAAAATGATATCGCAGTCGTATATTCTCCTGACCTTTCCCACCGTACTTTCTCATTTCTTCCAGCCTCCCTCAACTTTCATTTCTCATTAAAAGGCAGGTGACATGGAAGATTAATGTTGGGATTAATCACCCACAGCATGCTGTGTTTAATCATTCTTTACTTCTCTACATGTCATTATAATCTGTTCTGAGGTTGTCCTATCCGCCTGACATTGGTGCTTAACATTAAAAACTTGTTTGCATTCGAGAGGGTGTGTTACCGACACTATGTGGCAAACAGTCTGACTATTTTGTTTGTACAACCTTTTGTTGTTTTACAGTGTATCAAAAGCAGCTTTAAAGGTTTTGTTTGGTGAATGTTTAGGAAGGGTTGTTCAAATGCCAAATATAATTGTTTAGTGAATGTTTTGGTAGTGTTGTACAAATGCCATATATAATGTAGCGTTGATGTCTGACAGCTGTTGATGATGACTAATGACATGTGAAACAAGCAGGCAGGGTTTTTCCTGGCTCAGAATGGGTCTTTGGGGGTTGACTACACACGATGGTAAGCATGATTTCTCTGCGCACAGTAAAGGCAATGAGTCTGTATTACCTTATTTGACAGTAATCTATGCATTTTGCTGTTATTTCTGACCATTTAATAAGCAAAAATGTCTATCATGCTTGAGAAAATGAAACCACATTTAACAAAAATTGTATACTCATATTAAAACGTAGAAAATAAGCTGCATTTTGGTGGAAACTTACCTCACAGGCGATCTGATTCGAAAGACTCAAACGCACTCCAAGTGATAATTGATGCGCCTCATTCGACGCATGTCATTTGATGCTCCTACGGTGCACTGCAGGCATCAGATTTAAAATGCCAAGACCACAGAAACAAACACGGATTCATCCTGTTGTATTTAATACTGCATCAGTTGGATGTAATGAATGAATAAGAGAAATGCAGACTAGGAAAATGAAACTAACAGCATCTGTTTACAGTGTAAATAATCTGTTGAGTGTTTGGTTGTCATTTATTTGTGCTTTAGAACTTATCCGCCATGAAACAATCAGAAAACAATGCTTTATTTCTCTCATTCACCCTCCCACTGCTCCCTCTCCTTGCTTGACCACCACTGCGTTAAGGCAGTTTGACGCGCCTCATAATGCTTTTGGTGTGTGATTGGTCATTTAAAACAATAGATGTACTTCAAAACGCATGCATCATATGCTTTCAGTGCCTTCGGGGCCTGAACTCCAGACAATGTCCGGACATTTTCTGGAGTTGCCTTTTCACGCATGTAGCACACAACAGGAGACTGTTTGTGTCAGATGCGTTCTCATGACTAGAAACACTCTGGTTTAGGTGAGGGGTGCTTGCTGATGCAAGTCAGAACCTCAGCACCCATTGGTTGCTATGTAAGCCTGCACATTAGTCACAATGACTCTTCAGAAAAGCAGTTGTTTAATCACAGCCTCATCCCAGATTTGCGCATTCCGGCTACAGTATCTTGAATACTACCTCTGTCAGGTGACACGGCCTGTGTCTGCGCATTAAATGACTGATGACAAGTAAATTCACCACACTTTGTGCATTTTACTCATATTAGCATTTAATATTCTTAAATGTCTTGTTTTGTCCAATCAGAGGTTGAAAATCCAGATATTCTGTTTAAAATAAAGGCAATCGGGAAATACAGCATTTTTTTCTTGAAAAAACTTAAATGATGAATTGATCATCAAAGTAATAGCTGATTAATTAATCAACTAATTGTTTCAGCTGTTGTGTTCTTCAGAGTGCAGGTAGTATTAGTTGGCAATATACTGACTTCAGGTAAACAGTTAGCTCACTAAAATGTAATTTTTTGGCATTTTCTGCATGTATGGTCACAATTTTCTTACTCTTTAGGATGAAGAAACAACTTTATGAAGATTAATTGTATGTATTTTAGATTTACTAGAATATTTAGTCAGAAAACAGCACTAACCGGACCTGGTCATTGAAAATAATTTTCCCAGTTCAGAGTTTCATGTCTTCTACAACCTTAATTACAAATAATTTCATGTTCAGATTTTTGTGCAGAACCAACATACAGTATTCTGACGTAATTATGTCAAAATTGATGATACATTTACTACCTACATAATCCTGGTGTGGTTAGATCAGTTCAGTACATATTTGTTGGTTTAGGGTCAAACATTTTAAAAATTACAACAATGCATAATTCAAATCAATTCATCATACAGGCTTTTTTTATTGACAGTCAGGGTAAGGAGGAGGTGTGTGTGTGTGTCGCCTTTTAGATCCATTTCACTTCTTTTTCTCACATGAAGCTCAGGTGCACTGAGCTTCATGTCACTGTTGCTCACAAATAATACGGTATTTACTGCCATGGCCTTTTATGTTTATACCCATAGCCTTGGGTTGCATGGGCAAGCCTTCATAGAGACATTCAGTGTAATGTAGACAGCCCTGTAAATCGTGTGTCTTGCTTGCAACTAATCTGTGCGTGTGTGATTCTGGATATGATGAGTGACCATGACTCTGTGTGTGTTTGTTGGTGCACATCCCGCAATCTGTCAGTGATGAGTACTTTGCTGGTCAGCTAGCCAGTTGTTGAGAGAGAGAGAGAGAGAGAAAGAGAGCGAAGGATGCACAAATCTGATGATTATTCACCGGCTGCACCTCTCTAGGCTAATGCTTAGCAACTGCAGAGCACCAGCCGGACCTCATGTCCGCCATACTGAGTCCATCTCAGCCACAAAATGAATTCCTACTCTCCAATAACAATATAAATGGATTACTCTGCAATACTTGAACAGTGCCAAATAGATGGTACAATAAAGAATAATGACACCGAATAACAGCACAAAAGTGGGACGTTCTTCTGTTTACACTTCTACTTAGTTGTCATATTAAAACACTATAGAAATACAGATCCAAGAAATACAGCCCCTTGCTCCTATCTGTATTTATTTGTTGGGTAATGTGTTTGTGTGCTTGTCTATGCTAGCATATACCCGCTAGTAATACTTCCCACAGTAACCAGTCTTGTTTCTGCTTCTCCTGTCTTTGAATGTTTGGTTTATTTGACCTGAAGCAATAGCCTAAATCCACATAAGGTACTGAGGCGGATATGAGAAAATAGTAGACGCAGTCTGGCCTATATCCCTGTGTTGATATTTGTTTTGAGGGAGAGAGTGTGCACTGGGTGTGTTCTTCTACCATGTCATCCCTGTTTCAGTATGTTTCTTTTGGTCAGTCTGCACCAGTCCGAATGCTGGTGAAATATTGGCTACAGCTGGTTAGTTTGGCTCTTTCACTAGCCAGTGTGCCAGACATCCGACCACGCTCTTTGGCTGATGAGATGGTAAAAGTAGTTATTGAATTTTGGGAATCACTGCAGACAGCGATTTCTTTTTAAAAAAAGAAAAAAGAAAAAAAAAAGTTCCCTGCCTGTCTGTCCCTCGGTCATGTGGTTCAGTGACACAGGTCTGTTTTTCTGAACTCTTTAACATCTGACCCTTGTGGAGTTCATGGTGTAACTTAGTACCCTATGAGCTTTTCTTCCCAAGGTGCTGTTGCTCTCAGACTGTTCTCTCCCCTCCCCCCAGATGTTGGCCTGCAGTTTGCAGCGAGGGTGTAACCTGCTTGCTGGATGGTTGAGTACATACTGGAGAAGTTAGGCATAGATGCATTTGTTAGGAAGAAAAAGTGGTGACTGGAAAAAGAAGTGACTGTGCAGATAGGTTACTTACAGGTTGACAGACACGTTGGGCAATTCTTGTTGTGCAATGCCCGTCTGTTATCAGTCAGGCCGAGGTCAGAGCTGATCACGCAGTGCTGACGTCAAGACGTCTTTCAAACTCTTCAGGAGAGGTGAATTTGACATAAAGCTTTATGTTTAATGATGTATTACTGTGATTTTAGGTTTTATTTTGATGTCTTACAGCTCAGCTACTTCAATTAACACACTTTTGTGCAATGTCATGCAGCTTATTTATTTAGGATTTAGGATTAACATGTTATTTTTAACCTTTCAGTGCCGGCCCACAGTTGTCACTTTTTGCTTTCTGTTTGCTTGAGTCAGGTGTGATTTCAAATAGACCGTACGATTAATAGATGGTTGATTAACGCACCTCTTGCTCGGCTAACTGCGGTCTTTACTTCTAATTTTCAAACTGGAAACTCGAAGAAAAAAACAACATTTGACACATTTCTCAAACTATTCACCTAATTAAGTTTCTGAGTTAAATTAAGGGGAAAAAATAGACTGTGTTGTTGCAGAGTGAAGCTTTATTGCCTTGTTGTTTGTGAGTTTCAAGAGTCCGTGAGTCACGTCATCATTTAAAAACTCATCATTCCCTGATTAGTCTATCAAGCATCTTGTCAGGCTCAATCAACACTTAAGTGGATGTCTTCTAGACTTCAATCTCAGAGCAAAAAATGATCTTGCAGGCCAGTGCTAGGCTGCTAGACCTTCTCCCTATCCTTGTGTTGAATATTTTTACTCTGGCATTGGCGTTGATATAATAAATATGATGGAGGAGGTTGATAAAAGAGATATGATGGAGAAAAAAGTTTTTTCAGTCGTGACCAGACAGATCAGAAAAAAAAATCATGACTAAACATTTTAGTCAGCTTATTGGAGCTGCGCAGCATGACATCTCTGACGCATGAATGAGGAATAGAAAACTTTTTAAAGGTTTCTGCTTTTGAGGGGGCATGCATCAGAGAATGACTGGAAAAATGGGGAAGGGGACAGAGGTAGGAATGAGACACTCTAACACGTGATCTTTTGGGGAGGTCAGACATTTAGCACCAATTGTAAATGTAAACAAGAAAGGCAGAAAATGTTATACTTTAGTATTCAGCAGAATTGGACCACAAAGACTAGAAAGAAAGTGAAAGAGTTCACCGGTTGAACTTGTCGGACGCTGCATGCTTTGTTTGGTTGAGGTGGAGTCAAGACAGAAGCCTTATCAGCGTAGTACTGGGAGTGTGTGTGTGTGTGTGTGTATGTGTGTTTGTGTATGGGCACAAGTTTTTGATGTGCACACATTTTTTTGGGCGTGTGCATTTACATGTGTTTGTGTATGTGTACAAACATTTCCAGTATGGTTGGTATGCTAAGGATGCTCTTGTTGTAGGTGTTGCTCAGGAATTGGCTCTGCTCTTGCTGGTTTTACTGTTCCATTATACTACCTTACTGAATCAGTGAATCGTTAGCCAAGTTAGTTAGTTAATTAGTTAACTGTGGAAATAAAACATTTATATACACGGTGTAAGAAAAAAATGTGATCTTATGAGGACATCTCACTAAACAGTAAGATAAAGAAATTAAATGCAGGCAACAGGAATTTGATTTAATCAGCAAAGTTAACTAAAGAACAAAAGGACTTTCTCGCTGATTGAGATAAAAGCTGAATGGTTCACACTTTGTTGCCATAAAGATGTCTCTGAGGTATTGTTTGAGTTCCTGTGTTTAGCGAGGCAAAGTTGAAAATTCAAACAGAACAACAAATATGGGTTGTGAAGTCTTTTTTTTTTTTTTTTTGGATGATTACACTTGGTTTTACCTCACTTTTTTACTTAAGCTCGCAGAAGTATATTGCAATTCACTTGAGATTCCAGTGACCCTTATCTGAAACTAGGGCTCCGTACTAATTTGTTTTGTTTGCCACTCCTGCTGTTTAGGCCAATGCCAGAATGTCAGAGTTAATGAAGAGCCCATACTGAATTTAAATCCTCACAATACCCTGTTGTTGCATTTATCAAAGGAAGCTAGAGAGAGATGAATGTTGACACAAATTAAGCTGAGTCAATTTCTCCATCTTTTGAAATAAGCTCAAGCTGCACTTAAAAGTGAAATTTAAACACTCGGTCCTGAATGTTAAGACTACGTTTAGCTTGAGTTCATCGAGTCAATGTTAAAACTGTTGATCGACACAAATTTTGAACTTTTTTTTTTCTTCTTCTTCTTTCTCTCCTCTCTTTAGGAACGTACCAGGTCATTTGACAGCTTCAACATGAACACTCTGGAGAGCTCCCTGATCGACATCATGAGGGCTGAGCAGGACACTCTGAAAGGTGAAGATGACAGCTGTTCATCAACCAAACACTAAGCAGATAACTAGCGATACTACAGCTATCATTTTACACTGTATCAATAGAGGTGGCGCATAGCGGCTAACATCGTCACAAGCTATGGACATGTTCATTCGCTGAAAATCTGTTACACAGTATGGTTGAGCAAGGAAGAGGACACCAATACATACTACAAAGAAACTAATAGTAAATTGACTCAATTGTAACATATGTCAACATCAAACATATATGTGGTAAAGACAAAGCACTGAAAGTTAGAGCTGACAACTGTTCACACTGTTCATTCTTATTCACAATTTAACGCCTCAATGCTTAGCAGAGAAGTTTCATTTCCTTCAGAGATCAGATGTGAAGACGACGTGTCTTCTTTCGGTGTGATGATCACAACTGACGATTTCCTGAACTGGTTGTAAGGATCCCGGCATATATAATAGATTGGTATTGACTAAAACAAACATGATCAAATTCTGATCCTTTCTTAACTGTACTGTGTTTTTTCCAAGTCAGCCTGATTGTGTGTTGGCAGGTCACATTAATTCTGAGTAATAGGTGACAGGTCCTGACAACCTGTCTGTTGTCTGGTTAAAGTCCTCCCTGCAAGTCTTTGTCTGTACTCGGTTTGTGAGGGGAAAATACTTTTTGTAATTCCAACAACTCCCAACTTAGTAAAACCACTTAACTGATCACTTCATGTCAATTTCAGGAGTCACATTCTCCCAGTTAAACTCTCCTCCATATTATACCTAGCATATAAACTTCATAGTTTTGAGCTGGCAGGGGGTTGTTTAGGGCTTAATTGGAGTCGGCACCATTGGTCAGGGCTCCCCCACAAGCACCCAGCCCGACCGGCTTTCTTCAATGAGGTTTTTGTTTAAGTTTTTTTTGTTTGTGGTTGGTCCAAAAAGGAAACAAGGCTGTACGCAGCTTAACAATTCTCAGAAAAAGACGAGTAGCTAAACAACCACCCCCACCAATGCCGGTACACAGCAGCCTTATTACACTTTGGCCTCTGAGCTAATACCTACCAGCCAGCCAAAAGGAAGAAGGGAATTGATAATGTGATTCAGTCCAAACATATGAATCTAACTACTTAACTTAACATCCAGATACATATTTAAGCAAGATTTGGGTAAATGTAAATGCCAGATCGGACATGGTATCAGTAGAAACCCAGGAATCGAAACTCGATCGGTACATCACACCTCTCACCTCTCATTACACCTTTCTCTTCTTTCTCTTTGCTCCTTACTCTGAATTTCTAGGAAAGAAAAAAGTTATCTCAAAATTCATTTTGTGCCTGAGAATGGTGCAGTGAGTATGACCTCTTTTTCCTCATGCATTTTAAGAAGGAGGCGCAGAGGGAATACAGGGCTGACGGAGGCTTAGGCTTTGTGTTTAAGAGGGGATTTGTGAGAGAGATAGAAGGACTCTGTTTTGGACTCCCACTGAACTGAAGTTGCGGGCCATCATTAGTCTCTAATAAAACAGCTGTAGAGCCTTCCATTTTGACGAATGATAACAATTTTTTCCTTTTTAAAAAAACAAAAAGTCTGGCACATTTGTGACACAATATGTATTGATGAGATATGTCTTTTGTTAATAGATACTTAGTGCTCAGCTATTGCTGTGGATTTTTACACAAACATTTATATTCTATACATTACAAAGTTATAAAATTGCATTACAAAATTGTAATGAATTGTAATTTTATAGTTGTACTCAATGAATGTGCTGGTATATATATGTTTATGTGCTTTGGGCGGGGAAAAAAAAATCGATTTTCCGATTCAAATTGATTTCTGCACTGTCTTTTCTGGTGGATTTCAAATCTGAAATGAATCCAGACAGCTGCCTTTATGTTCGACGCTAACTTCAGTGGAGAAGCTCCCGCCATGTTTGACAAGATCTGTTCACAAGATCTCGCACAAGATTTTGTTGTGCGAGATCTCGTTGAACGTGGCAAGAGCTGCTCCCCTGAAGGCACCGCCAAGTCTGTTGCACAAAAGCTTTGTGAGACAATCACAGTGAAGTGTATGTTTTCTTGATGTTTACATTACAGTAGGTGTGTTGGTAGCTGCCCTATTTACACTGGCTGCCTGGTGATACTATTTAAAATCTAAAGTGGTTTGTATACTGCACTAAAGAAAGTATGTATCACTCAGTACTGTAGAGTCTGTAGAGTTGCACTGTAACTGAAATATCCCTAACTGAATGGAAATCGAATCGGGACATTGTGAATCGAAATAGAATCAATTTGGGAAATATCAATCAATGTGTGCTTGCAGTTGTGTGTTAGTGTGATAGTGTTGCATGTAAATGAATGTTTTTAGTGTCTGATGTATTGCAGATGGAAATGAGGTAATGGCGAAATCTGGCATAAATAATCTACTCTCATTTTGAGATTAATGTTTATTGTGCATGGTACTTGTTTACTAAATGGCCCTGACCCTTGTAATTTGTTGAAACAGAATTGCAAATTGGCTGAGACTCTAACTGACTTTGGTTATTGATTAATAGAGACTAGCCAATGTCAATTATTGTCTGAATGTTGTAAGGCAACATTGGTCAATGGTAACAAAAAACTAGTTTTATTTATTTTTTTAGAGGGTGTGACAGTAATTACAGATACAGAGGGCTCAGCTGTCAGGATATACTGTGGCCAGTACTGATTATTGGTTTTGAGGGAGTTGCATGTAGGAGTGGTTCTGGTAATGATCATTGTTTGGGGAAAAAAAACACCTTGGATTTCTCAAGGTTTTAGAGGAGTTTAAAGGATTTGGGTGGGGCACTGGGGCTTGATTAATTAGGTCTAATTCTTAGTAGTTTAGGCTTGATTATTATATTGAATGTATACATTGTTATGTTCTAAGACAGCCATGTAAATCACCTACCAGTTTCACTACCCAGAATAACAAGATGAGTGAAAACTCTGAGCTCCAGACACTTCACTATCACCTCGTATTTATTTCAGCCGAACACCCACCAGGCTCAGCCACATCCAGCTGTGATCTAATGTTCTGCTGTCAAACCTCAGTAAATCTTCCCTCAGTATTAGGAGAGGAAGACTAGAAGGTTACCTCATTAGCCACGTTTTGGTATCTTAGCTCCAGCTATGCTGGCACAGATTCCTGCGACTGTTAGATCCAAGAGCTTGGCACCAGAAGACAAAATGAATTTTGTTCTAAATTGAAAACCACAAACTTACTCTTCTCTCTCTTCTTTAGGAGTCAAACCATGTAGATTTATGAAATTATGATGGAATTACATATAGTTTAGCATAAGTTATTTTAGCCCCAAACTTCCTAAATGTGAACCCTTGGTCCATTTGGGTCACAGCTCTGTTTATCTTTGTTGAGTAAAGATAGACTTGTCTGGCAGTGTTTAGCAATTCATTCTCAGATTTGCCAAATACACTGTATCACAACATGTTTATCTCAACTCTCTTGACCTGCTTTTTCTTCATCTTTTTTCAGCCATCCTCTTCCTCAGATTTGTCCTTGTACACCACCGTATTCTTTACTGATTTCACATGATGCATCACCCCATATCCAGTCTCATATCCTTTTTTTATCTTGTAGCCCTTGGCCTGCTACAAAAATATTATACTATTTGTTCCTTGTTTTCATAATTACGGTCCAGACTTGTACAATGCAGTGCTCAGTGTAGCAGTAAATTAAGCAAGTCTTTCTCTTTTCCCTCACAGCAAAGTAAAAAGAAAAACATAGTTACAGCACATTTGCTTTAAACACTGACTCTTCTCCAGGCCAACTGTCTCTTGCTGTCTCCCGCTTTTTGTCGCACCCTACATGCATACACGCATAAATGTAATAAACACAGACAGCGTGCATACACGTGCGTATTTAGATACACATTAGCATGAACACAAATTTCTCCTTCCAGCAGAATGTATTGAACAAAGTGAGAGCGATGAAGCAAAGGGAGCAGGCGAGACAAAATGTCTACAGTAGAAGTGGCTTTGAATCTCTTCCAGCATTGTCTTGACTGACAGAAAGGATCTCTCTGTTCAGCCACCACACACATACACACACAAACACACACCACTGTGTTGCATGTGCTTGTGCATGCGCTTCAGCTGTTACTGTACTATACATGTACACAGCTAGAAGCATACAAATAAGGTTCACAGAGCGGGCACACTACTCTGCGGGGTACACAGGGATGTGGTGTACTTCCGTGCGTGCACACATGTTCCTCAAACGCTGTTAAAGACGCTTAAAATCCAATATGACGGATTGTGCTTACAGAGCGAACTGAATTCTGCAGGAACTTGTCTCTGTTAGCAGGTGTTGTTTGGCACCTTGGATTGAACTCTGACAGAGAGAACTTTTGTATTTTGATTCTCATAATGTTCAGACTGTGATGAACCTGCTCGAATGTCTGTGTTTCTATAGTTTTGATGCAGCTCTTGAAGCTCTACAGGTGGTCCGCCCTGGTTTCTGTGGTCTGCGAGTCCTAGTTCTGTTTAATGCACCACATCTACTGTGGGGCTCAATAGGCGAGGTGTGGGGGAGGGGCCAGCCCATTTCCATGTGACCGAAGCATCAGAATGCACCAATCATAGGGCGGTCCGTGCCCGTACTACAATGGCTGTACTCTTTCAGCTCTTTCATCTCATTATCCCTCCACAGCAAGCGGGCCTTGCATAACTTTGAAGCTTGTTTGGCATCATAACATGTATTTGTGTTGGTGTGTGTGTGTGTGTGTGAGTGTGAGGGAGACGAGCCTGGCAAGTGGCTCAATGTAAAATGTATGATATGAGGCTCAGAGAGAGAGAGGGAGGCACAGATAGGGAAATGGAGGTCGATGAGAGGGATAGAGATGGTTGTTGTCCCACAGATGTAGTCTCTAATGAGTCTGATGTGGAAGCAACACATAGCTGCCAAAGCCTACTGTATTATCATTCTTAATGAAGTCTCTGAAACACCCAATATTTAATAAGTGCCGCTGTATAAGTCAGCTATTTCCAACCAAAACCTTGTGTGCAGAATTATTCAAATAGCGCCCATCAGCAAAGTACATCTGTGCTCATGGAGCAGTAATGAAGAGCATTATCTTGGTCACAGCATTTTGCCAAATTTGGAGCTGCTTCACTGATAGTGGTGCTATCTTCCCTCTCAAGATTGTTTGTCTATTATTTGTGTTGTTGCCATTTTATGATCTTCATTTGATCACAGACATGTTGCTGTTAAAGCTCAAATTGGGCCTAAAACACTGATTTTTCACATTAATTCAAAATTCCATCTAGGAGAATATTATCTGGAGGCTATACAGTCATCAAAAGAGAAACTCCTTCTTCATTCTTAATGAAATGTAGATGTTTTTGTTCAGAATATTGAGGTTACTCCATTCCCAGAGAGGCGGACACTGGAGTAACACTCATTATTTTGCCATGTGTCACATTTAGTAACATGTAGGCCGCATGTTAAATATTTCTATTCTGTGTCTCCGTGTGTAGGTCGCCTGGGGTTCCCGCATCCAGGAGGGGACAACCCGCTGCCCCTCAATGGTACGTATGGCTCAAGTTTTCAATGGCCTGCTAATATTAAAAATTAAGGGGTGAACAGCAGGAGCTGAAGAGTTTTGTGTGCAAGATTTAAAAGACTGATAATTATTTTGTCAGTTTTTAAATATTCAATGATCATTTTAAAACATCATCTGGTTGAATGTCAAGCTGTAAAGTGGGTGGAAATAGTTGGAATGGTGCAAGATAACCTTGAGTGTTTGTGTCTGGTAATGTTGGAGCCTCATATGCCCTTGCTTACCATTCAAACAAAACTTTAGTGTGTCTCTTCTTTGCCCGTCTGTTTTATAAATGTCCAAATAAAATAAAATCTCCAATGCCAGATCCACCATCTTAAAAGTAGTTTTAACCAGCCAGCATTTTTGTTCATGACCTTTCTCTTTGTTTTCATTTGACCATGGATACAGCTTTCCTTTTTATAAATAAATGGATAAAGAGGGGAAATAGTAGTTTAATTTACTATATGTTTGATACAAAATGTGTGGCTCTTTTGTCCATTTTTACATTTTCATTTGACTTTTAAATATATTCCTTCATGCCTGTGTTTCTGAAACATGAAGATAACGCCTTTAATTTCTCAAAGCATATTCTTTGACCCTTGCCTCCATATATGGCCCTAATGCACAGAAGAAAAGAATTCCTTTAAACTGTATATAAATAACTACGCCTCTCTCCAATGGTTGGAAAAAAAAATCCAGCAAATCCTTTTGACATGCTGCAATTTAATATTCAGCTACCTCTCTCTTGCCCTTGTACACACTCTCCCTTTATCATTGTGTAATTGTGTTGTTGTAGCTTTTGCTCTCTGGTCTTGGGCCAGTATGTAAAACAGGAGAGGCCAGTAGTTTCTTCACGAGATCACAGGGTCACATGGGCGGATCACATGGTCAGGAGCTGTCATCAAGCCCTGAGACAGATGGTGCCAGCGGATAGGCAGGATTCAGAGGTTGCACACCAGCTCTCTCTCTCTCTCTCTCTCTGTTTCTCTCTCTCTTTCTCTCTCCCTCTCTCTCTCCCTCTCCCCCCTCCCCCCCTTTCTCTCTCTCATAAACATACACAGATTGCATTCCTCATTCTCCTGATCTCTGTCTCTCTCACGCTCACTCTCATTTTCTCTCACCCCCCACACACACAGCTTTTTATCAGCTTGTTTCTCCATCTCTTTCAATCTATTTCTATTTCTCTCTCTCTCTCTCTCTCTCTCTCTCTCTCTCTCTCTCTCTCTTTCTCTCTTTCACACACACACACACACATCTTTTTATAGCAACCCTCTGCTCTCTTTCAATCTGCTTTCCTCTCTCTCTCTCTCTCTCTCTCTCTCTCTCTCTCTCTCTCTCGCTCTCGCTCTCGCTCTCGCTCTCTCTCTCTAGCTCTCTTTGACCTTCTCTCAGAGTTAATGTCCATCTGGGTTGGAAAGTCTACTGAGGGAGCTGTGGATTATTGCTTGTGTGTTCTGGCCACTTCTTCATCCTCTCTATGTTCTTACAAGTTTTAGATGGATCAATGCTGCAATTTCTACATATATATAATATCCACATTTTAATTCATTTCACTTCAGCTCTGTGCAAAGAAACATTATTTTTATTTTATTAAATAGAAAAGCAGCGCCTTCCTGTGTACATATATCACAGTGAACTGCTTTGTGGACTGTTTATGGGGAAAAATAGAAGTTTCTACTGCATGAATAAGAATAAAACACACCAAATGACTCCTTTTACTATTGCTTGTCTGGGTAAACCTATTAAATGGTGTAATGGAAAGATCAGCAACTAACACTATTATTTCCTTGAATGCCCCTTGTGGTTGCCATGGTAACACAGTGGCTACCTGTGGAAAAGAACAATCGTTGAGTAGGGTGACAGAAGCAGATAGCTGTGCACGTACATATGTGAGGTAGTCATCCCCTTTGCCCTCCTGGCGCAGGGCTGCTCTCATGTTTGCACTGGAAACAGTGGAGGTTGCTACGGTAACAGCTTGCTGTCACAGATGCATTGTGTTTGACAGTTTAAAGCTTGACTGTAGTAGAGCCCAACTTTTTACCATGAGTGCAGCAAATCGCGTGTTGTGAGATTTCTGGCCATATTCAAATAGAAAGTTCCAGAAATACTCAATGTTCGCTGCTCTGTTATTACTTCTGGCATTTCATTTGGTTTATCGTTGAAGTTAGCCACACTGGACCTTCCTCTGCACTGGTATCATCAACAGAATCTAACAAAACCACTGGGAAAGCTTGGTTATGTGACTGGATAGTTTCAGTCTTGTTTCCGTCAGTGAGACTGCTATTGTCGTCAGGGTCATGTCTTCAATATCTAATACTGATAGTTAGTTATATTGTTAGTTTGTTTTACCTTAAAGAAGTTATTTGATGCTGTTCAGAGAATTATTATGGTTCATTTGACTAAAATTGTGTGTGAATGCATCTTATTGTTGTCCTTGAAACCTGTGGTGTGACTCAAGGTTCAGTCCTTGGACCGCTTCTTCTTCTCTTTTTTTTATATGATTTTTGGTCATAATTAGAAAGTAGGACATGCCTCTGTTCTGCTATGTGCATTTATACACAGTTGTACTTATCGGTCAAGTTTAGCGAACTGGTTTGACAACTGTTTAGTCAGTGTTATGACACTGTCTAACAATTTCTGGCAATTAAATTCCACTGTTGTCCTTGTGATGGGCCCTGAGCATGTTTCCATGTATGCTTCACTTCTTTTTGCATATTCTCTGCAGGGGCCCACATATTTGACCTTGTCTCTCAAATTCAGCACATTAAACCTGTCTTGAATAATTTAGGAGTTCCATTTGACTAAAGCCTCAATTTCAATCAGCAAATTTGAAGCATTTAGAGTCCTGCTTAATTTATAAAGGAACATTGCAAAAATTAGAACAATATAACATTTCTGTCATATAGAGAGGATTAAATGTTTTTATTTCATCTACCTAATGCCTTTTTTTTTCAGCAACTACATCAAGGCATTTAATACTAAAGGAATATTTTTGTACCTGAACTGAGGCATTTAAATAATATCATTGTAAACAGAGATGCAGGAATATGTAAAAGCTTTGACAATTATCCTTTACATATTGTAAACGTTTTAACTACTGTAGACTGGTTACTCATTTTCACAGCAGTTGCAGTAGAAAAGGCACAAAAGCCCCTTTTCTGTCATTGTTAGTTTGCTTCAGTAGAGTATCTCATGTTTCTTATTTTCTGGGTTAAGGTGAAGATTACTGTGTTTTTTTTAATCTTTTCTTAAAACATACATGTACTATAAGACCTTTTCTATTATATCTTTTTTCTCTCATGATGTCATTCCAATGCGTATATTTACTTATGTTACACTTTTATTGCTATTGAAATTCTTATAATATAATTTTAATTGTTACTGTTTTACTGATCTCTCTTCTGTGTTTTTTTTTTTTTAATCTCTTTTGCAACTTTATTTCGAAAGTGTTTTGTGAATGATCAGATGACAAGTGTCCACCCTGAAATGTGCCAAACATCCCCGCCCTTTTTTGAAGTGCAGTGAGATAAAATGATTGTGTTGACATAATGATCAAGCTAGAAGTCATTACCTTCCTTTACTGAGACCTTTTGCCACATCCCTTCAAAATATAGACTTTTCTCTATTAAAAAACAAACTGGTACTTTCTCTACTCTAGTGTTGATTAAAGTGTTATGGTGACAGTTCCACGGGCTGATTATGATTCATGGCTGATTAATGAGATGGAGGGCAGGCAGGCGGGCAGTGCAACATCCTTCCATTGTCATGAACCACCTGGCACTTTTATTGGTACAGTGTATTATGCATCTTTTTATAATCACCGTCTTCTTTGATTTGTCCTTATTCCACATGCAGCCAGGAATTATAGCAGGAGACGAGGTAAAATATAATCGTGTCACTTTTTCAGCATAAATTCAACTCTGTAGGTCTCTATTTTGACATATTTTGTGATGTTGAGCCATGCTTTTATGATTCTATTGGTTATGGGGCATTTGGTTTGTTGTTAAATGAATGCTCATAAGTTTTGAATGACCTTGCGCTTTGTGTTTGTACAGTGAAGTGACATGTTTGTCTGCATGACCGTGTGAGTGTCGAGCCTTGTTATGAACTCGTGAAGCTGTGCTTGACTCTGCTTTTTCTCATTTTCACGCACATTTTTCAGGATTATTAAGTCAGACAATACAAGTTGCTAGTGTCACATTTAGCTGCAAGTTAATGAGGATGAGAGACGCACAAAGTGGTACTATGTGATTTACACACACACACTGCAACAGAAGCACTGACACATGGCCAAGCACATGGCCGGTCACACACACGCACACACACACACACACACACACACACACACACACACTTGCACACACAAATGCACACAGCACATAGTATAAGCTGAGGCTAACTCCCTCACATAAATCTTTATAAAGCAGCTCAGGGCAGGTTGTATAGGAGCAGGAATAGGCCAGGGAAGGCTTAACGTCTACATGCGCACACACACACACACACACACACACACACAAACATGCACAAACATGTACAGTTCACTATTTAGATAGCACACTTGGAGGACAACTGTGTGTGTTTGTGTGACGTGGAGTCATCCATAGACAGTATAGTTGCTCAGAATGATGCACAACATGGCATTCTGTACATTTTTTAACCCCTCCCCCCTTCCTGTTCAGTCCATTTCAGTTTTGGACATGTCTCATTACCACTTGACTTTCTTAATATGTCTGCATTTTTTCCCTTATTTTATTTAATGAACTATAAATGATTGATTGATTTTTATTTTTTTTAGTTTAACATGAAACTAGATGTTTTTATCTCTTACTAACCTTTGTGTGCTGTATGTTCCTCTTCAGTCCTTTTTGTGTTTGTTCTCCCTCAGACAGCAGCATTTTCTTGGTAGTCTTAAACGTTTGAATACATTAGCAGATGTTGAAAGGGTCTTGAAATACCTGCTGCAACATTTAATTCTCATCAGAGAGTATTAAAGCCACACAGTACTCAAGGAAATGGATTAAATATGATCTAATGCATCAGTAATACAGTGTATTACATGCTACTAACATGCCTAAATTATGTCAGATCAAGAAAAATCTGAAATTAATACTTTGCTTCTTTCCCTTTCACCCAGCAACAGCTGGATGACCCAATGAAAAGTGAAGAAAAAAAAATGCTGGTTCTCAACTTCTAGCTCTCTCTTCAGGAAATAATCCTTTCCTGCTCTCCTCTTCTTCTTTCCTCTCAGGCCATTCCTCTCTCTTCCCCATGGAGGACGGTTTCCCTGATGACGAGCGTGGCGATCAGGGCCTCGCGGGCCTGGGATCTCCACACTGCTTTCCGCACCAGAACGGAGAGCGTGTTGAACGCTATTCACGCAAGGTCTTTGTGGGAGGGCTGCCCCCGGATATAGATGAAGGTAGTTACATTAAGATCAAAAAGATTACATTTCTAGGCCGTCAGTGCGGGGTGTACTTTCAGCAATAATCTATACTTAGACCATCTTACTGCACATTGAGGATACTTAACAGTGAAATCTGAGGCAAGGCATTTCCTGCAAATCTTTTTTTAATGTTTCCTTTTAAAAACCCGTGGACTCGCCAATCAGCTTGCATTTTGTTTGCTTGATTTCAGATGAAATAACTGCCAGTTTCCGGCGTTTTGGACACCTGTTTGTTGACTGGCCTCACAAAGCTGAGAGTAAATCTTATTTCCCCCCCAAAGGTATGTTAAATCCTCATTGCAGTGTCTTCATATTGTGCTAGTTAAGTTAACTGTTATAACCAATTCCTGTTCAAATTCATGACTAAAAAAAGATGGGTTTCGGTCATTAAGTTGATGTCTCTGTCTCTGGTGAGAGAAGGATTCTTTCTGTGTACTGTGTACTGCCACTATCAACATGTGTGCATCTCTATCAACACGTGTGCCTTCGGGATATTATCCGAAGCGTTTTGTAAGCATGTCTGGACTGTTTATGTGATTCTCTGTGTTTGTAAAAGCTTATGGCCTCCTGCTGTGAATGCAGAATGTCATGATCAGACATTCAATCACAGTAATCAGCACACTAAATTCCAACATGATTCTTTGTCAATACTTAGTGTCCGCAGCAGCATGAATAACCCTGCTGTATTTCGTGCAGGGTACGCCTTCCTGCTGTTCCAGGATGAGAGCTCAGTGCAGGCTTTGATCGATGCCTGCATCGAGGAGGACAGCAAGCTATACCTCTGCGTGTCCAGCCCCACCATCAAAGACAAGCCGGTCAGTTGGAAGCACAAACACGACCATCTGCTCACACGACAACTTCACCAGCAGCTGAATTCGTGTTTACGCGTGTTTATAAATCTGTGTGTGACAGGTCCAGATCCGCCCGTGGAACCTGAATGACAGCGATTTTGTGATGGACGGATCTCAGCCTCTGGACCCGAGGAAAACCATTTTTGTAGGAGGTGTCCCTCGTCCGCTCCGTGCAGGTATCCTTCATTTTCCTGTTTGTCTTTTTACACCAGGAGAATTAACAACAACCGAGTGTTTGTAATGACAACACGTACAATTTAAGTATACAGTATATACTGTGCCTGCGGGTTGAATCATGTGTTTGCTATCGTCTCTGTCCTGTATTTCCTGACATTTTTAAAAGGCCTTTAAGATGTTCTCAGTAGTCATACATGTATGTAAAAGGGTAAACAAAATGAAACACATGTGGATGTTTCTTCTGTTTTCAGTACATCCCTTCATTTTATACTTGTTTATATTTTTATAAATCACAAAAAAGAAAAACTTGGTAGCCAGTGTTCACTTTCCTTGCTCTATTTCTTCCCGATTGTGTATTCATAATAAACATTAGACCAGCTAGAGGGTAGAGTTAAAAAGAGGCACTGTGCTGCTGAAATCGGCTTTGACCTACACCAGCCCTATCAGGAAGTACTCTCTGAGGCACACTGTGCCGTGTAGAATATTAAATTCCTTTTTATCCTGATAGTGGTGTTTTGTGTACTGTGTGTTCATGTTTTCTGCGTCGCTAGTAGCTTTGCTGTAGCTGTGGTAATGACCAAGGTCACAAGGCCCTTCAAGTGCATTGAGTGTTTTATCGTCTAATATTTGAGTCTAAATTTACATGTAAAAAAAAAAAAATCTGCATATTAGAAAAAGCCATTTATGCTTAAACAAGCAAAGCTGCATTATAAATGTGCTGGGTCATCTCCTCCCAATTTGCATGTTTGTTAATATCTGAAGAAAGAGACAATAAATACTGAAAATAAACTTTATTGCAGCTGTTCATGGTGTACTGATCTCATATTTGCCCCCGTCAAACTCAGCTGACCTTTAATCCATCTGTGTTGATGGCTGAAGCTCTCAGATCAACAACCCTCATCAACTTAGTGTGTAGTGTGTTTGTGTACACTGGCTAAATGGGCAGAGTTTATGTATGAAGCCTGTATGTATGTGTGTGTGTGTGTGTGTGTGTGTGTGTGTGTGTGTGTGTGTGTATGCATGTTATTGAAGAGTTTTGCTTGTTTATTATTGTGTTCATGTCTTTTGCGAACTATTCTTTGTGAATATTTTGTTGAACTATTTCTATCTTTTTTTTTTTTTCCTCTGTCTGCAGTGGAGCTGGCCATGATCATGGACCGCCTGTACGGCGGGGTTTGCTACGCTGGCATCGACACAGACCCTGAGCTGAAATACCCCAAAGGAGCGGGGCGGGTCGCCTTCTCTAATCAGCAGAGCTACATTGCTGCTATCAGTGCTCGCTTTGTACAGCTGCAGCATGGAGAAATCGATAAACGGGTGAGTGCCAAGAAAACAGAGCACAGAGTTTTTCAGTCTCCCCTTCTGTCTTCATTTGTCTTCTTTTACCTCACTCCCTCTTTCAGTTTCTCTCAAACTCTCCTCACCGTTGCACCATTTCTTTGAGTTTTACAAGAGAGGAAGAATAGTTTTGTTTAGGAAGGGAAAAATACAACACTCAACACTTAGTTTGCATATTAGTAGAAAATGTGTAATGGATGTAAAGGATGTACATTTTAATTTAATTACATTTTTAAAGATCTGTGCATGTAGAAATACTATTTAACTCCAGGCTTCAGGAACCGGCTGCCACAGAGTGAGAGAGCAAAACACCGTTTATAAGAATGTTCTTCGATTTAGATTAAACCCAACATAAAAAAATAAGCTTAAGAATTGAATGTATTTTCCTTCTTATTTATTTTTTTATTTAACTTCATTTATACAGTACAGGATAGGTTGGATGTGCACCCATGCACGTTTACAGATAAGTTGTGTTAACAGTAAAATAAATGTAATAAATACATGTACACTTTCTTTCTCGTGACATGTCAGGAGAAAGGCCTACGTACTCTGCCCCTCACCTCTTTACTGCATGTCATGACTTCACTCAGTCATTCACACGGTGTACAGTTATGATGTGTGTGTGTGTGCACGTTTATAAGCCGAGGCTATGAATGACTTACCCACTGCTGTCAGCAGCCAAGGAATTACAGTAATATCTGCAGGTCTATCGCGCAGCTTATAGTTACCTATAATTGACACAGATATCACTCACATTTGCATAGCAGAGAAAAGAGAATGAAATAACTTGAACAAAAAGTAACATCATAGTGCAAAAAAAAAAAACAAAACGGAATAATTGTATGCTGCTGTCTCATTTGCATAATTGGTGTTCAGATTTAGTAGACGGGGTGCCTTGGTGACATTCTCTTGCTAATAGCCCAATCCCTCATCTCTGAGCAGGTGTAAAAGCATAATTGGTGTTTTTTGAATTACAGAATTCAAAAGAAAAGCGAGTTTAAGATCCACAAATTTCAACATCCCAAGGATGCTATTTAAAAAGCTCACAATATTCTTTGTGGTAATTTTCTAAGCAAACCATGTTCTCATTTCCTGCAAGTATGGAAAACATCTCGTAGAGACTGTAGGATTCAAAATTGTAAAAGAAATAACATTAAAAAAGTTTTAACTGAACTCCCACCTCTGACCGCAGGTGGAAGTGAAGCCATATGTGCTGGATGACCAGCTGTGCGATGAGTGCCAGGGAACTCGATGCGGCGGGAAGTTTGCACCCTTCTTCTGCGCCAACGTCACCTGTCTGCAGTACTATTGCGAGTACTGCTGGGCGGCCATCCACTCACGCGCCGGACGAGAGTTTCACAAACCCCTAGTGAAGGAGGGAGGCGACCGGCCCCGTCACATCTCCTTCCGCTGGAACTGAGCGGATGACAGAGAGGGAGAGGCAACAGGGGAGCAGGAGGGCAGGTAGTGCAGGAGTCGCAAATCATTGTACAAATAAATGCACTTTTCTGTTGCTGGTTCCTTTTTGCTCTAATTTCAACAAACCTTTTTCTCATTTTTTTAAGTTAATATATATCTATATTTTGAAGATAGAAAAGAAAAACTGGAATTATATCCAAATATGTCCAGCAAGGAAAAAAGATGTGTAACATAATTTTATTTATGCGTTTTGATTTTTGAAATATTTTTATTAGTTCTCAAAAAAATGCATATATAGGAAAGTTTGAGGTGTGATATGGTACTCTGCTATTCAATTGACATATTTTTCTTAACAATGTATTTAATTTTTAATTTTGATACAAGAGGCCCCAAGTCAAATCCTCTTCATTTGACATTTGATTGACTTATTTTGTAGCAGAGCTATTGCTTTATATTTTGTGAGTCTCCGGAGCAAATGCTATGGAACAGGATATGATTGGCTATTTATTTCTGAGAGGTTGATATAAGAGGCTCCAGAGCATATGTGAATTGAAAAAGGTGTTGCTAAAGAAGAGTGCACTTATTTCAAGTTCAAAGAGTGCAGATAAACAGTATATGAGACCCTTAGTTGTTAACCAAAGCTGAATCTTAATTAACTTTGAAGAACAGAGAGGGCCCACTGCAGAACGAAACGGACTCTTTTTCCCTCCCAGATCAAAATGTTTGATCCTCTCTTTTTATGATTTTTCCGAGACCATACAAATATTTTGATGTTACTTGAAAATCGCGACAAAATTTTAGCAACACACATTTGGGTTTTGATCTCCATTTTGACATGCAAAAACTAATACCTCAAACTCAGCTGCTAATGTGCCGAATACAGTTTAAAGAAAAAAAAAGCAAGAAAGAAAACATCAACACACACTGGTGTTCTCCTTTCCTTAGAACTATAATCAAAGGGAAGTGATGCAACAGGCAGAGTGTGATGTGACTGGCACAGTTTTGTACTCACTTGCTTCATCACCTCCTTATTTTTGTAATCAAACCCAGGGTTGTGCTAGGGACGGAGCAGAGCATCGTTCAGTACAGAGTGTATTAGGGGAATGTATGGCGTAGGGAGGCTACAGGCGAGACAGGCTTACTGTTTAAGAGACAAGTCTAACCCCACTCCCCCCCTCCTCATGTCTGCCTGCGGCCTCTACTGCTGAGCTAGCAGCTAACCGAGAGTAGGGCCTCATTCGTGGATCGAGATCCCAGCTGCACACAGCGGGGCTCGGATCCAGATCTTTCAGGACTGAGGTTAAGGTAACTCCTCGAGAAAAGGCTGGTTAAGTGATCACCTTTTTATTGCAGTTTTTTATGGGGCTACCACCAAAATGGGAAATGCCTGTCTTTGCTAGTTTAAAAAGAAAAAAATGCATTTGTGCAATTCTCCCAAGTCTTTAATGAAAAAGCTCTACTTCGCATCCAAGAGTCGGCTACATTTTAGTCAAAGAAGCAATTAAAGTTTATCTGATTTCCGAATCGTCAGCACACGTTTGAGTCATGGAGGGATCTGCCCTCTATCCATTCTCCTGCCAAGCTAATCCAACTCAGCATCCAGTGTTTTTGAAGCATAAATGAAGATAGTCTCTGCAGTGTGCTCTACTACTACATGCTTGTGACCCACATGCAGTTTGCTCTTGATAACAAGATTGCAGGTCCAGTAGGTTTCACCCAGTGGCTTTTTTTGGGAACCAAAGATGGCTGTGCAGTAGTGGGTCATACTGTAGCTCATTTCCTGTTTAGATTTTTATTCTTATTTTCTTTCTTTCTTTCTTTCTCATTTCTTCAAGGATGTTTTTCTTCTTAAAAAACTTCTACCCAGTTTTACTTAACTGTTAAGCCCTGATGGACTCCAGCAAACCAAAGATTGGCCTTGAACATTATATATATATATATATATATAATTTGACAGTGCAGTCAAAACCCATTAGAACACCAGTGGAAAAACAACAGGGCTTACAGAGAGAGACACACACACACTTGCACACAAGGCCTCACACTCTCCATAGCCCAAAATGGAGGTGTCCGCTCATAGGCACTAGTTTTTTTGTTTTTGTTTGTTTGTTTGCTTTTTAAAAAATCTCAAATAGATCTGCGCGTCTGGGAAAATTAACATAAAATGGACATTCACGCGACGAAAGTAAAACTAATCCTCACATTTGTTTGACGTCTTAAGTCCTACTAGCCGAGCGTTTAAATATGTCAGGGAGTTAGTACAGAAACTTGATTACACAAAACACACTAGTGAAAAAACGTATCCTCATATCGGCATGGTGTCGTTGCACCAGTTTTGCACCCTGGACATTAGTTTTGTGGGTGTGGTGGGTGAGCATTTTAGAAGTTAAAACACTTTGTGAAGAATTTGCTGTTAAATGAGATGAAAAAAAAGATTATTTTATACATGGCCTGCTGATTTTTGGTACAGTGTTTTCTAGCTAAATTATTTTGTCATGCACATATAAACATTTATTATGCACTACTTTTCTAAATATTTTTTCTTTTTCCAACAGTCATTTTAGGCACATTTTTCACAAATGGGGAAACTCCTTTTTGCAATACCTCAATTTTTCACATTGTGAAAGGTAGCTTTTGTACTTTTGTTACTGAAAGATCTGCATATATGGAAATGTTCATTTTAAGAAAAAAAAAGTTGAGTGATTTCAATATATATTATTTTCAATTATGCTTTTTATACATTTCAGTGCTGAGGAATCTTTACAACTAAGTGCGCACTTGTGTTGATGCGACTTCAGATCTGCAGAGGAGAGACCAAAGTGTATTGCTCTCTTGGTCTAACCTTTTCATACACTAGATGTTTCCAGTCAATCTGGTCAAATAACAGCATGGCGAGAAAAAAAAATATACCAGTTGTAATTTGAAATTGATGTTAATGTCTCTAAACATGGCTATACTAGTTGGAAAATGGTAACTTCTGTCTTGGTTTCCTCTCCATAGATGGAGTATAACTTATTATAAGGAGAATGCAAAATTTGGCTCACGCTTAACGCTGAATCTCGTATCACAAGAATGGATGTTTGGTGTTTAGATATTTTAATATTTGAAAAAAAAAAGTATATATATATATATATTCTTGAACTTGCCAACTAGCACCTATTATAATCCTTAGCATGCATGACAAAAAAGAGAAAATGACAAGTACATGAATTAGCTATTAAAATTAATTGTTGTGGTGTGCACCAAATGTTTCTCAACTATTAAGTTGTTAAGGACACCCCAAACCCACTCTCACCTCACCTCACCCCCCTAGCCCCACTTTTCCCTTCCCCACGTGTTGATCTCCTCGCTTCCCCATTCGCAG
Source organism: Euthynnus affinis (assembly GCA_029490765.1). NCBI lineage: Eukaryota > Metazoa > Chordata > Actinopteri > Scombriformes > Scombridae > Euthynnus > Euthynnus affinis. Next base: position 16,652,856 of record CM055854.1, read on the forward strand.
ACCTCTGCAGGATGCACATGACAGAGAGATAAGACGACAAACAAGACAGAAACTAACTTAAAATCGATTTTTGGCAGTGCAGGACTTTGAGCATCCTTATAAAACACTGTTTAAAAGACTTGAGAACTCATCCTCACTGTCTGTCGAGGTGATCTTATATAGACCTATCTGGAGGAAGGGGAGCTTAAAGACTTGAATGTGGTAAATGTTGCAAGTTAACTTCAAGTTGTTATGTGCAATACTTCTTTTGAACCTTTTTCCAGATAAAGACTCTTTGCAATGTAATTCTTTAATGCCATTTTTAATTGCAGACATTTAATTAAAGAAGATGTTAATATGTTTTTCACAGTCATTTTCTACTGTTATTGTAATCCTTTTCATGCTGGTGTTTGTAAAAAAGAAAAGAAATCAAACTATTTGTACTAATATAAATAATTGAAGTTATTTTTAAAACATTAAAGGTTTTGTGCTCATTTGCTTATTTTTGTTTATTTTAAGCTACTGTGATTGATTGCATTGTAATTATTAGGTCAACAATGTATTTAGCTGTTTATTGGTATATTTTTAATTGGAATGTATAATTGATTTTTATAATTTTGATCAGATTTTTGTTATATTTTTGAGGTGAAGCTTTTAATATGTTAAAGTGTCTAGTTTTTACTAATTGCTATATTGTGCTCCACAATATATGGTTCACATTTTCTGAAGGAAAATAAATATTTAAATATTTGTCTGTCAATGATGTTACTTAATGGCAAGATTTCAATAGTTTTTAACTGTGTATGGGAAGGTTGTTGTATTTATTAATAGCATTTTTTACTTAAGATATCACCTTAATTTTTATTGTCATTTCACTTTATAAGTTCCTATTTTTGTATTTTCCTTTCTAATTAAGTTATGTAATACGGATATGTCCATATTTCTAGGAGTTGGTCTGTAGAAGTGCTAGTGAAACGAAAAAGAAAAATCTAATGTTATTTAATTGTTTGCAGCCAACTATTTATAACAGTATGCATAATTTTTAAATATTTGTAATGTGAAATGTTGAATGAAATAAATCTTAACTGTGATGAAAATATGTGCTTTGTGTGCTTATTTCTGTTGTTGACATTTTAAAGCTGTTATGGGATGGTTGTTCTAACTAGATGACCCTGCTGTCTTCACTGTTTGACTCTGCCATGTGCTGTAATATTACCATCACATGTTCACTGGTGTAGCAGTAAGAGCAGGTTTCCATTAAAACATCTGCACCAAACTGGCTTTTGGTGAATATTTTAAAGGGGGCATATGCACATTTCCAGGTTTATATTTTCATAGTTTTTTTTTATTTTTTAATTTTTTAATCTCTGCATGATTTACAGTTCAATAAACTCCTTACTTATCTTATCCTGACCCTGTCCCCAACCCCTCAGTTCAGCTTCTGTCTGAACAGGCTGTTTTAGCTCCTGATGTCAGCTCTCCAGCAAGATCGAAAAAAAAACGTTGAAAACAAAGCATTCAGGGAGCATTTCTACATATGTTAACTTCAAGTTTTGGAACTTTGATGAAGCTTAGTGTAAATATCTGACATCATAACAAAATATAAGTAAAAGAAAATCAAAAAATGCATAATATGTCCCCTTTTAAGAGTAACCTAAAGGTACTCTGTGGACCACTAGAAGAACTATTGAGCACTGTTTTTACAAAGAGGGGGCTACATTTTGTTTGTGTTGTTCCCATGCGAAGATGCACAGGTGCCAACACACAGCATGATGCACATTCCTGCCATCAGTTTTGCGCTATTCAGCTGACCGGCAGTTGGTGGCGGAAACACACTAAGGAATGAAGTAATGTGCCAACAAAGTCCGGCTGCTAGCAAGCAAATATGAATGTAAACAAAATAACAATTTAAAATAGAAGAAAAATCTGCTCAGCAAATGATTTCATTAAGGAAATGTTTTGGAAATGTTTGTTAGACCTCAAGGATACACACAATGTGTTTTGGTGTTGAAAGCAGTGTTTCAAGCTGCTCTGGCACTATAAAGAGTGTCAGGTCTGTTGCACTTCTGACCGCACCTAACATCACTGATAGATGTGGATGGCTGTGCTCTGTTGTAATCACACACAACACTGATGTCATGGTGTACTGACACACCCTTTTTATGAACATTTTAAGTCTTTTATTACAGGCAGTGGGGAGCTTTAACAAGAAATAATAGAGATGCAATATATTGCAGTTTACAGTCAGTATCATAACCTCTAGGCTTCTCTCAAACACTCCATGACACATTCTCGAGTACATTTCTAGATCAGTGAGACAAGGTGAGAGGGTCAGCAAAAATTAGATTTTTCCATTGGGGATCATTTGCTCTTTTTTCCCCATGAGTACGATTGATTATATTATCGATTGATTATGGTAAATTTGTATTTTGTGAAATGCAGAGAGAGATATTTGACTTTTTCCAGAGAAAATCTAGTAAATATATTGTCTGAACCATAAAAAGATTCTTTGAAAAACACTATGACGTAGCCTGTGAAGTAGAAGATATCTTCACGCTCACTCCGATCAAGAAACAGAAACCAAAGCAAACAACAGCAGGTGGGAGACAGTTGAAGCTACATTTAAGTAAAGTAAGGATATTTGCATTTTTATAGTATGTTAGGTAACCACCCCCCTTCTCCCCGCTTTTGGCTCAGTTTTATTTTGATTTGGCTTTTTAAAGCTTGTTTAAATATTTTTGCTTTGTTAGCTATTCCAAAATGGACTGCAAACACGCATACCCCAGATACACCAGCACAGATGGACAGCCAACACATGAAACGCACATCATTGGCTGCATGCTTTGGGCGATTTATATCTACAATAATCAGCTAATTTGCTAAATTATTTCCTTGTTTGTCTAAGGCCACTAAAATAAATACTTTCATTATCTTTGACAACTTTTCAGCACATATTCATGTGTAAAAGAAGTGTGTATGCCACAGAGTTACAGCATTAAACTCTCTCTCTTCTGTGTATTGTGAAGAATATCTACACGCCTACTACTCAGTTCAAGGCTCATGCCCAAATCGCACATTTCACCCACATCACATTCACTTTGTGGATCCATAAACATGCCATCTACCAATCAAAGCTGAGTAGGTCATGTGTTGTTTTGTCAAATTCCAAGAAAAAAACTGTACAAATTGACCTACAGCTCAGCTGGTTGCATCATGCACTGCTAAGCGTGACTTATCATTTAGCAGCAGAGGTCTTCATATGTGCACTTTCATGTTCTCTCAAAACTGATGAAAGCTTGTTGAAGTAAGATATTAATACTGGCATCAAGTGCAGACTATATGACTCAACTTTGAGTAATAATGTATTCTGCCTTTCCAGTTCAGAGTGGCCACTAACCAGGAATAAATAGTTTTATTGATCATTACTATGGGTGAGATAATACAACTCTCCTTTGCTCACTTCACCATGACACTGCTCTGACATTGGTCAGTCAGTTATTGGTTGGTAATTACATATTTACAAACAAGAGAAAATTGTCAAATTGTGTCATAAAATGAAATTAAAGAAATCAGCCTCATTACCTTCGAGCACAAAACAACTAGAGGGTGCTGTTTCTTCAGTGCAAACAGATCTCATCAAGTCAAGTCAACTTTTATTTGTATGTCACAAATCACAAATTTGCCTCAGGGGGCTTTACAATCTGTACAGCAATATAAGATCCTCTATCCTAAGACCCTCGATTTGAATAAGGAAAAACTCCCTAAAAAACCCTAAAACAGAATGGACTGGACTTTTAGGAAGAGCAACAAAGGAACAGAGTACTCAAGCTTTGAGATTCTCACAAAGGCAGATAATATTGGTTGCAGTGTCTTGTTTCTTGTTTTCTGCTTATAGTTAATTCCCCAGAGACCAAAAAAGAGCATGACCTGCATCGTTACAAAATATGATGGACCCAGGGAGGGACAGACTGGGCAAAGAGCTGGCTCAGGATGAAAGGCCAGTAAATGACAGCAACTGGTGGGAGATTTTATAGTATCATGACTTCATGTGTTGACAGCGACAGGTGTGGGGCATCCATTTGTAGCTGTAGAGAAGTTGTATCTGGCCACATGTGACAGAGGAGAATGTAAGGTGTCTGACAGAGAATAAAAAATATTTAATTGTTCCTCTACGCTCATTTTAAACATCTGAGGGAGATCTATTCAAATAAAAGAGAAAGTGAACACTTGACGGACTTTTTAAAAGCCTGAGTGCATCTTCACATTTGTACTGCAACATGTTTCACCTTGCATGTTGAAGGGTCAGGGGTCACTGGGCTCCTAAACTGACCTTCCTGAAGAAATACGTTTTACATTAATTATCTTAATTTATCTTTAACACATGTCTTATTGATTTAGCCTTTTTAAAAATATGCATTTACCTGCCCTTTTGATTTGTGTGTCTCCCCTGCTTTTATGTCAGATTTATTTATTTTTTCAACAAATTAGCCTTCTGCTAGCCGCTAACTACTGCAGACAAATAACTTAGACCTCTCTCTATTTCTCACACTGGCATACACATCTCAGCATCTATCTTACACGTGGTTTCACACACAGACAGTCTGGTTATTAATGTATTTCTGTGGACACACCCTCCTGTTTTAGATATCGCCTCTTAAATCTGACTGTGAGTCAATGATTGAACCGCCAGATGGCGCCGTAAAACCAAAAGAACCACTTTCACTGCCACATGGCTTACGCTGCTTTCACGTGCTGTAGAAAAATTCAAAGTCTCACGTTTATCCCGTGAATAATTTGATATTTTGCAAATTTACAACCAGGAAAGTGTGAATTTTCTATGATTGCCAAGGCTCTGACATGTGACAATTAGGAGGCACAGACTTTGAATCAATAATAGTGTAGGAAATGAGTCATTAAGATTTAAGATTTTTAAACATTCTAATTTGTTCGACTGTTGTTTTCATTCTGGTTAACTCTGGAGCTGTCACAAATGACGTGAATGAAACAGAAAGTGACCTCCACGTATATTCTTCATTCAGCTCTTACTAATTTATTTACCAGGCTAAATAGTCCATACTACTAGTACAGTGACACGAATAGCTTACAGATACTTTCGCAACAGATCATCATTTGCTTTTATGTGAATCATTTTCCTGCCTGTGTTTTTCAGATATGAAAGCTTTTGAAACGTTTCCACCCTTTGAGCTCTCTGGTACAGGAATTTCCGGGCAGCGCCGGAAGGCAACATTAATTCAGCCTCCACTTTGGCCAAATAAACGAGACTCCCCCCCCCCCCCCCCCCCCCCCCAAAAAAAAAAGTCCCCCTAGCGGCGGCAGCTCCAGCGGCTGGGTGTAACTGCACGGTGAAGAAGAAGAGGAGGCAGTGTTTGGATTGGGGGGGTTGGGCTGCCCTGCTGGTAGGAAACCTGCCGCCAGACATCCAGTTGGTCTCCGGCGGTGCAGCGTTGCTTTCCCGCAGCATCAGCAGCAGCAACACCGCAGCGCAGCGCAGCCTCACCTGCTCCTCATTTGCGCTTCCCTCCGCCTCTGTCCAGTCACAAACACTGCCGCAGCACAGAGAAAGCGGGCGGACAAGGACGATCAGCTGTAAGTAACTGCTTTTTACTGCCTTTTTTTTAGGGTTACATTTTTGTTGGGTGTTTTTTGTGATTGAGAAAGGTATGGGAGATCTGTTTAATTTCCGGTAAATATAAAGCGAGATATGTTTATCTTGTAAACAAATTTTTCTTCTTTTTTTTTGAGTGTTTTGTTTCTCTAATCTTGAATTGTCCTGCTTCACGTTTTGACACAATGTGATTTCCATATCTCTCAACACAAACAGTCACTTGACATCTATTTTTTTCCTTACGTCTAAGCTTATTGTGTACTGTAAGGTTACAAACAAGTTAAAATCTCATCACTGTCATCAATATTTAATCTTTTGTTACACTACATTCTTCTCCATCATGAGGCTACAGTCTGTGTCTGCCAGGTGGTAAAACCATCCCTTTTTTCAACACCTCCTCTTTTCAGGAGCAGTCTTCAGGGAAATAAGGGAATATATAAGGTCGGTGAAAGATGGTGAAACTGGGGAGTAATCTTCAAGACAAAGGGGCCAAACCTGTGAGTGTGGAGGATGGCTTTCAGAATGTGCCCCTCATCACTCCTCTGGATGTTGGCAGCCTCCAGAGCCAAGCACCTGACAAGGTGAGAGACAGCAACCCAAATGTGTGTTTGTGTGTGTGAAAGAATTTCCTGCTTGTTTGTGCATCTGTCTGTTTTTCTAAATAACCTTCCGTGTGCGTGAACTCAGTGTTGTTGAGCTATGCTGTCCTTAACTCTTTTATGTTGTACAGGCCCCCCCCCCCAAAACCAACACACACACACACACACACACGCACACATCCTTTCATTCATTCACATGTTCATTCATCTATCTCCCAGCCGTGTCCTTTGTTTTCCAGCTGAGATTAGGAGACAGATTTGGTGCCAGACAGACTGTCATTTATCATCCCGACATCCCATAGTAACTGCACCGCCGCTTGTTAATCCAGTTACCATGGTGGCAGTGCAACATGGAGAGCCGATTGGTGTTTCTATGGGGTCGGGACAGACAACTGCACTGATTGCACATTATGAAATTTAATAGAATTAGACAATAGGCAAGCTCATTGATGCTCATCACACATATGAAAGCTTCATTATGAATCCGCTGATGTTTTGGTTTCTTTCAAGGCACTGTGACGATTTCATTTTGCAGCTTTATGAATCCATATTTCTACTGTGAGCAGCTGATCAATTATTTATTGCAGAACTCTGAGATGAAATGACAAAATTTATTGTAACATCACTGCACCTCTGGTCTTTTTAGCTATCAGAAGGATGACTGTCATACAGCGTTATTTTAACCAGTATACACAGCCTAATAAGAGTTCAGACAGGAATCTAACAGGCCAATTAATCCAGTTTCAAACAAGTATTGGCTCCTTTATATAAATATTATAGAGCTTGGATCCCCTTTGGGAAATCAAACCCACATACAGATCTATTTTACTTTCACAAGTGGCTTTTACTTATACTTCAGTAACAGTCAGCATTTCATTTAAAAAGCCTTCACATCCACATAGGACAAATGTACAGTGATTACTTGGGAAATGGAAATGACCTGGAGAATACAACTTCCTGGAAAACATGGCATCTTTAATGGTGACATCATCACAAGGAGTCATAAACAAATGCACCAACCAGTAAAGCCGTCTCAGTAGTGCTGAGATGATTGATTAGTGGATCACCAGAAAAATAATCACCAAAAATTTTGGCAAACAGTGAATTGATTAAAGAAATTTAAAAGGGATAGTTAGACATTTTGGGAAATAAGTGAGAATTATATCAGAAGATGAATACCAAATACAAGGCTACAAACAGTAGCTAGTTAGCTTAGCTTAGCACAATGACTGGAAACAGAGGGAAGCAGCTAGCCTGGCTCTGTCCAAAATCTGCCTACCAACACCTCTAAAGCTAATTAATATATTACATCTCACTGGTCCTCGCAATTGTCCGGCACATAACTGCCCATAAAGCCACAAGTAGATGTTTTTGTACAGATTAAACAACACATGACTTGTTAGAGGTGCTGGTGCATCGACTTTGTTATGTTTGGACAGACCCAGGTTGCTGTTTCCAGCCTTTGTGCTAAGCTAAACTAACTGGCTGCTGGCAGTAGCTTCATATTTTCCATATAGACATCATGTGGCATCGATCTTTTCATCTAACTTTCAGCAAGACAACAAATAAGCGTGTTCCCCAATATGTCAAACTATTAATTTAACAGCTTTGGGTTTTATACTGTTGGTCAGACAAAACAGGCTGTTTAGAGGCCTTCTCAGGCTTTGGAAACTTGTGATTGGCTTTTAACTTTTTTTTTTTTGCATACAAAGATCAATTATTTGATCAAAAATGTATTGACAGATTAATCAGCATTGAAAATGATTGTTATAGTCACAGCACTATGTCACAGTTTTAAGCAAATCCCACCTCTCTACCCATCCTATGAAAACAAACCTATTATAGTTTGTTGTGATCTCTGGAAAAACAGGAAATATGTCAGATGTCTTTTTGTAGGGCTTTTAAAATATAGCTAATTTAATCCTGCAAAAGCCTTGTACATCATTGTGTCAACTGGGGACCCAAGTTACCTGCTGGCATTTGAAAAGCATGGCAATCTACCCCAGTTTATAAGAGCAGGTGTCACCTTCTTGCATATGATGAATATCTGAAGTTGGAATGAAGCTCTTCAAGTGCTTTTGTTGTTGAGGGTTCACGGAAAACTCCAATAAATATTCCAACATGGCTGCCGATTTGCACCGCTGCAGACACAAGCACGCAGTATAACTTGAACCCTCATAGTGTATTCTCCTGAGGGAAGAATAATCTCTTTCTATTTCATATACCTGTTAACTGGGGAGCCTTGTCATTCATCTCACTCATGTGCACGCACACACACACACACATACACTCACACAGAGCAGAACACACAGGAAGACTTGCACCTTCATTCTCAGTGCAGCTTGTGTGTGCATTTTGAAGGAGTGTGTATTTGTACAAAGCAGGCGTTTGAGCATGTGCACATGTGTGAGTGACAAGTCATTTCTGTCAGCAGCCACTAGTTTGTGACATGACATTCAGAGAGCTGTCAGTCATTTTACTCTCATGAAATCAGTCCCACTAGACTCAAGAACGTCGCTACATACTGTAGTCAAAGCTGCTATTGTGTCAATTGCACCACATTGCTCAAGTGTGTCATTTGGTTCCATTGATCACCTGAGCTGGTAGATTGGCAGAGAGAATGAGATGGTTGGAGTATGAACTCCTGTGATGTACTAGCGAGTTATTGTTGGCGACATTTGAAGGGAAAATAGGGTCAAAGAAGAAAGCTTGTTGTTTTTTTTGTGTGAATTCTTACATGCCTTGACAGCTATGGGTGCAGAGATTGCTTGTTGCTTTTCGATATGCTAGCTGACAGCTGATGCATATTTTGTATTCTGCTCAGTTTGAGACTGAGAAATTGTTAATTCGACCGCCAGTTTCAGTTTTCTATACTTGCAGTTGCATTAATCACACACAGCAGAATCAACATCACCCGTTTAAAAAAAAATATATATATTATGCAAATGCAGATTTGCTTTTACATGGGACAGTGTGGGAGTTGTAAAGGTCAGTCTGCTGTTAAATATTTGAATTTGTCTCCAGCTGTAAGTGTAGGAATTTGTTTCCCTGGCAAGTGATGCACGAACACAACAGAGTCCATGAAAATATAAAGAAATCTGTAATCAGACAACAGAGCGTAGGGCATGTTGATGATAGTGATCACAGTTCATTTAATGGAAATTCTGCACAGAGTATTACACCCTTTTTTGTATGTGTGAATGATCATACTGTTTTGTCCTTTTAACATAGCATTTAACATATTTTGTTTGCCTTTTTGAAGCCAATTTCATTATTATATTGCAATGCAGTGTTTCACAATGACGTTATTGTATATTTCTACTACAAAATCTTAAAATATGGCACACCAATCACCTTCATTATGAAAATCTCTATTATCTTGCTTAGTGTAATTTAACGTTGTGGTTTTTGCTGCCTGCCCCACCCAGACAGAATTCATCTTCTTTAATCTGGCTTTCAGGATCTGACCTCAGACCAGTTTCTATCTGTCTGCCTTTTAAAGCTAAAGTGAGGTTTATTGGGTCATGTGAGCGGAACAGCACCCTTTAATTCAGAGAAGCTTTACAAACACGAGCCCTAATCCTACCCGATGACTGTGTGACCTCCCCGACTACAGGGTTACCCAGGCATATTTGCAGGGGCGGGGTGCAGTGACGGCGGGGTTTGCAGTGAAGTTCATACACGCACACACACACACACACACACACACACACACACGCACACACACACACACACAAATAACAATGCCGCTGTGGCCTACAGAGGCTGAGGCATTAGAGTGGTATTAGATTTGATTCCATCTGGGCAGGGACGCGTCAAAGCCACCGCTCGGTCGCCAATATCTTGATTGGATTGCTGGTAGTTTAAAAATAAAAACAACAACCAGAGGAGGGTGGAGAGATGGAGATAAACAGATTGACTCACAGACAGACATCTTTTTTTCGCTGTGTATTGTTTCTCTGAGAACAAAGCTCAGGTACAAAGATCTGCTTCAAAGGCCATGAAAGATTTACAGTCAGTCTCTTATCCTGTCCAACATGTGTCTTTACGCACCTTCATCCTTTTCTCACCTCGGCTTCTTTACTTTTAAGTCTCATTCATTCTTTACAGCTGTGTGCACAGCCTCATAAATTAGGGAGGGATTCCTGGGAGCAGGAATCTTCAGTAAGCATTTTAAATCAGTAATGGATTGTTGAATGATTTCTTACAGTATGTGTTGTGATGATGTGAGGCCTTTGTAACCAGATCCAGAAGCATCATCCAAGTTTAATTTGACAAACGATCACGAATTATACATAAACTCTTTTCACATTTATTCAGCTGACTGTGCACAGAGGCTGTGAGAGTAGCTGTGACTTCTGAAGGCAAGCTAATGTATTGCAGTAATAAAGCAATAACATGCTGTTTATGAAAATGAAAGGCTGCAAGCTGATAGAGTCTATTAGCAGCCAAGATGTCAATTGTCAGCTTGTGTGTGTAATTAAAAGACATGCTTTGTCAACAGGTAATGTAAAGATTTTTTTTAAAAAAATGTATATTAATATTACAGTATTTATTAATCATTAAATCTATTTACTGTATCTGAGTTCAGTCAAACCCTATGTTTGGTTTCATATTCAGTCATATTTTCAATTTTAAAATTCAAGGAAATACAAGTCAAATTAATGAGGAGCATGGAAAAATATGGACATGAGTAAATTCAGTTTTCACATTGCTGTAGGAGCTAAATTCAGCCCACACCTTGTAAAAATGTTGAAAAAACACATTCTGCATTTGTAAATATGAAGGAAATAGAGAGAAATAAAAGGAACTAACAATGGGAAATTATTGGTTATAGTTATATATATTGTATTTAAAATATTGAAAAACCACTTTGTACCATAAATGTAGTCACCACAATCACAATGATAAGGTAATTAATTGATTAGTTGATCGACAGAAAATTAACCATTTTGATAGTCAGTTCATTATTTTGTAAGAAAAAATATCCTAGTTTTCTAGTTTTTTAGTCTTCTATGCTACTTAACTGAATATCTTTGGGTTGTGGACTGTTGGTCGGGACAAAATAAGATGTTTAAGGATGTCTTATATACGACTTGGTCACCTTGGGCTTTGGGAAACAGTGATCAACATTTTCTCTAACACTATTTTCTGACCTTTTATAGACTGAATGACTAATCGATCAATTGAGAACACTGAAAATCAAAAGAATTAGTTGCAGCCAGGGGTGGGTACAGTTGGGATTTTATTGATACTGATCTTGATACTGACACTGCTTATCGATATCAGTACTTATCGGGACTCTTATTTATACTACTCCCCATAATTTGCTACAAAAAATAAAAACATGACATGACAAGGTGTGAAAAGATTCAACAGATAATTTATTAGGGGTGCGCAAAAAATCGATTCACATGAGAATTGTGATTCTATCTCTGCCAATTCAGAATCGATTAAAAAATTCCAAGAATTGATTCACATTTTTCAGTATATCCACAACGCTGGATATACTATTACATATACATATTTCCAGACATGAGTTAGCTAAATCCCATGGATGGCATAATGATGCCGCACTGGCTTTCACGGACCCAAATCTGGGGTCAAGAAGGAAGTGAAGTGTGTGTCATGGAGACAGAGATTGCAAGCAGTGGAGTACTTGACAAAAAAACAAATCTAACCTGGTCTGTCGTCTATGAAAGTGATCATTTGCACATATTTTGAATTTTATTATCTTGAAGGGAGGAAGGAGCTTGACAAGACTAATGTCATCATAAGGTGCTGCACAGCACCTCCCTAGGCTTGTGTTATTGTGGGCTTATTATTTTGTAACCACTGTAAAACAGTCAGAAAATAACATTTTATTGATTTGATTCACCAGCTTCCTCATTAACGTTACTAGCGCTCTCTTTCTATTCACTCTCTAGCTTGCTCGACCACTGCTTCTCTCTCGTCTTTTTGAAATGAGTCGGTAAGCCGTCAGCGAAGCCTAACTTTACTTTTAACGTCATCAAATGAAGAGAAATGTCCTCCCCTCTTCCTAGTAATGTTTTTGTCATATGGCATGTTGTACAGTGTTACAGGTTGCGTTTCTCCAAACGTTGATTCTAGTTCAACTTTCTCACTGCTGCCACTGAAGCCCCCTCCCCCGCAGATTAACACACAGTGCACAACAGGTCTGCTGCCAACTGGTTATCTGAGGATGGGAATGAGAAATTAATTTTCTCTCAGTGAAAACCTATGTCTACTTGTCTACTTTTGACACACTGATAAGCTCACTGATGATGTTTTTCTTCCCAACTTCACACCAGACAGGTATGAGGATGTTTAATAATGTGCCTCTAGAAGGGGGCTTGTGACTGGGGTTAAGGGCTGTCGTCGTCTCCTTTCAGTTGAAAATATTCGGAAACTGACCATGTATTGGGAATCTAAATGGTTACTTTCTGGCCTGAAAAAATATTAAAACTGAATAAAGTGATATATTAACAGCCCTACAGCGAAAATTACAGCTTTTCGCCTGCTTTAAAATCTGGTTGGTGGTTGGTGGCCCTTTTTCTACATAGCCTAGATGGCGCACATTAATGGTGAGAAGAGTCTCATGTTCCACACTCAACGTTTTGACTGTTATAAGTACACTATGTGGGTACTCAGTTCACTGCATTTTGCCATAATCTACATAGCCACACAGCCCACCTACTCACAGCCCAAATACAGCAATATTATGATCCATGAGTGGTCCAGATCTGGTAACCAGAACACGGGCCACATATTGCCCGTGATATACAGTATCCATATCTCAGCCAACTGTAGGATAGCCCATAGCTGGGCCTATTCTGGCCCAATGTGGGACTAGACAAGTTTCAGCAATGGTTCCAGCTGTCAGCCACAACTAAACCTTAAGAATGCCACTTCATTAATACACACCATGGCCCAGATCAAAAATGCCTTGATGATAACAGTATTATGAAAAAAGAAAGTATTTGTTTTTTCATGGAAATATTTGACATAATCTCTTTTCGAAGTCCCACCCACTACAAACCAGCTAGAAGAGCTCAGAGAAAAACAATCCCAGAAATCCCTCAAGAGAAATCACCTCAACTTTTATAACTTTGGCACAAATTCAGTTCAATTCAGTTTTATTTATGTGGTGCTAAATCACAACAGAAGTTATCTTAGGGCACTTTTCACATAATACATAAATACTGATGGCAGCACTGTTTGTCCAGGAGCTTATAATATTTTGGTACTGACCAGTCAGGAACCAGTACCATTCTAGTACCAATTCTCAATATTCATCCCTAGTTGCAGTCCTATACTGTGTAATCCAACAGCACTGCAGTGCTGCCTGTTGGCTGGACTGTTGGTTTTCACTGCTGCACCTTGGAGCTCATAGCCCTGCTGATTTTCATTCTAGCTGTGTACGTAGAGATTGATTTACACCTCTGATGCCAGGGGAATGCAAATAACGGCTCTTACATATGTCTGTAAGATAAGAGAACCATCAGTGCTGACCCTAAGAGACCAGCAGTGGGGTTCAGGATTGAGTTCAGTGATTGTGGTTTCTTCGCAATGGTATAAAGCTTTTTTTTAAGCTGCAATAATCAAAATGTTTATATTAACAATGCATCGTATGTGAAAAGTGACAACCCTACTTTTTAATTATCACTCAATTCTGCAGTTTCCCTCATCTGTACAGAACTTTTTAGTGTCTTTTCACTCTCACCGCTTTCATCACCGTCAGTTTCTGATACAGTGAAAACGCTCTGATAAATCCACTATATGCTACACACAAAATTAGCAGCTTTTGAACATAGTTGAGCAATTAGCAGCTAAATAAAGAGATATTTCCCTCTGGAATTAGTGGAGAGCAAAACAGAGCTAGAAGGAGAGTGGATATTGGACTTATATTCATGGGTGGCTAGAAGCACAACTCCAGAGGAGTTGCAGGCTGTGTAAATAGATAATTGTTTGCAAACTGTTTGTCTCTTTTTATCTCTTTTCCTAAAGAATGATTCTAAATGATAAATGGATTATTAAAATAGTCGGTTAATTAAAAAGTTGGAGCTGTAGTCTAACCACATTCATATAAGAACAGGATTCAGGTCTCCAAATAATGGATATCTTATGTTCGAATCATGTTGCTCTGTGTCTACTGAATCATCTAATGCAAATCAACCAAATATCCAAAAAATTAAAGAGGAGCTGATTAAATGTTAATCATCTTTGATTATATCACAGTTTCATTATATTAGACCTCATGTTGTATCAAATCAGCTGCCACAAAGATGGATCCCTTCTGCTTTTTTAATTTCATTCACTGGAAACACAGCTATCAAACATGTCAAAAGAATGTCTGCGGCTGCCCTCCACACTGAAAACTGCACCAAAGACCAACTCTCCTGCAGCTCAGTCTATGGGGATGAAAAATCAAACAGCAATCATAGTGATAACAGGTCTGAGGGATCACATAGTGGGGAAGATGGGAAGAAAAGAAAAGTTCTGACAGCTTTTCCACAGGGAATATCAAATCTAAAAAAAAAAGAAATACTGTGAATGGAGACAGAAAGGTGGAGAGACAGAAAGAGAGAGGAGCAGCAGAGTTTGATGAGCTATAACTGTGTCTTTTCTGAAATGTACTTTTCTGTAGTTCATGTGACACTCATTCATTCACACGAATATAAAAAAATGAAAACCTAAAAAGCTCTAAAGTGCTTTTTGGAAAAGAAAAAAAAAATCTAAAACATATATCAAGTCATCTTGAATTCAAAAACATCCACCAATCCTTTCACCACACAGAAAGAAATAAATAAACTGTGGAGCTCTGTTGCAGATCTAAAAGCGATTCTGTGTGAGTCATAGACATACTGAATGTCACAGTGCATAAAGACGTTTGCATAAAATATACATGACTAATTGAATATATGTAAATAGATTCTCGCAGCAAATTGCAGCAGAGGCTGTGCTTCTGTGAGCAAAAGAGCAAAAGTTGGGAGACTCAGCAGCCACACATTTCTCTGTCCTCTATTTCTCTGTTTAGCATCTGCATTGTTGCTAACTGTGGAGCTAACCCCCATCACTTTTCCAGCACTTGGGGAAACAACAGACATGACTTTTCTTGGTCTTGACAAGCTGCCGCATTTCTTAACTGACACACTATGGCCTGAACTGAATATTCACTGCCAAATTGACAACTTAATGCTAAGCTTTTCCTCTGCTTCGTGCACATTCACCATCACTTTTCTGCCACTCACTCACCCACTACGCATACATATTACGTACTGCCCTAGCAGCTATGCTACCAAGAGTTTCACAGGCAAGGACACAGGTTGCCTCATGTGTCGAAACAACACTGCACAGAGGCTCCCAAATGCTATTGATTTCCAAATGAATGGATATTTGGCTTTGTTTTTGGCATTAAAAACATTTTTTTGGCCTAGCAGGGTTTGGCTTGGTAGGCCGCCAGGCCTGTACAATGATAGGGGAAACACTGCACTGGTTTGGTCTTTGTTCTGAGTATTTCTAATTGACATGTGTCAGCACTATTCAGTGTTGTCAGTACCATCTGCACTGGTCTCATTGTGTAGGTAGAAATACCTTAGGTGTAATACAGTTTGTTCGCACTGAAGAAGGCATACATTGTGAAACATCTTTCTTAGTGCTCAGCCATCTAATTAATAAAAAGAGAGATTTCTCTTTGAGAGAGTGCAAGCTGTTTGAACTTCTGAGGATCATTTGAGAACCATGAATGTCTGAACCAAATATCATAGAAATCTAGCCAATATTTGTTGAGATATTTCACTCTGGACCCACATCTCCGTCTAGAAAGCCACACTGCTAAAAAAAAAACAAAAAAACAACACATGAAATGAAAAATGAGGTTCTGCTTCTGTGGATTAATAAGTAAGCAACTTTTAATTACATTTTCGTTCTTTCTATCACAACTGTTCATGGCTGCATCATTTATATAATGTTTTTTCACATCAAGGTTTGTTAAGCAGATTTATTGTTCATAAATTAATAGTTTCTCAGAGAGTTTTGGACCTGTCTGATCAGAGCAGGTGGCACTTTGTTCAGTAGATTTCTATGCGCTGCAGATAGCTAAAGGGCTGTGTAAATGAGGCAATGTTGATTGATGGCAACTTCATTGGGTAATATGAAACAAAGGGGTGAAAAATAGAGGAGGGGTGAGAGTAATGAAGCAACATAAAGCTCTGCTGTGTTTGAACCTGAAGGCCCTGAGCAAGTTATTGTGAATGAGTCAGAGAATGAGAAAGTAGAGGCAAAATTGAGACATTAGTTATGATTATGACAAGCTTGAACTCAACGTCTGGCGTTGCCATGCTGGAAGCCACCAGGCTTCTGAGCCTCAGGGGTCCAATCAAATTCACTGCACTCAGTACACCTACTGCGGCCTTCAACTCTTAGATAAGAGCTTTCTAGAGCCAACTGACAGCTTTGTTATTCAGATAGCGGTTTGTGTGCACAGCAGTTTCTGGCTTTGTCTCAAAGTGACAGAGATTCGCTCAGAAGCTGCACAATTAGCCACAAGGACACTGAGACATTGTTCTCTCTCCCTTTCCATCTACCTTTCCTCTGCTTTGTCATTTGCATGAATTTCTCTGCATTTGCTGGTCCTCCATCCTGTGAAAATTCATGTATGGCAAATGCATAAAACAGTAGAGAGACACTTTCGCTTTTCAATAAGTGCAGGGATGACAGGAAACCTGATCATGTAAGCCAGTGCCAAGAGATGAAGCTGAAGCAGAGAAGAGAAGTTTGAAAAGGTTTTATATGTTTTTTAGGATTTTGGATCAGGATTTTTAAAGTGTGAATTGTGCAAATGTGGCTGCAAATCCGTGTTGAGAAGATATTTAACATGTCTTCGTATAGATATGGACAAACACCAGATTTGTCCCTTCTATAGTTGAAGTGAATGAATATAGTAGCAGAAGTTCACTTACTAAAAACAAGACCAAGATTGCATAAATTGAGTTTTATGTACAATTATTTCCCCATCAATAATACAGCCCTGTCTCTTAGAAATTATGTTCATATAGAACTAAATTTGTTTTGCTAGAAACGTAAGACTGACTGAATTATGTTTCTCTCAACATAATCATAAAATGTTTTTGTTTTACCTAAATATCCAATCTTGTACTACAATATCCACTAGTAGAAACTACAGTAACATTAAAGCTTTTATGGTTATGTGTAGACACTGGCAGCACTTGGTTAATGTTAGAGAAAGAAAGCAAAGAAAACAAAAAAACTTTGCAATGACTTAAAGCGCAACATGTTTATTGACCTTTAAGTGAAGCCACAATCTTTCCACTATGCTTTTGTTGCCTAAACTTAACCACACATGGGACTTAGGATGTGAACTTTGGCCTCTGGTGCCATAGTCCTGTGTTGCATTCATTTGAAAAAAACATTTTCTCTGAACATAATCCAGTCAGTTATTAGATTTGCCAAAGCAACAGTAACTGGGAAAACAATTTAGTAGTATATAAACATACTTTCTAGGAGATGGGGTTGCTTAATGATGTTATTAATGATAACATTGTTTTTGAACATGGTAAATAATCACAAACAGACATATTTTAAACAAACAAATTCAAAAAACAAAGGTGAATTATTACCTCTACAGTCTGTTGTGAACATCCGTCACAGTTTAACCTCTTGGGTCAACTTTATCCTTTAACGGAGGGACTGAATGTTGACTCCTCCATTGTAATTGCTAAATGAATGGAGAAATCCACTTTCCCCACCAGTACCCTCCACAACACAACTGATAGGTGAAAATTAGACAAACCTGTCTGCTTTTGGGAGTTTCACTCTGTCTCTTTTCCCTGTGTCCCTCTCATCCAGACTCCTGTATATTGACTGTAGCTCTGAACATGTTTGCTTGAGGAGTGTTAGACTGACAGTACTGGGGCAACGTTGGCTCTTTTTTACATCTAGGTGCCGTCACAAAGCACTGTGGTTTCCTTTCAGGTGTTCTTGGATTTTGGGCACCAGACCTTATTAACATGCAGTAGAGCTCTAATAGCTGCCTGGCATTAGTGTCTCCTGTAATTTATGTTCTGAAGTCGAGGTTGGATCCTATTCTCAGTCCAGGGTCAGAGTCAGTGAATTCACTTCTGTAACACTATACTGCACTTCAGCATTATACACTGACACTTGTACTATTATGTGGGTTATCTATGTGTTCTTTTATGTTCTATCAGATTCAGTATCAAACAGCAACATATGCTTTCATCCTGTATCCCTTCTTACACTTTTGGGTACTGAGCTGTGCACTCATCTCAGCCTCTCTTCTCAAAATTACTTTTTTATGGCATCTCAGCTTTATCAGAATATGTACTTTGGAAGATGTCTGAGCCCCTGATGTGCTTTCAGTATTCATATCTATTCTTTTGGTCCCATATGGCTCTGGGCGATTTTTCTGGCTGTAAATATCCAGCTTTTAATACAGGCAGTAAACAATATACTAATATCTGCAAATAGAAAAAAATGCACTGCCCAAGATAATGCTTTGTTTTTGCCAAATACCTCAGAGGATCTACTAAACGTTGCCTTTTAAATCTTATACTATACCTGTTGTAAAATCTAGAGAGTTCTAATATAGTTAAATGTCCAAATTTGAAGGAAATATATGAGAAAATGAGATTGTGATTGTGATTTGTATTCAGCTCAATGAGTTCATGGTAAGGGCTTTCACCTGAACGTCACAGTTCATTTATCGACCACTGTATACAATATAATGTGTTTTATGTGTGACATGTCCTTGTGCTGCTTTTATGTTAATGATAAGGCCAACCTTTATCAATAAATGGTTTTCACCTTTACCCTGATGAAGTTGTTGAACCCAAAACTGTGTATCTTCTTTTCTCCATAATTGATGTTTTTCTGACTTCAGTGATCCTCTCTAATTTATTCTATTAATGTGTCCTTGCATCTTGTTTCCTACATCTTTAACATAGCTACCTTTTTATGAGAAGCGTATTTTTTATTAAATTACTTAATTAAAGATCCCCTCTATAAATGTGTTAAGACATAAAAAATACAACAATAATATGTGTATGATATATTTAAAATCCTCAAATTTGGCATCTTACTCATTCTCTCATTAAAAATCCCAGAATCTCTGAATATGCAAATTTATTTCATTCCCAAAGTTAAACTGTTGGACACAAGATGTCTCCTACTTCACTGTAAAGTCTATTCTCAGTGTTTGTATACTGGAAGCATCAAGTTTCCACATCACACTTGTGTAAGTTGAATACTTAACCAGGATTTTCTTCCAAACTAGTGATATAACACATCCTGCTCGTACTATAGTCCCACCCCTAAAAATCAAATTTTCAATGAGCACAGAGCAACTTTCCACTTTCAGCAGATAAATGTGAAAACTTCTAGTGTTTGACTCTGCATCATTCTGCACAGTGAAGCCCAAACATCCAACTGTAGGAACAAGAAGAAAAACATATTTTTCAGTGGAGGGGGACTCTAAAATTTGACTTGACCATTTCTCCCTAACAGTAACATCCATCCATCATTCATCGCCTCAAGCATCTCTGCATATTTAACTGCTTTAACAGTCTTGTCTCTCCTCCAGGTGGTGGTGAAAACTCGCACAGAGTACCAGACAGAGAAGAAGAGGCTGAAGGTTCCTAAGGTGGAGGAATTCACCATCAGCTTTACTGACGGGGTGTCTGAGAGACTTAAGGTAAGCATTAAAACATAAAAGGAAGGTTGTTGAGATCATTCTTGTCATCTAGGCTCTAATTAGAAACAGACTGAACCAACGGTTTAGTTTAGAAATACACCTACAATTGACACAGATAGTGTGCTATGTAAATAAAGAGCTGCAGGCAAATAAATTGAAGAATGGGTAATAATGTGATTATTGCATGTAGACATACAGCAACATGTTTTGTCTCTTTCTTCTCTCCATCTCTCACACAAACACATAATCGCACACAGGCATGCAAGCGCATGCACTCTTCCCTGGCAAAGGGTAGGACTGGCGACTCCAGCAGTGTGTGTGAATCACAGAGCTACCTTTCCAAAAACATCTACATCACCCAGGCGCTGTCTGTTCCATTCTTCTGTTGTCGTTAGGGGAGACCAAAGAGAACTCATGTTGTCATGGTAGCAATGAAAACCTCCCTCCATGGCAACCCTGGCAGGGAGCGAAAGAGAGAGTGATAGAGAGAGAGAGAGATGAGAGAAAGTGTGCAAGCGGAGGTGTGCAAATATCTAAGTGTAGATGTCAGTGTGTGTGTGTGTGTGTGTGTGTGTGTGTGTGTATGCGAGCTGTAACACTGGCCTGAAAGGTCCTTCAAAGTGGAGGAGAACAGAATGAGATATTGGACACTGAAAGAGGCTGTGAAATCTACACACACACACACATACACACACACTATTCACACAGCACTACATGAAGCAGTTTCAGCACACTGCCAATGTTAAGTAGAAAACTGCATCACTTGGGCCTTTACAGTGCTCCAAAGCCATGAGATGGGCTTGGTGTCATGGAAGTGGCAGCATCTGGCGACTCAGGAATCCTCTATGTAGAGAAAATATTAGTTTTGTCTGTTGAGTCTAGTTCAGTCTAGCTGAACCCTGGAGTGCCTTATTGTTTTCAAATACTGCAATAAAAAGGGGGGAAGTCTTGCAGCCCTTTCAACATATACGTTATCATTTATGAGTTTGAAATGGTATAGGTTATACAGGAGTATACAGGAATGAGCAATATGGAAAAATGTGCTATCATGATATCATTAATATAATGAGTTAAATACCTGAACAATTTAGGTATGTACACCTGCATCACAATGATGCAGAAATCCTGTAAATACAATGCTATCAAAGAGAAGTCCTGCTCACTGACTTAATTTGTTAATTTGTTTGTGTATGTATGCAGTATGGTAAATCTTTTATTAGTGATTATTGTTACTGCTCAGCCTCCTACGATGTTGTACACTTGACAGTTGTTTTTTGGACACTTGCAGCATGTGGAAACAAATCGGGACACATTGTTAAAAATGTACACATTGCTATGCAGCAGTGCTCAACCACCTTGTTAGAGATTGTTGCTCATCAGAGTTTCCCAAAACATTGCGGCAGACTTTACATTCATCTCAAGCCTGCCAGGCCGTAAGCTTTTGTTAGGCACAAAATGCATTTCAGTCTGTATGATTTCATGCGATGCTGGTTGGGTTTTGGGGGGCTCAACTGAACCGCTTGCTTTGCTTGACTGACAGAGCTGATTCTGCAGGCATATCCTCAAACACACACACACACACACACACACATACACAGCATGCTGTGCAGTGCAGAGCAAACATTTCTGGATGAAAAGCTTGCACATCTCTTCTCTCTTCAAAGCTTTGCAGATTGTGTTGATGGATGAAGAGCTCAGAGTGTAAAATGCTCTCTAATCTGCCCTCCCTCACCGCCTTGCTCCTGCTTACCACCTTTCGTCCTTTTCTGCATTTCTCTCTCCTCTGCTGTCGCTGCTTTCTTTCCTCTCTTTGCATGTTTCTCCTTCTTGCCTTGCTTTTTTCCCTTTTTGATTTAAACTGAGACTCCACTTATAACAGACACTTTACATTTCAGGCATTTGCCTGCAATGCTGACATGACAGTATTCCTGTGAAAGCAGATAAAAAGAGGAGCAAGTGGGGAAAATGCAGAATGAGTGATTTTTTTTGCAAGACGTTAAATTCCATTTTGCATCATTACCCTGAATAAATCATAAAGAATATAAAATACAGTTATAATTTCATGGAAGTTGGATATAAGAGCAGATATACAGTATTTGATGATGGTTTCTCCAAAGCTTCCTCCTCCCCGTTGGCCTTCTATTTCACAAAGATTCCTCCCATTAGACCAGGTTCATGTGTCATTGCTTCCCGTGTCCCAGCCCCCTCCTAATCTCATTCTGTCCCTCGCCGCCCGCCTTATACCCACCCACCCACCTCCCTCCCTTTCCTTCTACGTCTTTCTGATTACTCCCAGCAGACCTGAGCTGCAGCATATTCCCTGTGGTTGTTTTGTTCCATGAACGAACCGAGGAGGGCACATTACCCCCCTCATTAGCTAGCTAAAATAAAGCCAGACAACATGCTCCTACGATTCACTGCATGTTAAGCAAACTGAACCTGGAGAAGGAGGAAGAAGGGGAGAGGCGAAGAGGGAGGAACAGAGAGATAGAGGAATTTATGGAACTGCATTTTTATATATTTTAAGTTTTCTCATCTTAACTTTACTATATTTTTTGTATGTGTGTTTATAGGTTTTATTGATACTAGTTTCATTTCCAGTGACGTTTACTGTACGGTTTATGGTTATATTTGCTCTTAAAGTAAACTTATTTTTTTGAATTGTGCTAACTTAATATCTTCACAATTCTTAAATGACTAAAATTCCTTGTGTCCTGAAAATGATGTACATATGAAGGGAAACCCAAAAATTCTTTCATTGATTCCTTCTAATCCCCTTCAAATTTCTCTCCTTGAGATACACGTGTCCCAGTACTTCTCCCATTCTTGGAAACATTTCCTGTTGTCATCTTTTGTCACCTGCGTTTTTCTGTGAAATTCTTCCATGTTGGTGAATCTTCTCTGTTTCACTGAACTGTAGATATATGCTACCTAGCGGCAAATCCGACAACTTCCGGAAATTTTTGGGTCCCCTCTCGTATAATACTAATATGCAACAACAATATGTTTAGAGGGAAATCTGCTGGCCCGAATTATGATTTCTGTCAACATGATAAGGGAGGGATGTTTTAATGAACATATCTGCAAAATCAAAAAGGGTTCATACTAAATGTATCTGCAAAGCATTCACTAACAACATATTTATTTTTCTGGATTTTATCGCTCTTAGTAACATAAGCATAATATATTTTTATGGTTATGTTAAAGCGCTAAGTAAGGGAAAGCTGATCAGACTCTTAAATATCAATATCAGTATTCACTTCAAAAACTTGATATTAGTCTAATGAGAATGAGGATGAAACTGGAAATAGAGAAAGATGTTGTGTTTTCGGCAGTGTTTTGGGTTTAAATTCAGCTCATGACCTCTGCTACAAACAAGCTATTCTCTTTCTCCTCCATTTGACTGCAGACTTCCTAATAAAAAGGAAAATGCCACAAAGAACATCTCTCTCTGAAAATGAAGACTTGGAAGAGAGGGGAAGGATTAGTCTGGCGCAGTAGAGCCCAGATTGAGAGATGCAGGTGTAGAGATTGATGAAGGGGAGATTTAATTCGTGTTGTCCTGCTTGTTTTCTGGCTCCAGCTATCCAGAAAACATGGTGTACTTGGCCGGCTTCTCCATTCACACACACTTCAAACCCACATGCACACACACAACTCCTACAGACTGACACTCTCACACTCCTAAACAAATGCCAAAACAAACCTCATCAGGCACACACACACACACACACACAAACACACACACACACACATAGACACTGACCACACGAGAGCGCCGTGACTGCCAAGCACAATACGCTCGGTGCCGGCAGAAGTTAGTGGGCCTATGCAGGTAGCGACGGGAGAGGCAGCCACCGTCCAAAACAATTATCCCATTATTACCTCCACTTCGCCTTCTGATAAAAGCTTTGCTGCAATCTGCCGCCTCCACAGAAGGCCCTCACTGTTTGTCAGGTTGGAGGTAATTACTGCTGTAGTTTGAAAACCTTGCACATCCTCCCTGTTCCACATATTGTTCTTCCTTGTATCGTATGGATGACTAATAGTACACGCTGATTGTAGGGAGTGTTTATAGCCATCATCTGTTCAACACCCACACCGATGCACAGACATACACAGACATTGAAATGAATAACGGGGGAATATCTGATTTACTTTCAGCTCTGGTATTATACTCTGAACCTGATTACCAACTGAGGGAGGGAGAGCATCACAGGGAGGGAAAGAGGAGGGTGGATGCTTTTTTTTGCCAGCGTGGGAGCAACAGCATCTGAACTCCTCTGCTGCACTTGGAATATAGCAGGTGTTATGAAAACAGCTGCCGTGGTCATTTTAGGAAATCTATGTATTGAAAACTGTGGTATGTTTAAGGCCCATAGTTTTTATTGACTTTTCCTGAAATATACTGATATTTTTCAACTGTTTCAACAGATTTTTCACCAGATTTTCATGTCCTCATGCATCCAACAATTTGTTGTGTTTCCTGTTTTAAGAACACTGATGATCACAGTTTATGCTAGTGAAGGTGCTCTTGTGATAAGTAGAAGAAATGTGATTAAGCTGCTGATTATTCATCAGATTCCCTCTAAGTAAGTAAAGAAACAACAAGAAACATTTTACATTGCAAATGACAGTTTTAAAACCTGACTTTTACTCAAAGTGAACTAACCACCCTTCCAGGTGGTTAGTTCACTGCTTTTCATGTTACTCTTTCAAGTACCACTTATTAAAGGGCAATGCTTTTTTCATCTTCTCACTTGGACACAAAATATAGACAAAAAATAGAACTGTAGTACCCGCATATAAGCTGTGTTTAACAGAAGTCAGATATTTCAGGCAGAATTTTTTTCACCAGGAAATCAAACAAAAACAAGAAACAACTGCATTGTTTTACTTGTGGGATACTGAAGAGTATATACATCACTATATTCCTGCAGATGCTGTAGGAACGTACCATAGTTAAGTGAGCACATTTAGGAACAGACAGCCTAAGGCATGTATGCTTACTCATTTTTAACAAGTTCTGAACTGACTTGAATATAGTAATAGTCATGCATTATTATTATCTGTACCTCGGCAGCTGTGCTTTATAGACTTTGCCCAAAGGCAGCTTAAATGTAATTGGTAACAGAGGTGGGAGTTTCTCAACCTGTCCAGGGCCTCAGCCAGGCAACCTTTTGCACTCTCGCCGGCTACTCACTGTTGTTCGCCTCTTCTCTCCATCTTCCTTGCTCCTCCCTCATGCTCCCTGATGTCTTTCCTTCTTTCACCTTCTCCCCCTCTCATCTGTCCAGCTCGCAGTCTTGTTTGCCATTTTGCCTTCCTCTTTTTTGTCTCTCCGCTTCCATGGTATCATGCCAAGACAACAATCGGTGACAGCAGCAGCTCTCTCCTCAAAATCAGCACTGGGAAGCATTTTACAGTACTTCTAACACTAACACACACACTCTCAGTTCCTGTTATAACTGTGCCAGCTTCCATTGGCAGATATTCACAGACGGCTTATTGTTCAGAATTGGCTTCTGATAAAATGAACCGGCCAGATGTGATCCCTAGATCTTAGAGCCTTGGCGTGCACACACACTTGAAGTACACACACTTACACACAATATCAAGTGTTTGAGTTGTTGACTGTTATCAGATTGATTGTTAAATTATGAATTGGTTCAGACTGTGGCGTTCAGTTTAGGTCTCAACTGGATGTGATGGTTGTATTGGCGTCGTGTGAGCAAGAAAATCAGTTATCAGTATAAAACAGACAGGAAAAGGATGCTGTGAACAGGCTGAAAATCATAACACTTTGTAAATCAAAACCAGCACACTGCTGGATAGTGCCGTATGTGCGACTTCACGCTCCAGTGAACTGTGAACACGGTCCTGGTTAGGTCAGTCTGTCTTCCCGAATGCATCAAAGCAGTCTCAAGTCTTAGTCATTTGTCACTGCAGAGAGGTCTCCTGTGTCAGCTGCCATATGAGACATGCAGACAGACACTTAGGCTGGACAGACGGACAACTCGCAATCTTCAGTTTCAGATAGAAAGTCAGACAGACAGATAAGAACAGAGACAGACAAAGCTGCTGTGTGAGCAATATTTGGGATGATTTATAAATCCAGATGGCTTCCGTTCCGCTCTACTTCTTGTTTCAGATCCCATATCAAGCAGCACCTCAAAGGACAGCAGACTTCAATCGCTGTCTTCCTATCGATATCAGTGGATATGAATACATATACATAACTTGACTTGAATAAAAATTCTAACTGAAAATCCTATTTCATCTCTAAGGTCAAGGCAAAAGAAAAATTCAATTTGCCATTACAGAAAAAAAAATCCTGAATCCATCTAAGATTGACCATCCTGTTTTGTTTTTGAAAAAAGGACACAGACGCTGTCGTAACTCCACGGCTGGATTTAATAACTTAGTTGTCAGGGTTTGCCAAGACTAAAAAGGTTTTCTTAGCCTGATCGATGGCTAAAAAGCATAAGTCCATGCAGTCTGAAAGCATTAAATCTCTTGTCACACGTATCCATGTGCGACTTGTTTAAATGTTTTGTTTTACTCAGTTTTTATGATTTTCTTTTTAAATAACAGAAAATAGCTTTTTTTAATCACAACACTATCTCATCCATTTCAATTTTAACAGTTACTTAGTGGGGGAAGTTTCTTGAGGTATTAATTGGTTGGTTGTAAACTGCCTGTGAACTTAATTATAATTGTGTCTTTTATTTGTCAGGAAGCAGAATATCTTTAAAACTTGTTAACATATTTCTATGAAATTTGGTGGAAAATTAGGCCATGCCCTGAGGAAAACGTAATTAGTGTCTGGTGCTGATCCAGCAACTTTTAAAGGATTTCTTAATATTGCAAGATAGGGCATTCTTAAAAGAGTTTTGCTATTTTCATATTAACTATTGCAGAACCTTGAAAGAGAAAAATCTCACACATGTATCAAATGATGGTGAATCGTTGTGTTAACTTACAGTAGATACAGATCTATCTATCTATCTATCTATCTATCTATCTATCTATCTATCTATCTATCTATCTATCTATCTATCTATGTTATATGATTTAATTTGTGATCTGCCTAAGGGATTGTAGATGAAAATTAGCTATAAGCTAAACTCTGGTACAGTACAAGAAATGGTAACATTTATGTTTACCACTGTACATGGTCCCAACAAATACATAAATAAAAAATAAAAAAATCAATATTTCACTACAAGTATGCAGAGCCAGCAACGCTTTTCACATCCTAAAACATTTCTGTAACATTCCTGAAAAGTCTAAGTTTACAAAAGTAAAATACAACACAAGCAAAATACACAAAAACAAGGTTGTAATGAAAATAAATAGACATAACCGGTGTTGGTGAGGTATAGACCATGCTTCATAACAGGACAGCAGGACTATTAGTGCAAAATCTGTAGTGTGTCAAACACACTAATGAAACAAGAAACAGTGCAGATGTAACAAATTCAAGGAATTCGTTCAGGGACGGTCAATGACATATGTGTTTATTCTGCATGTCACAATAGAAATGGAAATATAAGAATGAGAAAAGTCAGGATCTGATTCCGTGTTGAAAATGATCAAGTGAAGAAACAAAGTGAGTGGTCATTGTGCTCCTTGTCCTCAGTCGAGCAGAGTCCTTCACTATGTTGCTGCTGTTCTGACAAGCTGAGCCATGGGAGCAATTAGGAGACAGACAGACTACGGATGACTCGTCTGACCCTCCACTCCTCTCTCCTCTGTTATTTTTCTCCCACTTCAATGACTTTCCTTGCAATTGATCCACCTATCTCTACCATATATGTTACAGTATCACTGACATCAGGTCAAGCTGCAAGTGTAGAAGACAGCGGTT
Organism: Euthynnus affinis; assembly: GCA_029490765.1. Classification (NCBI taxonomy): domain Eukaryota; kingdom Metazoa; phylum Chordata; class Actinopteri; order Scombriformes; family Scombridae; genus Euthynnus; species Euthynnus affinis. The sequence continues at coordinate 16,680,659 of CM055854.1, forward strand.
TGTACATCTGAAGTGAGAAAGTTATTATTTATTATAAGTACTATTTGACCTGGTTTCTGTTAGCTATCATTATTATTACTAACGGTCATTCTTTGGCTCCCTGTCTTATAATCAAAGGGTTTGAAAACACATTCTGAACATCATATTTACTCTTTACTGCGTTGGCTGACACCTTTGACTTCTCAGCCTCACTTTCAAATGACTGTGAAATGGTAGAAAAGTGGTGGTAGTGACCTTCAGCTATTAAGGGCAGCACAGTCTGAAGCTCTTCTCTCCAAGACAAATCCTCACAGTCCCCTCTCTTTACAGACTCATATACCCTTCCAAAATCCCCCTACCTGCACACTCTAAGTACAAAAATCCTCTCTTATCTGTCTGCTCAACTTTTATTCCTCATACTTCTTACCTGAACACTTTTCTCTGATGTGATCTTTCTGTTGTTACAGCAGGATTGTCAGGGCCCAGTGGATTCAGTTAAATTTCCATGAACTGCTAATTTAGTTTTGCACTCATTGTGAATTGCTCTGGATAAACATATAATATTATTTAAAATACATGATGGAAGTTGCATTGAATAATGTCAATAATCCCACTGCTACTATTTTTATATTGCAGCTAAGAAATAATATGTTTGTAAGTGCTTTAAGGGGAAAAAGCTAAAGTAATTATCATCATTAACATATAAATATTAAAAATAATAATTGAAATAAAATTAAAGCTGAAACAAAAGAACTGGTGTGCTCAACTCACAGTCTTAAGAGAGTAATGGGTGCCGACCCCCCAAAAAATCACAAAAATAGTAAATGGAGTCATCAGCACTCACAGATAATTGTATATCACTTCTTTAATGATAAAAAGTATATGTATAAGAATATCATATAGAACAAGAAGAATTTATTTTGTAATTTACCAAATTTTGAGTCTGTTATAATCCAAAATCACAATTTCAGGTTATTGCGAAAGAGCTCACAAAAACTGATTTTAAATGAAATGTAGCCATTGAAACCCAAGACAGAAAAGAAAAGAAAAACTGAGAAGATTTTATTGTTGTGCAACACTTACAACACTGAATCAAAGTAGATTTAATGTAGATTTTTTGACAGTGTCAACGTCAAAGTGAAACCAGATATCTACAAACTCAATTAATACAAAATGCATGTTTGCATAAGTATGCATCCGCTTTAATAGGACACTCCTAAATCATCACTGGTGCAAACACCAGGTGTTAGAAGTCGCATAATTAGTTTAACTATTATTTCATTATTAAATTATTGTTATCTCCCTCTGTGTTACACTGTAATTAGAAGTAAATAATTGCTGGGGTGCTGTAAATAATTATGGTAAATAATGAAATTTCTTTTATTTAATTTCTTGTAAATGTGTTTCTTTATTTAACTTGACTGAGTGAATCAAACAAAAATTCCAATGTGCTTGTGCACCCTGTGCCTGTGCAAATAGCAATAAAAGTCTATTGAGTCTGATTGTAAATACATCTGTATCCAACACTTTCTGTTGTGGCGAAACCTTCACAAGAGCAGCTGCAAGAGCTTGAGCAGCTGTGCAAAGAAGAATGAGAGAAAAAATGAGGCCAGAGCTGATGAAGTCCAGTGCACAAAGATTCAAGGCTGTAATTGCTGTAAAAGTTGTATTTACTAAATACTGACATGGAGGGGGTGAACACTTACACAAACTAATATTTTGTAGTGGTGTAACGGATCATAGTCGATCGCCCCCCAAAGTTCGGCATGCATGTGAACCGCAGATTAACTGTAAAATGTAATGTCTCATTGGTGACAAAAATGCCCATCACTAACAGGGTGTTTGAAGGGCAATGACCAAACCAGCATCTAACGGGTCCATAGTGACATCTGCAGTTATGTTTACACGCTGTTTAATGTGCTGCAGCTGAGCAGCTAATTTGCTAACTAGCTGCTAACTGACATTAGCGGTGCACTTTTCCCAGGTGAATGTTTGTTTGGTGGCTCATTCAACAAGCACCGCAGGACAAGACGTGTTCATGTTTCTAATTCATCAAGTTTTGATGATGTGGACATAGACTGTTGTTTCATTTACTACCATATTGAAAAGAGGACAGTATCATTGCAATTTAATTTAACAATTGAGTTTTGAATATTTGATTTTAAGATTTTATTTAAACATTAGCCATCTTGAATGTTTTAATATAAGACCATGGGCAAAAGTTCCTTGCTGTAAGTGTTTTACAGAATATATGGAAAGCAGTTTTATTTGTCAACCCCCCTTTTGTGATCCATTGCACCCCTAGTATTTTGCATTTTATACTAATTTAGATCACTTTGTAGAGATTGGTTTTCACTTTGACAGTAAAGGGTGTTTCTCTGTGTCAAGAAAGTGACATTAATTCTACTTTTATTCAATTTTGTGTGACTATAAAACATGAAAACTTGCTTCTTTTTTATTGGAAATAACCCATTACACTTACACACAAACACATGCACACACACACAGCTGTCTACATGGTGAACATATGCAGGAACATAAAAAATACCCAGGAGACTGAGAGCCGGGGATATATTAGAGTAATGAACCTTGTCTTGTGATGTAAACAACTGTTTAGAGGTGTGCTAAGTGTGCTGTCTGTCTGTGTGTGTGTGTGTGTGTGTGTGTGTTTATGTGTGTTGGAAGGCAGGTTCCATCATTAATAATATATTCTATCTTGCAACATCTTCATCTAGCAGAGTTGGAGCTGATTAGCAAATCTAATCCAGATGTTTAGTGTCTCCTCAGAGACTTATTACTGACTCATAATTAGTGCCTGTTTGAATGTGTTTGTGTGCGTCCACCTGTGTGCTCAAATTATTGAGGATACACTCAGATTTGTTATCATTATTGTTTATTATTGTCTGTTTGCTCAGTGCACATGTTTTATAGTTGTGACTGTAGCAGGTTTCAGACTCACAATCATATTTTAGGAGCTCCATCAAATCCCTAGAGGGGAGGTTTCGCAGGGTTGCAGCACACGCGTTTATTCATTGTGCTCTTGTTTGTGCATTTTCTCTCTTTGTCTCTTTCAACCTTTTCTGTCACTTTTTGTTTCTCTGTCTCTGTCATTGAAGCCCACCTGCTATTTGATTTGGAGTCTATAATATACCCCACGAGTACATTCTCCTCCGAGCAGCGTCTCTAACCAATACGACAGCGTGCTGACAAAACCTTTGAAGTTTTGTCTCCATGGAGACCTTACTTAATTGGGATACATTAGCATAATTAGCATCTATCTCCTGCTGAACACGCACTGTCTCGCTCGCTACTAAGCTCGTGGATTCTGCGTGCATGTGAGAAAAGACTTATGATGTTTTTTAATGGCACGTCTTACTACAAAACAGAGGAGAAAGTCAAAATTCACAATGACACTATCTATATAACACTATATATGATGTAAAGACTGATAATAATCCTAAATTTTATAAGAAAACTGATTTTTGAGATTATAAAGAGTCTGAGCTGGTTTTTTGAAAAATAGGCCAAGTCACCATGGACAGTCAGCACATGTTATCTTTTAGCGTGCAGGATTTAAATCTCTCGCCTCCGAACTAAACATCAGAGCAGCGGAATCCTTCATGATTACATCAGAAAATGTTTGATTTTTCTGGCTCGAATCTTGACTAATATGGCTGTGATCCTGTGGTTTAAGATGATTAACAAGCGGAAATGTTGAACTGAGAACACTGTAATCGGCGTAAGTCAGTTGTTACTCGTGTGATGCCTGCTCTTTTCACAGCTGGTTAGGGTTTTACAAAGTTCTCCAGTTTGTTTCTGGCTGGTACGTCTCCCTTGCAGCATGGATACATTATCTGAAGGACACAGAGCCCTCACTTTGTTCCTTCAAGTCAGTGCAATGGACGACTTGGTGGGGCCAAAAAGGAAAATTCAGCAACTCTTACTGTGCTTTTATGGAGGAAGCTGCAGAGGACGTTCAAGTACAAAATGTTTATAACTTATTGAACTCTGGATGTGCTCAGTCAGAGAGAGGGAGATTATTTTTCTTTATACCAGACAGAATTTAATGTTTAATCTTTCAGCCTATTTTTCTGTACAGTATATATGGCAAAGAAGCTACAACACAGCAAAGTCTTAAAGTCTTAATCCCTGAAATCGGTGATCCAAGACTGTTGTTATCAACATACACACTCTAATGTAGCTTTGTTGAATGAGTTGTTTGCTTTATTGCACTTTATCGTAGTGACCTTTATATGTTATGGTGGATCTATAATAAAATCCCCTCCTCACATACACACAAAAACAGCACAGCACAAATATCCACTGAGCTCATGTTGTATTTATTGTTTTTGGAGGAGATTGAACAATACAGCTTGTTGACCTCACCAGATGAAAACCTCCTGCAAAGCTCTGAAGAAGACTTGATCTTGTGTAGAGACCTCGGCTGACCTGAGATCAGAGGAAAATCTTGTTGTTTTTTTTTTTCTCAGGTTGGAATTTTAACAGTTTGCGTTTCCATCCGATGCATCTCCACAGTGGAGTGTTTGTACTTTGTTGCCATACTACTGTAGCTGCGCTCATCTCAACCGGATAGCCATTTCTCGAGAGCCTGAATCCCTGTACACAGTCTCCTTGACATCCCTCTGCCCCGTCTCAGATACTCTACTCTGATGTAGCCAGCTCCCCAAACAATCCCTGCTTTGAGAGTTGTCTTTGTTCCACTGCCTTAAAAACAAAGACAACTTTGCACTGAGTGCAGGATTAGCAAAAAGCATCCTGGAAGAAAATCAATGAAAAAAGTGGGCTTTACTCAAATACAGCAGATCTGCTGTTTTTGCTCCCTGTTAGAAATATCAATGTAGAGAAAAAAGTGTTTCTTTTTCTCTTGAACCGTGGAACCATATTTGAACATAAGTTTAAAAACCACAAGGCTTAAAAATATGTTGGCTTTTTCTCCAAACTGCTTTCAGTCTTGGTTTTAAAACATCACCAAATAGCCTCAAAGCAGTAAGTCAGTATTCTATTTATTTCTTGTCATCATTTAGTTGATGCCCTTATCCACACACACGTTTATATTCCGTGTACAGTGACAGAGTAGGTATGAGATTGGTGTTTTGCTGAAGGACACATAGGGATCAAACCCATGACCTTTCAGTTATCGGTTTCCTGGTTTCCAGGTATCCTGTCACCCACTTCATTAATTTCATCATTACAAAACTGCCTTAAGAGGATAAGAGAATATTTCATTTAAATTTTATGTAGCTAGCTGATCCCTGACTTAAACTCTCATATGATGAATAGGCGAGGGCTTAGTGTCTCGATTAGACACTTTGACAGGATACATTTCGATCTGGTGATGTTGAAAATGCAGTGTTGAATCTGACTAGATTAATGTACAGTATGTGTTGAATGGTATGGGATGAATGAGGAATATTTATACACATTTTAATGTTAAGAATAGAGTATGAACAGTTTTATTCAGAATATTTAGTTCAGGTTGTGGCTGCAACAGCTGTTTTCATAATTGGCTTTTTAGTCTTTAAAATGTTAGAAAATAATGAAAAACACTCATTACAAGCTCCCGTATGAGAGTGAGAATGGCATTTTTACCTGAATAAATGGGCCTTTTTCAAAGTACACATTTGACATGTCACAGTAGAAGAGCACACATGTAAATATTAACATTAATGATGGCTTAGTTCCATTCAGCTGCTTCAGTTTCAGGGTCCTGGTATTATACAGCCTGGTCTCACAAGAAAAAACAACAGTATAGGTCTAAAATTCAGGCTGGCAAAAACATCCTATAGATATGTTTACACCATCTAGCAGATGTAGTAATTATGTTCCAGGAAGTGACTTGAGACAATTTTGTCTTATTAGGAGGTTTGTTGGGTGGATGGCTAGATAGTTAGATGGCTTCCAGTTTCCAACTGCGAGTGTCATGTTTCCAACCGCAAGTTTGGACGTCTTTCTAAAAAACAAAAAGTTGTGGTGTTTACTGTTGCCATGATGACAAAAGTTGCATAACTTTAAAGAAGAATAAGCCATATTTCAAGTGATCATTTTAACCCAAACCATGATCTTTCCCTAACACTAACCAAGTGTTTATTACTAAATCTAACCAGACCTTAACCACAGTGTTGTCACACCATAAAACAATTATTTTTTAACAGTGATTTGCAACAGTTTTGGAAAGTGCCATATTACAATCCTATGGGTTGTTCTGGAGTGCATTACTATGGCTGCTAGCTGTAGCTCGTTTTCTGGCAGCTGAATTTAACTTGTGCTTTTCTTAATATTACAAGTCAAAATGCTTGCTGTGAAAAACGACTATTAATAAAATTAGTTGATAATTTCAGCACTAGTTCAGGTGTTATAGGTTACATATTTTGTTGCAGATTTTTGTAAATTGAGACATTTTAATTGCTTGTATGACTCATTTTGTGACCGACAGATTGCAGAGATTGAGTATATAGACAAATGAGGACACGTAGGTGGTTGAAAGTTTAAAAATAATCTTGGTGTTGTTATTTAACACTGGTAATGACTTGTGTATTCAAACGTGATTTTAATCTGTTGCTATGAATAAAATAATTGAAGGAAAATTCTGATTAAATCCATCTTATTTTCATAGCTTTTGCCATTTTTTCAATCTGTGATGATAACACTGGACTCAACAAGTTAAATGGGTGACAAGGCTAAAAGGAAGACATTTAGGATAGACAGTTTGTAAACATGCCAGCAGTTTAAATGATCAGATTATCTAAATCCATTTATTTCCAGGTAAAATGGGTTCAAATGTAATTTCGGTAAATACAGGAAAAAGTTGAACCAGAAAGTCAACACGTAAACTGTCATAGATGTTTATAACAGACATTTTCAGAGTAATTTAGCTAACGTGGGAGGTTTGTTTACAATGTGTCTGATAATCAGAGAGGTTGTATTTCTTCCCCTGTTCCCTGATTTCTTTCTAGTCATGTTGCTGCGAGAGCTCAGCAATTAACTTAGTGACATCCATCTTTTTAGTAGAGATAGAATCAAAGGCCTAAACTGAAACTGAAAATAAGACTGAAGTTGTAATAACCCAGAATAATCCTTTGAGGGGGCATTTGGTCCTGACTGTCCTTTAGTGTGCATGAACCTTCACTGTTGGATGCAGAATCTGGTGGGCATACTCTTGGTTTTGCTGTGATCTGACAAGTGACCTTTAAGCTTTCTAAAATTATTTTTTAGGGGCAGCTTCCTCTGTGTGCTAGCTCACCCTGTCACCAAGTTCATTAATTTAATTAATCAATAAAATGCCCTAAAGGCATCGGATATTATCACAGCCAAGATAAAATGCATTTAATATTAGAACTCCTCTCATTTGATATTAATAGCTCGTTTTAAAGCATGTTGCTCGACATGTCGCGCAGCACAAGCATTCACTGTAAAATACAAACGGAGCAGAAAAGGATCCATGAAAAACTGGGGGATTGAGCTTCCTTTGTGCTGCTATTGAGAAGGTGTCAGGAGGGTAATAGGAAGATGAATGAAGTTTATGCTTCCTTTAGTGATGTATTGATTGATGCATCAACCGATATCCCTTTGTGCTCGCTGCCCACCCGCCCGCCTGCTTCTCTGTCTGTCTTTCTGTCTCTGCCACCTGCTACCAAGAGAAGTGATTCTCCATCTGCCCCTGGATCCCTATCACTCGCTCTCTGTCTGCCTTTCACTCGCTGCTTTATTGTCTCTGTCATCTCCTCCTTTATTTCTTACTTTGCTCCCTCTGTCTGTTATCTGTTTTTATCAGTGTCATTTTTCTCCGGCATCCCCTCTACTGTCACACACCCACTTCGACTCTTCGACTCACACTTTCTCTCTCTCTCTCCCTCTCTCTCTCTCTCTCTCTCTCTCAGACACACTTAGATATTCTCCTCTTTTCCTCGAGTGAATGTGAGGAGGTGTCTGCTCCCCCATATGGCCTGTCAAGTTCCAGCAGTGAGAGTGTGGGTGGTGTGTTGCATTCTAACATAGCGTGGTGTGAAGAAAGGAGAGAAATCATATGTCGAATGGTGGTGAAATAGGCTGTGAAGAAGCATATCCATTTAGGAAATTGCCTTTGAACTTATGATGCACCGTAAAAAATTCAAAGGAAATGTATTCTGCAGAAAATATCAGACTTATAGATCAATTACAATCGAGATCCACAGAGTCCACAGTGTGTGTGTGTGTGTGTTTGTGTGTTTGCGTGTGATGAGTGGGTAAACATAAACTGTAGATGCTTCATTTACAGTCAAAGATGAGAAAGCTGAAGAACAGGGTGAACAATCCTACTGGATCTTTTCTAATCTAGTTTGATTGTTATATATATATTTTTTTTTTTTTTCTTTTTCTTGTTTTTCATATTTTTTAGGCTTTCCTGGTTATGTAGATATTAAATCAAATAAACATTTATTTTTCATGGTTTAACTTGCTCTTAAGTTTTGATTTGTTAGTTCTAGCTTGATTTTGGGTAAATAGTGTGAATCCACAGGTAATGCATGCTTGCTTTAGTGCACCTTTAAATAAAGTCTGATTGTTTTTCATCCGTGTGAAGAGAAGCCTGGGGGTTTCTATTGGTGAAACGATTATCTGTTAACGCCCAGCGGACACGTTGTTCTTGGTCCAAATTATAGCAGCATGCTGCGCCTCTACCTGCATCCAAGAAAAACAAACCTCTGTCTGTTATCTGTGTTACACAGCAAACAGGATGATGGTTGTGTTGGTGGCGATAGTGGTGTAGGATGGCATATTAATGACAGAACAACCACATTGACTGTATGCAACAGAAAATAGAATAATGATGATGATGTGGGTGGGAGAAGCTGCCATGTTGGGAGCTATCTTAGCTTTGTATTGACCAAAAAAAAAAGCAGCATTCTATTCTGTTCTACTCTATTCTATTTATTTGCTCAATGTGACCACACCCTTGGCACAGATTCATTTGTTATCAGCTAAAAAAAAAAACGATAAGAGCATTATCTTATCATTGAGAAATATTGCATCAGGCCAGTAGATACTGGCAGATAAAAGTATGAATCCACTTCACACACGGGGGGGAGTCTTTATCGGCAAGCAGTAGCGTTACCCATCGACCTCCTAAGGTTTACTGCGTAGTTCAGCCAGATTATGAATAATGGAGAAAGGTCAGGATAGATTTTTAATGGATTTATACACCACATGGCTGCTGCTGCATCAACAGGGATTTTAGAGCAATCATTTCTATCACAAAGGGCAGGGTATGTTATTGCTTGAAGTGTTGCTTCAACTGCTGCTGCTGTGTAGAACCTACAATTAAAGTGTCATCAAATGTTAACACAGGCTATACTCTGCATGCCAGGGTTAATCCCACTAATCTCTTTCATCTATGTGCAATGTCACGACCTCATTTTAAGCATCGATAAAGACCATATAATATATTCCATCAGAAACTGTTTCATTCAATAAATAATCTGTTGAGTGACTGTTTTGGTGTTTAACAAATAGTTCAAATGTATATACGAAGACAGTTTAAATTTCCTCCATTTTTGTTCCACAAAAGAGCAAAATCTCTGCAGTCATTAGCGACTTGAGTCTTCATTTTATGTCTAAAGTTGAGTCTCTACATTCACGAAACACTCATTGCTTCGACTATGATGTGAAGCTTTACAGTAATCCCTCCTCTTAATAAGCCGTTTCATGTGCATCACTTTTCAAAAAGGGGGTCAGAGTGGGTCTTAATCAGTCATTCCATGTCTGTTGCTGCCCCAAAAGGCGGGTCATCCTGACTTTAAATGCGTCCATTTAATGTATCGCAGTGTGTGATGTAGGAGATGTAATTTACCAAGAGTGTCAGCAGCAACCAAGGCTGAGAGTCGTGTCCCCCATCTGACACCAAGTAAACAGTCACTTACTTTGCGTGTCCCTGTCCACCCCTATAACGCTGATGGAGACTAATGATCACACACATGTGTAATTGCTCTGACATCTTTCTGTGACAGATCATATGGAGAGCAGTAAATTGAGAATGGCTTTAATGCTGGTCTGTGTCTAGAAATAGAAACAGGAAATTAGAAATATTTATCCATTATGGAGGTTTCTCTTTTTTCAGGGGTAAATATGACTTTTTAGTGGCAAGTGTTTATTTTAGTTTAGTTTGTGGAAAAGACATGCAGATACAGGCATATGTATCATGGACCACACACACCTATAAACAGTGGCATTTGCCAGACAATACAATTTTTAAACACAGATATCCTTTGCACTTAATTTGCATAATTCTAATTAAATGCTTGCTCAGAAGCATCCAATCAGGGTGACAAGTAGAAAGTAGGAGGAAACAAATCCTTTTATATGTTAATCTGCTTCACTACGACATTGTCTAGCCTGCTAGGGAAATGAATATTTCACACCTTCAACTGCACATAGGCGTCCTTATTTGCATCAGTACGCAGAAATAATTGTATTATTTCCATCATTTTAGATTAGCTCTGCTTTTGGCTGCTATTAAGCATTTTTCACACTGCAGCTGTTGTGTGTTCGTCCATGCAAACACTGATAACATTTCATAATTCCTTGTTGTGAAACTGACCAGAACATTGCAGTTTGTTGCAGTTTTTAAATATCATATCTTGTTTAGATCAGCTATTGAAAGACTTAAATTGCACACTTGACCACCCTAGAGCCATTTGCAGTATCAGAAAATGCAATTCATAAAGCTGTTACCCAACTTCGTATTTACAATGAGAAAAGGAAGAATTCAAAAATTCTCCTGCATCTGGCAGTAAACAGCTTCAAACATTCAGAAAGTACATGAAAGCTAATTGATTTCTCTTACTGACTACAGTGGAGGTTTGCTGCCAGGAGGGATGCTGATTGATTCCTGAGGCTGATTCAAAAACAAAAATGCCTATCAACTGAATTCTCTTTCATTTTCACTTCATTAAGACTAGAGGAAAGCTCAGTATGAAACCTATTTCAATTTAGTCAGTTTTATTTTCAAACAATTTTAGATACTGCAGGACTGGGCTCAATGTCCAAAAACAATCACAATGTAGAAAATGTCAACAGTTAAAATAAATAAGGTAGAATAAACAAGTTGATGTTAAATGCAATTACATTGTTGTGAATTTCATCAGACAAAACTCATTACACATTTTGTTCATGAACATGGACATGATAATTTTCTAAAAAAAGATAACACCATAATACACCTCATTACTCTTCAAGGACTTGTATGAAAAAACATGAAAAACAAGTTGATTTTGACAAAATGAATCTAATATCATGACATTAGTCCATTGAAATTAATTATCAGCCAGCCTTAGTTCAATAGGCCTTTATGGAAACGTGTCTTATCATAATGAAGCCCGTATATTAAGGTGATCACATGACAAAAATTTCCCTATCTGCATAACAGAGATGATATCTTGGGGATTACATGAAAATATTGTGTAAGCTGAGACAAGTCTGCAGTGGCTTAAGTGAGGGTTATTCTTTCATTTTTGCAGGACATTTGTAATTTAATGTGGAGAGAACTTGCAGAAAGTTTATATACATATTGATTTAGCCATTATTTAATTAAACCTAATTAGAAATTCATATATTCAATAGTCCTTGTTCATGGAAGACATTGTGATATATCACAGTAGGAAAAGCACAAGCGCGAATACTAAAATTACCTTTATATGGTCATAAAAGTACCATATAAAGAGAAATACTGTACCATGCCTGCAGCCACACAAAAAGAACAAAAATAGTAATAGTAGTAGTAACAAAATTATGAGGAATCATCCTCATGTACTACAGCTTTACGTCACTGATATGATGTCTTATATTTATCCAAACCAAGCAGCACATTGTCCATGGAAACAAGGTAGTTTTTAACAGTGTCACATACTGAATCATTCATCACGTAACTCAACAGGAACACCTTGCCTTGAGGAGCCATTGACCTCAGTCAGCTGCATCTTACAATTTATTATGACAACACACACTCAGGTACACACACGAACACACACTCCATTTTTCTCGCTGTCTAACCCTAACCCTGTCTCACACACACACACGCACACACACACACACACAGACACATACACACACACATATATATATATATATATATATATATATATATATATATATATATATATATATATATGTGTATATATATGTATATGTACATATATATGTATATATATGAACCACATACCACACACACACACACAGAATGACCAGCGTTTGTCCTCCCTGCAGGTGACGATTCTGATCATCCTGGCCCTGGCCTTCCTTGCCTGCATCGTGTTCCTGGTGGTTTATAAAGCCTTCACCTACGACCACGCCTGCCCAGATGGATTCATTTATAAGGTAAGACCAGTAAGTGGCCTGTATTTCATTCAGACAGTCAGGTGGTTAACAGGGTAGGTGGACTGTGGCGATTAGGTTCACCTTTCCGTACCAGTAGGGCTGCAACATCATTTTCTTTATTTATGACTTTGTTGAAGAGCTGCAACGAATAGTCAATTATTAAATTAGTCAGCTGACAGAATTGACAGTAAACTGGGTTTTTCGACTATTGGTTTGACAATACAAGGCATTTGAAGATGTCACCTTTGACTCTGGGAAATTGTAAAGGTAATTTTAATCAGATTAATTAAGAAAATAATGAAAATGATTTGATGATTATATTTTTTGATTTGGTTAGTCTATAAAATGTCAAAAAGTTGTGAAAAATGGCCACCACAGTTTCAAACAGCCTGAGGTGACATCATCAGATTGCTTGTTTAAGCCCTACCAACAGTCCAGAACATCAAATTTACTCTGATATGAAACAGGAGAAAAGCATCAAATCCATACATTTGTCATTTTTACTTGAGAAACAGTTAATCAATTTAAATTGTCAGTGTTTCATTTTCTGTCAACGATGTACTTGATTTGTTGTAGCACTACAGTTAGTCTACTTTCACCTTGCCAGAGTGTCCTTGTGCAAGGCAGTGAATCCTCTCTGCCCTTCATTATCTCCCTCTCTTCTATCTAAATAAAGAATTAAAGGTCAGTGCACCGCCCAGTCTGCTATGGGAGATGAAAAAATAAAATACTCCCGCCCTAGTTTTATTAATTTCTGAGGTCATGTTACAGGAAGAGGCTAATGAGGCGTATCAGATGGGCAATCATCAATCAGTGATTTCAATGATTTTGTTATGACAAGTGTAATCAGGTGTAATTATGTGTTTTTTTCTGTTTCAAAGCAGCCAAAGAAAGAGAGTCCATTGAAGCCACTCTCATATGTCATTAGCTGTGTTGACTACTAGATGGAAGTTAAAAATATTAGACCTACTGCCTATTTTACAATAATTACTACATGATGATCACTAACTCTCAATCCATATGGCTGAGGTCGTAAAAGACAATGGCTCCCACAGTTATTTTATTAACAATCTGCTGTCCACATTCACTGTATTACTGTAGAATCTTTTAAGTTTTACAGTATGTGGATACGGACACCCTCTCCTCTTCTGGCAGTGTCTGCCCTGGTACTTACAGATTTCCACTGCACTGTACTTATAACATAAGTTTCACAGTACTTTGCAAGAGGTCACCTTTGAAGTCTGTGTCTCTGGACAAATCTGGACTTTAAGGTGGAATAAATCTAGTTTTAGGCCCACAACCTCTGCAGGGGCTCTGACTGTGGTCTGCAGAGGTATTAATAGAAGTGTCACATGCACATTCACCAGGTGCAGAAGTGTAGATAGAGAAATGCGCACGCACGCTCACTCGTGTAATATGGTCCACACACGACACAAGTGCACACAAAGTTGTAAATGTGTACACACTCAAGCGTATTCTAATACAAATGAACTCCATTACTGTGAGTCCCCCTCTGTATAAAGTCTGAAGCACATTTAAATGAAAAGGCATATATATTTTCTTACACAGAGCTGCACTAATGTAAATGACCTCTTTTTTTATCTTAATACCTCTAATAAAAACTAGAATTTATAAAAACACATATTTTTTTATTTAATGGGGGAGAAAATTTGACTTTGACAAAAAACACAGTATTCTTTTTATCAGCGCTTTTCAAGATCCATCATCTGAATTCTTTGTGACACATTTTTGTTCATCGAATTCTTGTATTCTCTGCTTTTCTGCAGAAAAAAAGTCATTCAGCTGCTACATGTAGTATTTCAATAGTAGTTCACTGTGTCAGTGGCATCTCATTTATGTAGAAAATCAGTTTGATGTTTCCTATTGTACTTTTTTACTGGAAAGCATGCAATATATTGTTTGGCAAGATAAAAACACATGCTCAAAGACTAAATTAACCGCTCACATGCAACAACAGTGACGTTAGACAGTCACTTGGAAAAAGCCTGAGAGATGAGAGAAAACGCCTTTTATCAGGGTAAACATCAGGCTTGTTCTTTTACGCTATTATTCAGAGCACAGTTAATTTGAAAATTTCCACATAAATGTGCAGATTTTGTGTTGATGTTGTTATGATATTTGTTTTCTTTTGTTTTTGTATATGTGTTGCCAGAAGATGTCTTTCTATATTTTTGATGTGTGACACACAGTGGTATGTAAACCCCTGTGGAATGGGCCAAATGTTTGGCATGACAGAAAGAAAAAAGAACTAACTAATTTTAACAACCAATAAAGAACCTTTTAAAAATTGCAAAATAGCTCCACTGCTCTGTAGCACAAATTCAGAAAAGGTTTGTATCTAATTGTTTCTTGCAGTGACAAATAGTGTAACAAGCAAAACGTATGGAAATATAATATGTTTGACATGTTTGCCGTTGGCTTAAAAAAACAACGAAACACTGTGAAACAAGTACTAATACCACTGATATAACAGAGCTGTCAACCAAATAGATGCTTAAACTTCAAAACAATTGAATAAATAGCAGAACAAATTAAATGTTTTTAAATCAAAATTGCATCTTGAGTTTTCAAATCGTTAAGTGCCCCAATTTTTTTTATATCTAAATGATAAAATTAGTTCATCAATCTTGCATGTTAGCTTGTTAATGCTCTCTGCGTGCCATATTCTGTACCATGTTTTCACTGCCAAAAATGACTTTGTGTAAGAAGAGATGCCACTCTGTATCTGTATTTTATTGAACATTGAGGGAAAAGTCTTTTGCTACATAACCAATACATGCAATCACAATAGAGTCAATTTGTCATTATCATCATTACTGGCCTCTACCATAATGTTACTCTTGAACTTCATGATTATATTGAAATATTACTAAATAATGTCCAGTATACCACTGATGTAATATCGAAATAAATAGCTCAATTGGTCAATTTTCTATAGAAAATTTGGCAATGTTACTCAGAAAGAAGTAGAAAAAAGATAAGGTTGTGATTATGCACAGTACATTGATAAATGTTCTAAACCTCCCCTTCTTCTGTCTACTTCTCCCGTACAGCACAAGCGGTGTATCCCAGCCTCTCTTGAGGCCTACTATGCTGCCCAGGATGCCAACTCGCGGGGCCGTTTCTACACAGTGATCAGCCATTACAGCATGGCCAAGCAGACCACCTCGCACTCTGTCTCCCCCTGGCTGCCTGGAGGGGCAGCGGGGCAGCAGCATGATGCTAAACCCCCAAGCGGCGAGGGTCACTGAGTTAGCTGAGCTGTTAAAAGTTGTTGTAAACACACACAGACACATGCAGATGCAGACATGAAGAAATACAGAAACAGGCAGATATAGACGCGTACACACACACTCACAAAAACATGTAGGTGAATATGTAGAGATATAGACAAAAGAGACGCAGATGAACAGCTACATATATAATGCCAATATAGAGTGAAAACATGCATGCAGACATAAAACACACACACACACATGCTAGGTCATATTCTGATTTACTTTGCCTCACTCTTTTATCGAGGGGCGTTTCTCATTGATATCTCTCTCTTTGGATTATCATTGTCTGCTGATACACACTCACATATACACACACAAACACAGTCTGCTCTCTCATTACCATTTACTCCCATCCTGTAATTTATTATTTATTGACTGTCATAATATATTTATTTTTTACTGTAATGTATGAATGTTTTGTATGTGATTATCAGACAACTCTTTGTACAAAGGCACGAGTCAATGCTGAATTTCACGCTTCCTCTTTGTGAGATTCTTTTTTGAGTTCAGAGTAATTTTTGTTTCAAGCGTGTATACTGTAGTTACTGTATATTCATATACAGCCCCTGTCATTTTTTGCCTTTCTTGTCCAAACTGGGTAACCTCAGGCACGTCCGTCAAACACCACAAACACACACACACACACACACACACACACACGTACACATCGCTTTATTTTTCAACCCAAATTATGTCAGTATGGTCTTGTATTGCTGTAACGCATTTTTAAACACAGAATTTCAGCTGGACTCTCTGAGGAAGGTTTGACATCCACAACACAACTTGATTTGACTGAATGAATTTTTTCCGTCATGGCTGTTTGATAGCTCATATACAGTGACATTTTCAATGTGCTGTGTTATACATTTGAAATCCAAAATTCCCCAGTGACCCAAGCTGTACATAGAACTGTGCATTCAGGCTAGTTTTTTGTGTGTATGCATTGTAGTAGCTTTATTTAGGAGGTTTTTCTTTTTTCTTTTACAGTCCTACAATGTCTTCATGGGAGTTACTTACCATATTGCTTTAGCTGCCAGTCTAGTAGCTCCATTATATATACAGTGGTGGCCTGTCTGAGCAATTAAAAGACACAATGATGTAGATGGAAAAGGAAATATCGTGCATATCACCATCTCTTGCCAAAACTTATTTGCCGCTGTGTTTTGTTAGGTTTCTCAATGGGCCTCGACTACAGCTGAGTTTTATTCCTGTACTGTTATTTTTTTTTTTAATTTTGTAATGTTGGATCTGTTGTCAAGAGCGCTTTAATTGAGATATTGTGATGTTGTTAGTTGATATGTAGCGATACCTGGTGTAATTTATCAGTGTGTATCCTTGTCCTTCTTCTCTTGGTTTGAATTCAAAAATAAAACAAGCTGTGACCTGTGCTGAGTGTGTCTGTCGGTCCCATTTACTGCTGTGTCTCCTTAGCGCTTGCACAGCACCTAATGTAGCCCAGAGGCAGTGCAGTGTGAAAGACAGTGACAGCTTTTCATACACCATGTTATATCATACTCCTACTCAAAGTTATACTACATCAGATACATATTCTGTTGTCCATACAGGGAAGTTTCCAAAGCTACAGAGAGCAGACTTGTTGGCTATAATGATGAGCACCTGTGATTGACAAAAAAAAAACGCCTGTGTGTGTCACAGCTACTGGATATATGATTCATGTTACTGAGTCCTCTGCGAATGGCAGCCCTAACAACAGTGTCTTGAGTGACTTGAATAGCTGGCTTTGCTAATTAGGCTTGTATTCCAATGAATCTGTCCGCTCTTTGCGTGTGTCTCCTCATCACAGAGGAGTGAAGCACCTGCTGAATGCAACAGCTTTCAGAGATAGAGAGAGAGAAGAAAAAACAACTGCATGTGAGGAGAAAAAGACAAATATACACTGTAAACACATGTAGATTCAATATTTAAAATGTCCAGAGAGTTAAAACAGTGGTACATAAATTTACCATCTCCCATGAATGATTCAGGTAAGAGCCAATCAGTAAAAGAAGACACAAGATGTCAGAATCAGACAGATGGTTTAGCTGAAATGTGAGGGTTTTGACCTTGTGTTAAAAATGAAACACCATCAGTGTTACTGAAATGTCCAAAGATAATTCATAACAACCAGTTTGCAATGTAAGATTTAAAAAAGAGGCAGTGTGTATTAGACAAGTAGCAGCACTAAATTAAACACTTTATCACTGTGGGGGTATAGCTACAACCATCAGCAAACCAATACACCAATCAATAATAGTTTGTTGTGTAAAAACTACATATTTTCACATTTAGACAGAGGAGACAGATTTACTTTACAAAGTTTGACCACTCCAGTCTTTATTCTTTGTTCTTGGCCATGTTTTCCCATAAAAATATAATATAATATATAATATATAGACACATTTATATCTTCTGGTGGTGTAATGTCATATAGCCCAACTCCACTTGCTGCCCATTCAAAGATACTTCAAAGACATTCAATAAGGATATCCTACTGGGTCTTTGACGGAATTGAAAATGGTATAGTCCACCCATCCATTAGTTACACCCACTTATCCCTTTAGAGAGTTGCAGGGGAGTTGGAGTCAATCCCTGCTCACATTTGGTGAGAGTCAGTGTACACCCTAGACAGGTTGCCAGGCAGTCACAGGGCAGTCACATTAAAAGATGTGATGGGGGACAAAATCCCATCCCAAGTTCTTGTTTCGTCCAAAAATGTATTTAACAGTTTATCTGAAGATAATTTGAGGCTTCTGCAGTACAGGTTAGGTAAACCAAGTGGATATCTTCTAAAGTTACTGTCTTTTTGGTAAATTCCCGCTTTCTGTTTCTCTGGACTGTCTTTCCCTGTTCAGCTGTGCTGGAAGGATTGTAATGAAAACAGGGAATTTAGCACTAAAAAGACTGTAACTCTGAAAGATATGATTTGAGTAATTTGTATGGCTGAAGCTCCATATTAGCTTCAAATAAACCTTAAACTTTTGCATGGAAGGAGGATTTTGTCACTTGTTACTTACTGTACATTTTACGCTCATTAGGAAGGGATCTCTTAATGGTCAGTATGAACAGAAGGAAAGGTTACAGCAAGAAAAACCTGTTTGGGCACCTGGCTATTGTTTTAAAACAGACTTGAATTATGGACCAGTCCTTTAGTACAGAACAAATTGTGAGCATAGCATAACCTGAAAATGACGATTAAATATCAGTGTCAAAAACAGTTTTATGGGCAATTAAAGTAAGCATCAGTAAGCAGAAAGTTGTGCTGCCAGCATATGGTAATAAATGGTTGCTTAAATGAACATGAAAGATAGTTTTCCTGATGCTAGCCATTTTCTTTACTCCCACATGGATTATACAAAGAGTCAGTACGAATGGGACAGATGGTTGCTTATGTGGTGCATACACAATGTTAGCATGACGTCGACATGTGAATGTGAATTAGGGGGTCAGGTGGAGAGAAGCAGCTGGTTATGGGCAGGAGAAGGTACCTGGACGTCTGTTTCCTACGAGGGCCAACAAAGGTTGGCAACAAAAAAAAAACAAAAAACAGGATACACCTTTGACATCAGCAATGAGTATCAGGGAAGAAATAAGTTAAAATTATATGTGGAAAAGGCTCACTTTGACACTATTATAAGACAATGTAACATGTAGGATTTTTGAAGCGATTTTAGCAGAACTGCTTAATGATCCATCCAAGATCCATTTCTTCTCTTCACACTGCAGAAGCGTACAATCCTCACCAAGCTTATTAGACCATTAATTTAAAAGACCTTATGGCCCTGATAACTTACTCGGGACAACTGGCAATCAGAACTGTGGCTTAATCCTCTCTGCGACTCTCTAATTATAACAGCAAATAGCTTCCAGCAGTATAATTCATGTTAAATTCCTTCCAGTGCAGGATATTAGATATTGATGTGAAGAAGGACTGATTGTTGCAGACAGGTCATTGGTGTTTTCCAAAGTAGAGAGGGATGTTGGAGGAAGGAGGGGGAAAGGTAGGAAAAGAGAGAGAAGAGAGAGAAGAAAGGCTCAGTGTTGATTGGCACAGAGGGAAATTAAGCCTGACATCTGGAAATGAACAGCCATGTATATCCGTCCTGTTGTCTCCCCATACAGGAAGAGATAGCCTCAAACTTCCCTGATGACTGGGAGGTGCTGGGCTGTATCCACTACAGAATAACAGCTGCCTCTCTGTTTTGCTCATATTTGCTTTTCTGTCTTGTATCAGTCTTTCTCTCTCCCAGTCCTCATGTGTTTTTTTCTCTTTGTTCACATTTTGTCTTCTTTGTTTCATAATTCAAGCTCTGTCTGTGCCTGTCTGTCTTGTTTTTTCTTTCACACTCCTTATTTCAACACACCCTTCATTCCTGTCATCTCCTATCTCTCTTAGCTCTCTGCTACTTTTTGCTTCCTTGAAGGCTCCATCTGTGATCCAAACATAAACAAAACAGTCGGCATGAAAAATCAATACGGAACAGGGAGCACTGTTTTGATTTTTTTTTTTAATCGATGGAAACAAGTCTTAAAACCAAGGCTAACAAATGCATCAGCTACTGTAAATATACATATTTTAATGAACAACTGTAAACTGTTAAAGATTTGCTCACATTTGAAACAACTACACTTAGTGGAGTACAGTTATATGTGAAATAACTAACAGAACAAGCTTGGGCTGATACATAAGCACTGGAGAAAACACCACTGTTTACAACCCTGTTTGGACCTTGAATCATTGTTCACATCTGTGATTTGTTCAGCAATGCAAATGATCACATTTCTTCAACTGTCAGGAAATTTAAAAAAAAATTAACTTCTCTTTTCAACCACTAAAACTGCTTCTGTGTTAAAGAAAATTGGTGGGACAGATACAACACCTGCTACCATTAGTTGGGTAAAAGAACAAAAGAAAACAACCTCCACATTCAAACAGAAATAATCCAACATCAACATGATGTGAGTTTGAAAGAATGAAGGTATATTGTGGTGTACCCCATGGTTTCCATTTTAGTGCTTTTATTTAAATTTTTTTCTGATTTTTTGAAAATGCAAAATCCCTTATTATTGCTAAACTGGTGACAAACAATTTCGCCTTAAAACTGGGTACAGCTTTCCCTCAATCCAGCAGCTCATCAGCCTACTATAGCTAATGCTATTTTAGAACTCCCCTCTTTCCTCCTAATGTTTGTTGGTTTGGACATTCAGATTGATACAAATATCCATGTTTTGAAAAAATATTTCTGACACACAGATAACTCCAACTTTCCATTCTTTATCCTCAATGTTACTTTAGTTTGACACTAATTCATTAATATGGTCTTTTGTAATAGGTGTCCGCTTAACCTGTCCAGTTTCTAAAAGTAAATCCACACCCACCAGACAATCAGAACAGAGAATTCTAAGTAACTAAGTTTGTCATTTTTTTAAAGCATTGAATACCCCTCGCTATCAAGTATTTCCTATTGGCACTTCCAATCCAACCTTTTTTACTACTATTTTTGTCTGTAAAACTTTGGTAATCTTTTACTGTTTTTAATACACTCTATACATTAATTGACATGACTTGAAATCTGACCAAAGCTAAACTGAAAATGAAATTAAGTGAAAATTTAAGGCAAAAGGAAAAACCAGGCCTTATGTCTTTCCTCTGACTCCCTGTCCCCTTCTGTCTCTATTTTCCAGCACACCTACATACTGACATGCTCATGTCAACACTCAAACATACACACATATGGCCATCTGTGTAATGTGTGTTCTAAACCTCCATCTCTCCTTTCAGTCATCTCCCCTGCTGTCAGAGAAAGGCTGTTTCTCAGCAGTTGGCCCTCAGAGGTGTGGAGGAGGAAAACAGAAGGAAGACAAGGAGAAAAATAGCAGAGGTGGGGGGGCAGACCCAGGGGGAATTACAAGAGGAAGAGAGGAAACAGGTACAATGGTGGGGAAGCAGTGATCAGGAGTTATATCTAAGCTTATAGTCAGACCTGAACATTGGCAGATACTGACACTTCTGTATACAGTCTTATATTTTGATTGGTCCATTTTTGTACTCAGTTTTCCTGTACAGACACGATAAAAGAATTTGATCTGGGTGGACTTGGGCACACTTTTTTCTTGGTAACGTCAGATGTGTTTTTAGCAGTGCCATATACTAAAACTACAAACTGACACAACCTAACAAATGTCCTTCCTTTACTGGTGGTTCCTACAGTATTTAAAAGTAGAACGGGAGGCAGAGCCTTCAGCTATCAGGCTCCTCTCTTGTGGAACCATCTCCCAGTTTCGGTCCGAGGGGCAGACACCCTCTCTATGTTTAAGAGTAGGCTTAAAACCTTCCTTTTTGACAAAGCTTATAGTTAGGTCTGATCTGACTCGCCTTGGATCAGCCCTTAGTTATGCTGCTATAGGCCTAGACTGCCGGGGGACTTCCATTGATGCACTGAGCTCCTCTCTCCTCATCTCCATCTCTATGTATTTTATTATCACTAATGCATGTTACTAACTTTACTTCTTCCCCGGAGTTCTTTGTGCTTTCTGATCCACAGGAAGCTCCATAAACCATAGACCATGCTGGTGTGTTTGCGTCCTTCTTCTGCCCTCCACCAGCTGTTCCTGCTATTGTTGCTGCTTGCTGATTATTGTTGTTGTTGTTGCTGTTTTCTTTCATTGTGTACAATCTCCTTCCCCCCCACTCTCTCTTTCTCTCTCTCGCTCTCTCAACCCAACCGGTCAAGGCAGATGGCCGCCCACCCAGAGCCAGGGTCTGCCTTAGGTTTCTTCCCGTTAAAGGGGAGTTTTTCCTTCCCTCTGTTGCCAAGTGCTTGCTCATGGGGGGAACTGTTGGGTTTCTCTTTGTGTAAATTAAAGAGCGTGGTCTAGACCTGCTCCATGTAAAAGTGCCCTGAGATGACTTTGTATTGTGATTTGGCGCTATATAAATAAAATCGAATTGAATTGAATTGAATTGAATTGAATTGAATTGAATTGAATTGAATTGAATTGAATTGAATTGAATTGAATTGAATTGAATTGAATTGAATTGAATTGAATTGAATGCTCTCTTGCTGTGATCAATTTCAACACCAAACACCATTAAACAAAATGTTCTGAACTATAATACTGTAATACAAATAAGCTTTGGTATTGATCAACCGTACCTCACTGCTGAAAATGGAAACTTCTGCTACATCTATTGATACATTTTGTGAATACAGAATCATTGTTTATGGAATAATTTGCACTGTTCATTCTCTGCTAGTCTTCAGTTTTTCCCAACTGGTTAGCTATATTTCTTGAAATTTAAACAGTCTGTAACAACAGCTACAAAGCTTGCTAATTGGCAGCTAGCTTGCTCAGAGAACTTTCTTTCCCTTCCTTAATAATTCTTTATTGAAGGAAATGGCATACAATCTTGAGAAAATGCCAAGGGGGAGTAAACACCCAAACGCTACCCAGGCTAATTAAAAAAAATCTTGTAAAACTGTTGTGACTGACTTGCACTTGCTTTTCTTGACTTGTTAGTGTGCAGCTTGCCAGCCACATATTTTATAATATACCTGCAAATAGTCTATGTCATCAAGCTTCTAGCACCTATTAGTATGTAAATACTATAAATAGGGATATATTCACATGACATCTCATCTCATACAACAACTTTCAATGTCAATTAAGATGTTTTTCTTGATGGACACACTGACTCTTGTGGTCACAACTGATGGTAACTATAAGGTGTCAGTTAAAGATGGTCTCTCATATTCCACTGGTGTTCTCGCCTGCCAGAAGGAAAACTGATGATGTTTGTGAGCAGTATGTTTTGAACAGTCAGCCACAATATACTCAAAAAATACTATACTCAAGAGGATAATGCATGAAATATTTAAGACAATCCACATTTTGGATTAAAAATGTAGGGATCCTCTACACTAACATTACAGGTGATGTATTAGTGTGTGTGTGTGTGTGTGTGTGTGTGCGTGTTTGTGTTTATGTTAATAATGTATCTGACATTTTAAAAGACTTTAAAATGCCAAAAGGAAGTATTTAGTTAAGCCTTGTAAAATGGTGTTTCATTTTAATTCATTACAAGACTCACTGGGCTTTCCAAATGGTCTCTCTTCTCCCTCTGTGTGTGTGTTAATGCATCAGACCAAAAACTGAATGTAGGCTAAATAATCTACAGTAAAGCAACAAGCTGCAATGATGATAGTTATGGTATACATATATAGTGAGAGTAAATGTACTCTCTCATAACAACAGTGTAATTTCACAACTTAAATCAATAAATAAATTCAAACGTTAATGCTTACAAGTGTGTGTGTCCCTGTGAGTGTGTGTGTACTTGTCTGGCCTAGTTTCTCCCCACCATTTAGGAGGATGTCAGTTAATCCGTGAACCCTTACTGCTGCTGGAGTGCTCCCACTGAGTTTGCCACATATAATATTCAAAATACTGAGGACAGTTCAATTATTTAGAAAAAAATGTCTGGGTTAGGGATGTAAGTCTTGTCGCTCTCTCAGGGAGTGGCTACCGAGGTAACATAAAATCTGGCTATCTGCAGTATTTGAATCCCTTCCTCAGTATTTATTATTGCACAAAACAGAAAATATGACTCAGCTGTATACTGACCCAGGATTGCTAATATTTATATTGTTTCAGGAAAGAAAATTCATTAGGTCATAGGTCCACAAATACATTTTTCATGCCTACTTTGTTTCTCTTAACTACCTTAAAGGACCAGTGTGTAGGATTTAGTGGCATCTAGCGGTAAGGTTGGTTTGTCCATTCTGGGCAACAGTAGGAACATGGCAGTGAATCATGGTGGGTTCTTTGGAAGAGGACCCGCTCCCTCTATTGATAAAGGACTCTAAGGTAATGGAAAGACAACAATTCTTTTTTTTCAGGTTATTATACACTGATTAAAACATACTTAATATATGAAAATTATACACTTTTATCCAAAGTGACGTACATATGAGACTGATACAACACAAGCACAACAACACAAGTAAGTGCCATAAAGCTTACATTTGGGCCCATTAGGTGCCAACAGGCAGTGCAACAAGGCGATGATGAGTGTGCATAGAAGCATGTTTTTTTTCATCCCTACAGTCCAGAGGTGTGTGCAGAGGTGTTTGTGAAAGAGCTGGGTCTTTAGTCTTTTCTTAAAGATTGAGAGGGACTCTGCAGAGTTTGGTAACTTGTTCCACCACTGGGGAACTACGGAGGGGAAGGGTCTAGCTAGTGACTTATGGCCCTGTTATGGTGGTGGTACAAGGCGGGAGGGAGTGTAGATCTGAATGAGGGAGTTCAGGGAGGCAGGAGCCATTTTACTTGCTGTTTTGTAAGCAATTGTCAGGGTTTTGAATTTGATGTGGGCGGCAACTGGGAGCCAGTGGAGGAATATCAATAGCAGGGTGACATGTGATGTTTTGGGCTGATTGAGGACCAGACACGCTGCCGCATTCTGGATCATTTGCAGAGGTTTAAGTGTACATGCAGGGAGGCCTGCAAGTAAAGAGTTGCAGTAGTCAATGCGTGACATTATGAGAGCCTGTACCAGGACTTGTGCTGCATGCTCAGACAGGTAGGGTCCTGACCTTCCTGACCTTGTACAGGGTGAATCGACATGATTGAGCAACTGAGGCCATGTGAACCTTAAAGGTCACTTGGTCATCAATCATGACACCCAAGTTTCAGGCAGATTTTGTGGGCATGAGTTGGATTGATGCTGATGCTGATGCTGATGTTTTGTTTTATGGAGGGGCTGGAGGTGGCGTTATTTCATCCATGCTGATACATCTGCAAGGCAAGAAGAGATCCTAGTGGAGACTGTGTGGTCTTCTGGTGGGAATGACAGGAAGAGCTGGGTGTTGTTAGCATAGCAGTGGTATGAGAAACCATGGGAGTGGATGATTGCACCAAGTGAGGTGGTGTATAATGAGAAGAGAAGGGGACCAAGCACTGCTCATTGAGGAACCCCTGTGGATAAGCTGTGCAATTTGGACACTTCTCCCCTCCAAGATACTCTAAAATATCTCCCTGACAGGTAGGACATGAACCAGCGGAGGGAGGATCCTGAGATACCAAGTTCAGTGAGTGTGGAGAGGAGGTGTTGGTTGTGAACTTTATCTAAGTAAGCGGACAGGTCCAGTAGCAAAAGGGCTGAGGACTGACCAGCAACTCTAGCTGAGCGCAGCGATTCCATAACTGACAGTAGTGTAGTCTCGGTAGAGCGACCCTGTTTAAACCCGGACTGATTTGGGTCATACAGGTTGTTGGCAGAGAGGAATTTAGAGACTTGGTTGAAGACTGCGCTCAAGTACTTTTGACAGTAAGGGCAGGAGTGAAACCGGTCTGTAGTTTTCAACCTGAGCTGGGTTGTGTGTATGTTTTTTGAGGTGACTCAAGCTTGCTTAAAAGCCAAAAGATCCCCCTAATTCTTACACACTGGTCCTTTAAAACTCACTGAATGAAAGCAGACATTTGGGTATGCTCTTAAGCAGATAAGCATATGCTCACTTAGACATTCATGCACATTCATCCTAGATCATAAACACACACACACATACACACACAGAGAGAGAGAGACAGAGAGAGAGAGAGAGAGAGAGAGAGAGAGAGAAAGAGAGAGAGAGAGAGAGAGAGAGAACACACACACACACACACACACACACATAGAACCACATTCTGAGCTTTGTGCCTGTGGAGCTTATTTATGACACAGCACTCTGCTCGCCAGTCCCAGTGAAACTGGGGCATTGGGATAATCTCCGGTCAGATGTCAGTCATATTTAGGAACGGATGCCAAGACACTGTGTGCTGCAGACAGCAAACTGTGCTCTGCTAGAACATGGATTACTAAGAGATGATGTTAAATACCAGCCTGGATCTATTTCATGTCCACTTGCTGGCTACAAGTGTGTTAATTTTACAACTCATGTGATTCAGTTTCCTCTGCAGGAGTCTGGACCTGACAACATGGGCAGGATGGTGTTTAATTGTAGTCGTGACACCAAAGCTCTTTGCTGCAGTGACTGGCCCACAGAACTCTGATGACCAATGATGATTTTGGTAAACTAGCTCCATGGATAGCTATGTCAATCCTATTGATCAAATTTGAATTTTAGGTTGACTATGATGATGATGTTTACAGTAGAAAGAAAAAACTGAGTAGGAGTTTTTAAATGCAGGATAGGATGATGGAAACTGCGTGGGAGATTAAGGTTAGATCTTCATAGTACAATGAACAGCAGACATAATGCCCAGAAAAACTGGCAACTCCATTTAACAATGACTGACACATGAGACTGAAATATTTAAAGCAACTGGGATTTGGGCTGAAAATAAGGGTTATTCTCTGTCGATCACTATAAAATGTCAGAAAATAGCAATAATTGCACATCACTCTTTTCCAGAGACTCAAAGTGCTGCTTTTTTTGTTCAACCCACAATCCTGTATTCATTTTACAATGATATAAACAAGAGAAAAGCAGAAAATGTTCACATTTGACAAGATAGAATGAGCAAATGTTTGGTCATTATGTTTCAAAAGTGACTCATACAATTAAAATCGATTATCAAAAGTTTCAGATAAGATAATCAATTAACTGTTTCAATACTTTTGTGCTGGTTGCAACTCATTGGTTAATTATGACTATTATTATTTAATTTATGGCTCACTCAACAGCCATAATAAAGCTATGGTTGACAGTGGTCTCAACCACAAAGCTGTTTTCCTGACATTTTACTAAAGATACATTGTCAAGTGACTTCATCATGACTCTTGCTTTGTTTCTTGGCTTGATGCTCATTAAAATCAGATAGAGCAGTATTCAGTCTGAGTTAATATTCACAACTTCCCTGAACTATCTTGTTCTTTATTCTTCTCTTTTTCCCTTTGCTTTTCTCTCTGATTATTGAATTGGGCCGTCATTCACTTGCATATTTGTCTCATCACACATATATGTCATCTCTTCTCTTCCCCGCTGATTTGCTGCTGAACTTCAATAACAGCATATCATTATATTCTTCTTGTCTGTTTAAAAGTTCCTCCATAAATACTGAGGTCATATTTCCCACTTATCATTTCTCCTACCATTGCAGAAAACAGATATTAATTCAATGGAAAGCAGATGCCAGAAGGGATTCAGAGAATAAAACATGTGGAGCAAAAGAGGACAAAAAAACCCAAACAAACAAACAAACCAAAAAAACCCCCAAAAAAACAGTTTGAGTCAAAGAAATACAAAATTTCCTCAGAGGAGGAGAGATAATTACAGAGTGGGAAGGCTGTTACGCCCCAGTCTAGAAAACAGAGCGCAATATAAGGATAAGAAGCGGAGAACGAAATGAATGCAAAAGTGAGCAATTTATTGCTACACGCTGTGAGCGTTATTTACAGTCGTTGAAGCTGGACTTCAGGGTGAACCAAAGGCCAAAACAATAAACAAAACAAAACCATCTTCTCAAAAAGAGTTCCGCCTAATCCCTGAATGAACAAAAGATACAAACAAAAAGACATTTACTGAACTTCACTCCCGAAGCTAAACAAAAACAAGAGAAAACAGTGTCAAACCAGTATTCTGATTGCAGCCATGGCGAGGCGTTCCTGTAGAATGACAGGAATTTTTCTTCTTCTCTGCTTTGCATCCTTTTCCCACTGAAACACCATTTCAGTGCAAAAGATAAAAAAAATTATATAAATATTTTTTTGTTTTGTTTTTTGAACTGTAGAAATATTGGTGGCTTAATAATAAAAATCAAACAGAAAAACCCAAGAAATGATGTTTATTTACACAGTACAAGTATCTTTAATGTATGTCTGAGACAGAGGTTAATTTAATATTTTCAGTTTAATTAAGAAACTTGATAAGTGGGGAACATACATTACACACACACACACACACATGCTGGAGCGACTCTCCCAGCTGGTCTGGGAGCACTTGGGGATCTCTTGGGAGGAACATGAGCAAGTTGTTGGAAAAGTTATCTGGGCTGCTGTGATTTCCCTTATCCAGATAAGCAGCTAGAAAATGGATGGATGGATCTTGCTCAGTTGCTCAATGTGTTCTTGTTTCCACAAGCTAAAAGTTTCAGAGGATTGAGGAAAATATGATGTAAGAAATTTAAATATTTAAAGGCCATGAAAAATATAAATACTGAAAATTTCTGCCATTAATACTAACATTGTATATTTCATAGTAAGCAGGCACTAATAAAGAAAAAAACTCTCTGTACTGGTGCCTCTGATGTAGTACAAGATACTCTTTACTCATGTGCCAAAGAATTTTGAGCCCACAGTTCAACTAAATCAATGTATGTAAGGATTGTCTTGTTGAAGGTGGAAATTGTGTGCGCCTTTGAAATGCTGGGAAATTATTGGCATATTGTTCAAAAATCCCAAAAGCTCCATCACTAATGAATGCACCACAATTATCTACTTACTGTATCTACAAATCCAAAGAAGTAGAGTAGATCTATTATAGTAGATCCCCCACTGCCTGCTTTTTTATATGAAAGAGTGAGGTGTCAGTTGTTTCCATATTCCTGTGCGTATATAATTTAGACTACATTAAATCAAGGCAAAATTGAGATTTGGATCAAAACCTCAGCTCTACTGCTGAAATGAAAAACAAATTTGTCACTGAACATCTTCCACACTGAGATAGACTACAGATAAATCAAATGTGCTTACAATGTACATCTATTCATGGATTCCATTATAACTTTCACACCAAACTATCAGACATTGCAGTAGAGGGTGCATGCGTGGGGGCAGGGGTGGGAGTGTTTTTTGTTTAGATTTCCATTAAAAGTGTGAGAAAGGGAGTCTTAGATGGCATTTCCAGTTCCATTTTTTGAGAAGTACTCTGCGTTGACAAGTTCTTGGTAATATTTGTAGAGGAGTCTATGGAAAGTCGAAGTAGGAAAAGTTGCTTCACATACTACAACGCCTGATGTTTGGTCAAACTCAGGATGAGATGAGAGGAAAGTAAGGGGAGGGAAGACTAATGTTTATGCAGTGCCCAGGCAGGGGCAATAAAGTCTCTTTATGAAGTCTCCAGTCTCCAGTGCAGACTTCATTTTGTTGGCTCTCACTTGCACCTGCGCTTGGTTTCCTCATCTAAATTCCTCATCAAGTCCCAGCCAAGTATGTCCATTTCACTGAGAAGATTCAAAAAGGCCACAATAAGGATGTAAATGATGAAACAGAATCACCATTGAGATTTTTACTGATTGTTTCACACCTATACTATTGAGTACATTGTACATTATCAAATGTCTTGAGCTCATCTATTGTTATATTTTTTCCTCTGTTGATACAAATTTTTTGCTTTGTCCAGCCAGTGAATGGAGGATGGCTTGTGAAATGAACAGTTATACAGATGAAAAAGGGGACTGCAGTAGAAAATATAGTGGATAATATAATCTGGTCATTGTTTAAATAATTTGCACCAATAAGCCCCCCAAGGGACACAATTAAACATGTCCATCATTGACAAGCACATCTGGCCAAGATTTTAACACAAAATGATGACTCCATAAGAAAATGGTATCCAACAACTTTGACAAGAGTGTGAACCAAACACAGGCCAAGCCATCTGCAGCATCCTGCCAAAAAGCTTTCGCTGTCCCTCTGACAAATGCCTGCAAGCATAAATGTACTGCACAGTATATTATAGAGACTATCTTACATCATCTTTTGTGATATAACATTTCTGACAGTCTGTTTTAGAACTGAGAGAGGTGGCTGGGTCAGTGACAAAAAGATAACTGTAAAAGTTACAGTGAGCAAGGACACAGTTGTACCAACTTGTATTTAATCAAGTTATAAAATATCTGATTATCAACACCAAACCAGAAATATGTTCATCTACAAAAAATTGTCAAGTTTGGAACCAGGTTGTTCTGTGTAATAGCATAAAATTAATTTGAACACAGTTCAGAGGTTTTGCTACTAGCATTACATTATTAGCATCAATGGATGCTGAATTGCATGCTAGCTAACACTTTGTTAAGATCAAGTTGGTGCAAATTATTTATGTTAATTTAAAACTAAGCAATTGTTAGTTTGTTAAACTTGTTTCATCAAAGTCACAAATAATGGTAAAATGAATGTGACAAAAAGTGAGTTAAATTGTATTTACAACTGAATACATAGTCACTGATTTAAAACGTCTTGTCACCATCTTGACCATCTGGACCATACAGTAGTCGATACGAGTCTACTTCAGCAGTCACTGACATTACTGGGCAAAAAAAAAGAAAAGGCATTCAGTCGCTACTGGGTGATCACCCACCTGTTCCACATAAACCAATGATCTCATTCAATTGAGAATGGTGATTCACCCCTACTGCTTTGTGCAATGTGTCTGAGCTATTTACAAAATGTACAAAGAAAAAGTCAAAGCCTTAAACAGTAAACGAACGCAAGAAAAGGTTATCTAAGCTCACTGGTCTAAACATAAAAGTTTCACAGAGTTTCACAAAATTTCACAAAGGTTGTAGGACGAGGAGGAACAAAGCTCCGCTGCCAACATCGACTGTCCCAGCACTACCAGATGAGAAATGTTAAAATATCGTACCAGAAGCTTGCAATTATTGTATTTTGAAATAAATAAAACAAATAAATAAAAATGTCACACACTGAAAACAAAAGCATAGCTGTTCAATAAACTAAAGGTTATAATAGTAAATTATAACAATCCGAATTGTAGCCTACATGGAAATTAATAAATAACTCTATCGGTCTGATTCAGCACTTTTTAGAAAAAAAATTTCACATAGATGAAGCAGTAAGCTATTGCTCATGCAAGCCCTCTTCAAATAAGTGAGCCAAATGAGCAAAAAAGAGGTCACATGAGAAGAGATGCGTAAACAGAGATGTAGGATCCATATTTTACTATCCTGATCGTGTTGGCAAATGAATTGAAATGAGATAGCATAGGCTGATTACAACTACTAATACTAAGTGTCACAAAATGATCAAATTATCGTACATTATGGGACTTTTGGCATTATTGATTGTACATTGTACAGAGGGAAAAATTATTGTATAAATACAATAATTATCATACAGCTGGCAACACTGGACTTTTCCTAGCACCTCAGAGAACCCAGAAGTCCAATATTTACTCTCCTTTTAGCTCTGTTTTTGGTCTCTACCAGCTTCAAAGGGACCATCTGGTCGGATACCTGTGGAGTTTCTAATCTCAGACAGCGCTATGGAGTAATATTTCACAAAAATGTGTCCCTGTTTTGTTTGTCTTGTGCACATGTGTCAAGAAATGCAGCAATGCACCAACAAAGGCAGGAAAGAAGAAGACTGCAACCTAGTAAACATTGCTGTAAATAATGAAGGATACCTTTGAACACACATACATAGTGTTGATCAGACACAACACACAAATGTGCATCTTTCATGAACACACAACTCAAAGTTTGGTGAAACATAACAAAACTTTTCTGTGGTGTGTGCTGCAGCTTTGAGGCACAGTTATCCTCTCATGACTGTCTCTAAGACATAGTGCTCTTACTATAGGTAGGAACAACACAGTTCTTCAGGTCCAACCTGAAACAAATGGTTTGATTTCATTTACATTCAGCAAGAAAACTATTTCATTAAAGCCCAGCAGGCTTTGATGAAATGAACTGTGGCAGAGAATATGTACATTTCAGGCAGCCAGGCTATCAGTGGGTTCACACAAAACAGAGCAAAATAATTGATGTTTACCTAACAATAATATACAATATATTAATGACACATAGAACTAGTAGTATTATTTTTTCATCACACTCAGCTTCAAGAGTGATGATCTAATCGTTAGCTACTTGGAATAGCAGCTCTTGCAAATGTTTTTCTCTTTGGGAAAGAAATAAATTCAGATTGAAATGCACAAATATGAAGACATTTGAAGACAGCATTACTAGCTGGAGTACAAGATGACATTTGAAGTTAACAGAATTGACATTTCTGATTCTGCTGTTTTTTCAGTGCTACTAGATAAATTGTGTAATCTGTGGCATTTATTCACATCTGCCTTAAGGAACCCTGCACTTTTTTTGCTTAATTTGTTGTTAAGTTTAGTCACCTGGAGAGGCATAGACAACACACAAACACATGAAGTGCTGAAGTGTTTGTGTTCTGACTATACTGTGTGATGTTCCATATGGCAACCTTAGATACCAGGATTGTCTCTGATATACCCTGGCATTCAGTTCTACAGTATGTTCATGATGTTTCTGGTGCATATTGTGTGACAGTTTATGTTGAATTACAGTAGGATCAGATCTAATGAATGTATTTACAAGTAAAGCAATTTGTTAATTAATCAGCAGGTCACATGGGATATACAACCAGAGAAGGGCTTCTCTCGCTCTTCTTCTCTCTCCATCCATCTGATTTCATTCTCACTGCATGAAAGGTTTGCTCCATTGAATCAGGATCTTACTCTGACAGCCACAATAACATGCAGTGGACATAGATATGTTCTGATTTGCACAAGACTTGCACACACAGAGCACAGGAACTCTTCCTCTGTCTCTCTCTCCTTCACACTCACACTAACACGCGTGCACACACACACACACACACACACACACACACACACACACACACACACACACACACACACACACACACACACCAAACACATGAAGTTCTGTTGTCTGTCTTACAGTCCTGAGGATGACGTGACTGACTGGATGGGTGCATCCAAGGGAAAACTTAAACAAGTGCAGTCCTTAACCAGAAGCATCCATTGCCTGGAGGACACTAGAGAAATCAATGGCCAATCAACCAATCAAACAACCAGATATATACTGAATTGTGTTGCTTCTTTGCTCACTTAACATCAACAAATAAGAAGAGATTGTTAAAAAAAAGGTCCATCATTCTGACATTTTCATTGGAATAAAACAAAAACAGATAGAAGAAGATAAAGTGTTCAATCTGTGCTGCTCACCAGGCAGCAGTCTGCAAAAAAATATTCTCTCTCTAAAACCTGATGTGATCTGGCTGCCACGTCTGGAGAGCTCTGTACCATCAGACTTTGACTCAAAAGTTGACCTCGTTTACTCATTTACAAATACAAGGTCTTTTCACTTTACTTGAAATGTCACGAAATTGAGAACAGACAAAGTCAGAGGTCAGGACATATTTTTAGAAACTAATACTTCATATCACTTCTCCTGACACAAGAGTAAATCTCTTCTCGTTCCTCTGAAAATCTCAAGAAAGTGGAGGATATGCTTCCTCATATCTCCGGACACACAAACCAAACACTGAGGCCAATTATCAAGCAGCATATCGTAATGCAGATGTTTACACTTTTCTATTAAAGGCAACATGACAGTATTGTGAAGGAGTTTAAAACTTATTTTGATATAGTTGTCCCTTTACTTAATCTTTCACCCCATCTATGTGTGTGTACATTTTTTAAGGACAGCATGTTCTCATCTTGTGTTCATCACTGACAACAAACATGGTATGTCCTGATTCATGCATCACACACACACTGCCTGATCTGACTTATTGAATAGGTGTTATCGTCACACATCTGTCCCAAATATATGGGCTAATAGGGGCATACTAAACATATTAGTAGGTTCAGGAGGCTGTTATCATCCATCTATTTCAGGGATCCAATGTCGGTGGAGCCCAGTAGCTGCAGAAGGCCTGTTATCAGGCATGTGCTATCACGTGATTGTCAAGTTTTTCTCTGCATAAACAAAAGAAATGACTGACGTTCCTTTTATTCTCGGTGGAAAATGCAATATTTTAAAATAACTGTGGCATTAAAATGCATTTGGGAGGAAAAAGCTGGAGGAGAGTTGTTTACTTGTCCCCGGGCTGAAAGTTGAAGTGCCACATTGCATCTTACAATGTAAACCAACAGGCAGGCAATCTCTGGGCTTGGACTTTGTATCTTTGACTTTGAGGTTTGTGACATATAAACTAAAACTAAAAGTCTGACAACTTTCAAACCTGTATCAATGGATTTGCAACAAAATGTCCTTCAAAATATGATTTTTAATGTAAGATTTGGCCAAAGTCATGGGATTTATGATGATATTCCACAAAAAGCGTACTCTAAAATCCTCCTCTCCAACTGCTCCTGGTGATGTCACTCCCTCAGTGCTGTGAAACATTCTGCAATACACACTCATTATAAAATCACAGGTGGAGCAAGAAAAGACTTCACTCTGATATCTCAAAAACAGTAAAAGATAGAAAACATATGTAAATTCAAGATTTGTAGGTCAAAGTCTCGTGACTCATTTAAAGTTCAAATGAAGTCTGTATCTAAAACTATGTGGAAGCAATACATTTTCAAAAAGGTGTGAGTTCGCTCACACTCCCCATTCAAATATAGCAGTATTTTTCTGTGTCCAGTGCAGTTAATTAATATCTCTACACACCTGACAGTACATATTTCAATAAAACCTTGACTGGGTCATGCGAGTTAAAAGTCTTTCCTTTTCTAAAAGTAGATTTGATGAAAATTAGGAAGTTCATTTGTTTTACAGACAAACTCATCAAGAGTTTTCAATTTACTAATTGAAATTGAAATGAATGGGCACACAGTAGCTACTACTACTACTACTACTTCTCAAACAGTTTAAGGGGTTTCTCTGTCCTTCCTGCCAATTTTGGATAAAATATGTGTCATATGCATAGCATATGTAGGTCTATTTATTTATTTTCTTAGGTCATGTGCTTGTGTAATGTTGGGTATTACATTTTTCATAGAATGGCCATTATATCCTCTTTATTTTGACATTTTTTACACTTCACTGCCACTTCCTGTCTGTCCACTGTGCTACTGTGTGTCCCTAATGAGAAATGAAAGAAGGAATTTGCAAAAACCTTTTCATTGGGAGACAAAAAAGGAATAGACCACATGATTTTGTTTATCATTTTTGGTTTAAAATGAAAAAAGGAAAAAAAACATGAGACTTCCGTTTTCGGTTTCAAACGCAAAAACAAATTGGCTGAATGTCCGCAGACCTGTTCAGTATTCAATCCAAAAAGGAATAATGATAAAATGAATTGGCAAAAACAAAAACGGTCAGAGTTTGATTGTTTTTCTGTTATTTGATTCTAACACCAAAAGATTTTTTTGGTTTTTGATTTACAAATGAATTACAAAGTATCCACTGATACCCGGACCAAGGCAATGACCTGATCTACAAAAGAGAGGTCAAATCATTTGTCAGCTGGTGTGATTTAAAACTTAATGTTGGGGAGACCAAAGAGTTAATTACTGACTTCAGAAGGAGGAAGGAGGAGGTCTTCCCAGTGATAATTAAGGGTCAGCAGGTAGAAAGTGTCTAGTCTTACTGTCATGGTCTATCAGGACTTTTGGGTTTTTGTTAGTTTGTCTTTTTGTTTGCCTGCCCTGTCTGATGTGTGCTTTGTTTTGGGTTTGTTTCCCTTGTGTTCCTCTGTTTTCCTGTTTTAGTTTGAATTCCCTGCTACCTTGTGTCTGGTCACTTTACTTCCTGAGTTTCGTTAGTTCATGTGTCTCACCTGTGTCTTGTTCTCCTCACCTGTGTTTCATTTGTAATCACTGCCTGTGTATTTATAGTCCTGTTTTTCAGTTCAGTCCTTGTCGAGTCGTCTGTTGTTTTCCCTGTTGTTATCCCTGGTGTTGCGCATAGCCCTTGTGTTTTGAAATTTATTTGTTAGAATAAACGGTCTGCATCAGATTTTGCCTGTTTCGGCTCTCTGCATTTGGGTCCACCGGTTCCTCCACACCTCTGGCTCGTGACACTTACATGTATCTTGGTGTCTACCAAGATATCAGAGATCCTTTGATATCAGCAATAAGCTTCTTCTTTTTTTTTTTGATCAGGGTAGGGGGCAGCACCACTGCAGATGATAAAAACAGGATCGATAAGATGATCAAAAAGACTGGCTCAGTGTTTGGCCTTACCTCAGACTGAGGTAGAAAAGAGAGCAAAGTCCAAACTAAAAATAGCTCTGTCTTTTGAAGGCCATCCATGACACAGTGTTTAACAGACTCAGAAGCTAATTCAGTGAGCAACTAGTGATGCCTTAGTGTTCTACTGAATGACTCAGAAGGTCATTTGTTCCAGCAGCAGTCAGATTTTTTAAAGAACACTTCTAGATGTGGTCTAGATCCACATTGCCTTTCAGCTCTTGATCATGTCTCAGATGACTTTTTATAGTGTTATTTATTTGCTGTGTATTGTGAATATCTATATTCTTTGATGTCTCTATGAGTTGATTTGGTGGCAAATGAGTTCCCCCACTGGGGATTAATAAAACTGTCTAATCTAATAATCTAATCTAATGAGAGAATCCCTGTGGCTTCCACCGCCAAATGGTGCTGCGGGTAACTTGATGTCAAGCTTAGTGTAAACAAATCTTAGCTGAAACATGAAAAATAATTGTTTTAATTTCTGACTATGCTGTCTATAAAAGGTACAATTACAAATTATGTTTATAGTGTGTGATGAAATATATGAAAGTGACAAGTGCAGGGATTAAAGGAGGGACGTAAGATGTAAAGTCCAGTTTGATAACCCCATCTTTTTTATATGGCCACGGTACAGCAATTTAGTTGCAAAGGCAGTTTAGGGTGAAGGAAGTGCATTGTGTTGTTGTTGGTGGACTTGGCACATTTGACTGTTTTGTGGGTAGGCTTCATTCATTTTCAAATGAACACACAGACCATGAACACACACAAAATCTCAGTTACATAAATGAACACAAATAACACATAACAGCTCAGATAACTACACAATGCAAAGACAATGATTCAAACATGTAAGCTATATGGCTTCAGTGATAGCAGCATCCATAGCAACCACAACAGCAACAATAGAAAGACCTGAAAGAATCTTCATAATAACCAACAAACTAAATATCATATATATTCACTGAATAAAGATTATGAAAATAAAATACACATTACTTGCTAGAACTGTGATCAAAATGCATTTATCTTAAAATTTTGCATTGCATTTTCCACTTAGAATAAAGGGAACTCCAACCATTTAAAAAAAAAAAAAAGTCAGGTGACAGCGTATGCCTGATAACAGGCCTTCTGTGCCTACTGGGCTCCACCAACATTGGCTCCCTGAAATAAATGGGTAATAACAGCCTCCTGAACCTACTGATAGATTTAGTAGGCCCCTACCAGCCCACATATTTGGGATAGATGTGTGATGATGGTGCCTATTCAATAGGTTGAGTCAAATCGGGTGCACACACAAATGCATGCACACACACACACACACACACACACACACACACACACACACACACACACACACAGGACACACGAAGGACTCTGGTGTCTGCCTGACATCCTGAGGCTGACATAGTTGGCAGATTCTGAACTGGATGGGTGCATCCAAGGAGAAACTGCTCAGCAAACAATCTTCCACTGACATGTCAGACACTGAGGGAGGGGTAGAAGAGAAATCGCTGTCCATACATTCACTGATTGCATTATCTATTCTGTTGACATTTTCTGTTCTTGGAGCTGATTCTTTGTTTCCAACAAACCAAAGCATTAATTAATTTAACAATGAGCCTTATATCAAGATGAAGGGTTGAGCTAACTTTGTAGTAGTGTAGAATAGTACATTAGCTTTGAAATACACAACAGCTGTAAGAAAACACAGTATAGTCATTCTCGTAGACAGATTAAATGGGTCTGAATAAATAATCCTCCTGGCTATGATTGCAATCACCTGCAACATACAATGAAATAACTGATCAGTTCATTGTACAATGGACCAGCCCCTTCCATATTTTTTCTGTAATTTGATTTGCTCTGGTGTTAATTAACACAGTTAATTTCACATGTAGCACATATATGCCAGAGGGGTAAATAATCTATCAGCACCACACATGGCGTTGAGTTAAAACTATGCTAAGCTTGAATTTGTGACTTACCTCCCCTAGTCATCACTAATAATCTTCAATGGATTATTATTTAAATTCTTAATTATGATGTTCAAATTAGCATGTTGATCTCTGGTTCATAAATGTTTGCACAATTCATCTTAAGTTCTTGCATCTTTGCTTCTAAACAGCTGTCACTTTTTGTATGTTCACTTTTATGAATCCACTTGTGTTTTTGTCCATCTATTATTTTAACACCTTTCTCCTGACTGTTTCTTTAGAAGAAAGTCAAAACAGGTCCTTGAAGTACAAAATTTGAAACCACAGGAGGTGATGATGAAGGAATACCAATATATCAAACCTCAAAGTTCTATTGAAGTGAAAAAAGAAAAGTGTAAGAAGAAAGGAGGTAATAGTACAACGTCTACCTTACAAGTTCAAACAAGCTGACAGCTACAATACATATGTATAATGCTTGCTGTGGCATGAACAGTGATCTACTATTAAATTGTGATCTATTACTTACCACTTCTGAGAGGAGTTTAACATGGAATCTTTGTCATTTGCTGATGATGTTGTCCTTTTGACTAGAATCCATTGTGCATCAAGTATGATCAGCACGTCCAAGTCTGGGACCATAAAAATATATTTGAAGAGGGCAAAAAAATAAAATGTGAAAATTGTGAAGCTGCAATATTATTGGCTTTGGATTGGGACTGTTGAAGTAAAACGAGAACTGAAAAGCAAAGTTCTGGAAAAAAGTTGTTTCAACCCACACTGTGGTAATGACCAAACAGAATCAAATCACTGATACAAGTGTAA